>OZ025300.1:88399647-88912147 GCA_964019185.1 Maratus speculifer | reverse complement strand
GTCTGTGAGATCGGTAACATCAGTTAAAGGTTAAAAAAGAAAAAAAAAAATTCTGAATGATATAATATATGCTGAAAAATAGTATGCTTGTTAGATTACAAAGGAAAAAAAATGGTAAATTAATTTTTAATTTTTGTTTGGAAAATTTATTCAAAACTGTTTGAAGCTTTACAATTTTCATAAAGTTCAATCTCCGGTGTATAAGGAATGAGACATCTTGGTCGTAATGCAACCAACAGAATCCATAACTGCATTATAAGATACAAACACATATCGTAATTGTTACCTACAAATTTCCTTCTCCGTCAAGTATTAAACACAAATTTCTTCGATGATTTTCGGTGATCATTAGTTTGTAATAAAAAAATTTGCCCTATTTTTTCAGACATACCCTACGATTATATAAAGCTACATTCCTGTTAGTTGTTTGTGGTGGTGAAAAATCATGGCAGGGGGGGGGGGGGGCTGATAAATGTGTGTGCTCTTCTGTAACATTTCATTAAAAATTTGACAACATAAACCAAGCGATTGTTTTATTTTGAAACAGGGGAAGAAAAAAAAAATCTATTTATTTTATAATATTCTCTCATTTAAAAAAGAAAAAAAAAATCTGAATGATATAATATATATAGAAAAATATTATGTTTGTTAGATTGCAAAATTAAAAAAAAAAATGGTAAAATAAAATTACAAATTTTTTATTTGGAAAATTTATTCAAAACGGTTAGAAGCTTTTACAATTTTCATAAACTTTAATCTCCGGTGTATAAGGAATGAAGCATCTTGGTTCGTAATGCGACCGACGGAATCCATAACTGCATTTCTGGGATATATATACAAACACACACCTATCGTAATCGTTTCCCACCAATTTCTTCCTCCGTCACGTACTAAAACACCCGTTCGACGATTGAATTTTTCCTCCCTCGGTTCTCTTTTTCATTCCAATCAAGGTAGGCGAAAAGAAGGTGCAAAACACGTTTTCTTTTTCTCTTTTTTCCAAGAGGCTCCTAAATAAATCAGAGCTTTGACCAAAAGCTTATATTGTTTAAAAGCCATTTCGTGTAGAGGCAGCACCTACCTCTCTCTACTCTTTTACTGTTTGTTTTCCGGGGGAGATTTTCCCGGAGCTTTGTTTATCTTTTGGCGCACAAACTCGTGGCTGGAGAAGCACAGAGTATATAGAGAAGGGAAGCATGGCACGAGAAAGATAGGGTGTTAATAGATGGATTATTTATAAGATGAATTTTTAAAGCAGTTCTATTGCTAAATTTATTCTGTATTTGATTATAAGTGGGAACTTTTGCGAGTTGTCTTGACAGTTATAGCAATCAAAGAAGTTTTGGGATTGACATTGTAAAAATACTTAATCTAGGCCGTGGGGCTTTTTATTTGATTTAGTTTCTCAATAGTATTGACAACAACTTGGAAGATGAGTTTTTCATTCACTTTTTGTTATTAATTTTAAATATCTGCGTAGTTGAGCTAGCTTTATAAGTGTTATTTTTATTACATTTTATTACTTGTGGCTGTAGAATGAAATTTTACTACAAAAGTTATTTATTAAAATAAATAAATAAATATTCAGAGCCAGTTTTATTGCTAAATTTATTTTGTATTTGATTATAAGTGGGAACTTTTCGAGTTGTCTTGACCATTATAGCAATCAATGAAGTTTGGGGAATGATATTGTAAAAATACTTAATCTAGACAGTGTTTTTATTATTTGATTTAGTTTATCAACAGTATTGGCAGTAACTTGGCAGGTGTCTTATTGATTCTTTTTATTAATTTTAAATATTTGCGTACTTAAGATAAATAGTTAAATATTGCATTTTATTAATTGTGGTTGTAGAGTGAAATCTAAGCACAGAAGCAACTTATAAATAAATAAATATTCAGAGTAGTTTTATTGCTAAATTGATTCTATGTTTGATTGTGTTAAGTTTTCGAGTTGTCTTGACTGTAATGCAATTATAGAAGTTTTGGGAATGACATGAAATTGTCTTATGATTTTATTAACTTCAATATTTTTCCTTCACAATGTAGTCCTTCGTAATTATAGATGCAAGATTTTCAGTCTCAGGATTGATTTCACTCCTGGACAAATTCTGGACTATAAGGAATTTCTTCTTAAATGATAGAGCAATTTCACTACCAAAAACTTTTAACCTCTTAAAATCGTACAAGGTCAATTTTTAGCAATTTGCTTCGCAGGTTTTTAATATCCATTGTTTCCGTGACTGAACATATTCTTATTTTAACCCTTTCGAATCTGGTGTACTGTTAATATTAGATGTTTTTTAATTGAGTATTATTTTTTTAACAAATACTTTTGTTACTGTTTACATGCAGTAATGTTAGTATGTGTCTATGCATTTACTAATGAGGCATTTAGTGATAATAACGATAAATATCTTCTTATTTCTTTTTGCAACAGTTGCGATTCTTTTATTTTAAACCTATGTTTCACTCTTTAAATTTAAAATAAAGGTTAATTTTCTTGGGGGGGAAAAAAAAGAAAAAAAAAAACCATGCGTAATAAAGCGCAAAATGTATTAGAAAGTTGTAGTTAAATCTTGTTGTCATATAATATTTTCTTAACATCTCCAAAAACTCTTCCTTAGTCTATCATCATACGAATTGAATAATAATACACAGAACAACACTCGTTATGTCTCAGACAGTGAAATCTATATTATAAAGGCCAAACGTATCTGTGCGTAACGCATACGTCATTTTGCGCATGGCAACACTTTCAAATTTTAAATGAATTTCGGTATTGCAATTTTTGCTACTATTTTAGAAGTTTTTAAACTTCTTAATGTCACATATTTTCAATTTTTACACCATCGTGTAGGGGGAAAAAAATTTACTTTTAAGTGAAATTTGTTTGAAAGCTGTATCTTAATTTGTTTTTGAAATATTTTTTTGTAGCTTTTAATACCTCTTTTCTAATCGTGGCAACAGGAGTACTCCATTTTTATTTAAAGCAAAGGAAAAAAGGGAAAAAATTGAGCGCTGTATCTTTATGTTGCCATTTTCTCATTAAAAGGGAAAAAATAAAAATTTAAATTTCTTCTGTTATAAAACCCGTTGAATTTTGACTTCATTTATAAAATTTGATTTACACGTAAAAGAATATCAAAAGTTTAATATCTATTTTAGTTAATAGCATTGAGACTTAGAGTTTTGAGTCAAAATTATCAAATTAAAATGGCAATTTTTATAAAAAGGTGAATACAGAAGTGAAATGTACATTTGTAAATTTTGATATGGTAAAAATGATGCCGGGTTTAGATTTCACGGGAAATAAAATTCTATGATTGAGTCAAAGTTGAATAAATTGTGTTTTTTATCACTTTGGAATACTAGCATGAGAATCTTAATTGATAACTTTATCATAATAACATATCTTTATTATCTTTTACTTTTTACATATACGATTAAAGTTTAATTTTAGCAATTTCTACAATTACGTTTTATAGAAATAGTATTTTGTTAATTTGATGATAAAATCGTTTAAGAGTTAGACGTACCAATATAAAATGCATTTTTTACTATAACTAATTTTGTAGGCTTGTTATAAGTTAATGAAAACAGTTCCTCCTTAAACATTTTCTTTCGTCAAAATTTGACGGGTTCTACCTTGTATTCCTTAATTTCTAATTAATAGAGTTGTTTAGCTATTGTTGTATTTTGCTAATTTGATGATAAATATCGTTTAAGAGTTAGACGTACCAATATAAAATGCATTTTTTACTATAACTAATTTTGTAGGCTTATTATAAGTTAATGAAAACAGTTCCTTCTTAAACATTTTCTTTCGTCAAAATTTGACGGGTTCTATCTTGTATTCCTTAATTTCTAATTAATAGAGTTGTTTAGCTATTGTTAATGTTATTAACGTAAAAGTACTTTTTTCTAAAAATTAAAATCGAACCCTAAAGGGTTAAGAAAATAAATTTGCAAGATTAAAACGGTCAAATGGAAAAATCATATGTATGCAATGCATGCAGGCGAATTATCGGCGGTAAAATATGCATCTTTATTTAGCTTCCCCCGCAAAAGCTGCTGATCAATGCAGTGAAACGTGTTTTACAGGAAATGTAATGCGACGGGTTGAGGGCTTCTTTTCTTCAAGACTCATTTATTTATTTCATTCACTCATTCATATCTGATTACCGCACAGGTCAACTAGGCCGTGGCCTAAGGCCCACTGATGAGGAGGACCTAAATTTCATAAAATGATTTAGAAAATATTTCTTAATTTTGATTCCCTGCAATTGTTTTCTCAAAAGCCATAAACTCTAATTATTATATTGGTGCGAGAGAGCCTCGAAAAAGTGCTAATGTTTTTGATTCTGGAGATTTCTGCCTGACCCTTCTCTTATTCATTTTAAAATTATTTAGCTTTAAATTAGATACATTTTGTGACAGTGTTTTTTTCTTTTTTTTATTATTATATAAATTTAATTTTTTCTCGATTACATTTTTTATAGTTTTAATGCACAGAAAATAAAAATACTTTTCCGTACTGAGCTATGAAAAATTGTTTATATCAAGAGTAGATATGAGGACCCCAGAAGCCAAGGGGTATAAGTGACAAAATTGAAAAAATTGAGTTAAGTGGACAGGGTATCTGGAAATATGCTTTTTTCATTTCAGGTAAAGAAATATAAGTCATTTTCTTATTATTTGCTGAGTTATAGAAATAAACCACTTTTTTCGAAAAACAAACAATATTGATTAATTATACAGTTAAAGAAAATTGTACTCTATTTTTTTTAACAATTATTGAAATGAGAGTTCAAAAATTAGAATGCAACAAGCAGATGTTTCCTATTTCAATTTAGTCAATTTTTATTGATGTTCCAATTTAACATCAATTATCTTTAAACTCAATTTACTCCAAATCGATATTTTGTCACTTGTACCCCTTGGCTTCTGAAGTCGTCATATAATATGTATTTGGAACATAAGAAGAGAGATGAGCTCTGTCTACCCTTTTTGATATCTTCTGATACAGGGGAAAAAAATCTATTTTTTTTTTAAATATTATATTAGCAAGAATAATATTAGTATTCTAGTATTCTAAAGTATACTAAGACTCATAATTAGAAATGCTCTTCTGGACAAACCGATATATATATATATTCAATTGTTACCGAGAACGCGTATTTGGAAATACTGGAGATCAGCGTACCGTTTTATGAGACTTATCGCATCAGTATACACATGTGATGCACTGCAATATTTGACCTTCTCTGATATCTGAAATATACTAGGGGTAACAAAATAGAAATACTTTTCTGGACTAAGCGATGAAAAATATTGTTTGTATCAAGAGTGGATAGAATACGTATTTGGAACATAAGGGGAGATCAACCTACCTTTTTTTTTTTTTTTTTTTTAATAGAACGCCTATCGCATCAGAAAACGCTACAAAACACCGGTTTCGTTTAAACTGACACTCTCTCTGATAGAACATTCTAGGAACGGAATTGAAAAATATGAACCTTTATTGCCTCGGAGCTCCATTTTAGAAGAACCCCTTTCCCTATTCTTCCGGGTTTGCGAAAAGAATGTAATCTCGCACACACCACCCCCAAAAGTATATCACGAAACCCCCGGCAATTGAGTTTTCTCTCTTTCCAATCATGGGAGATCCCAATCATGAGCTTTTGGCGAAGAAAAAGGGGCTCACCAAACACAGCCGGCTTTTGCCTTTGCTTTCTTTTTTTTTCCCTCTCTCTCTGAGTCACTAAATAAATCAAAAGCATTGACCAAAAGCTACGTTATTGTTTAAAAGCCGTTTCATGTAGAGAAAGGGGGGCTTGTTTTCTAAACAGGGATCGAAGGAGGGAGGCAATTGTAAAGAAGTTCGGCAAGAGAATGTTTCCTGGGAGTTAAAAAGAATGCTTTTGCTCCCCTTTATCATAAGGATAAAAGTTGGTGTGTGTGGACTGAGATATGCTCCGGCGCTGATTCCAGATTATATGAGCCAGTGGAAATTGGAAGATTTTCTGCTATGTTAACATGTGAGAGGGAAGAAGAAAAAATAAAGGATTGAAGTGCGCGCGATTTGGGATTTAAAAACTGTTGAAGCCTTTTAGTTCTACTGATTGTTCTTAGGTTCTTAAAATGTTGCCAAAAATGGTATCTAAAAATACTGGAGAGCGAAGGAAAAAAAAAAAAAAAAAAAAAAAAAAAAAGAGTTCAGTTTAAAAAAGAGGAATCGAAGCCTATTATTAAATACAGCTGATGCTAAACACACAGTTAAAAAAAGAATAATTAAACTAGTAAAAATTTCCGCGCAGAAATGTCCGTTCTGTTACAGTAAAATTAATAAATTCTTAATTTTGTATTTAAAAACTGTTGAAGCCTTTTAGATCCAATGATTGTTCTTAGGTTTTTAAAATGTTGCCAAAAATGGTATCTAAAAATACTGGAGAGCGAAGAAGAAAAAAAAAAAAGTTCAGTTAAAAAGAGAGGTCGAAGTCTGTTATTGATTACAGCTAAAGCCAAATATCCAATTAAAAAATAAATTAAACTAGTAGAAATTTTCGTCCAGAAATGTTTATTCTGTGACAGTAAAATTAATATTTTCTTAATATTTTAGTACTTAAAAACTATTGAAGCCTTTTAGATCCACGGATATGTTCTTAGTTTCTTAAATGTTGCCAAAAATGGCATCTAAAAGTAGTGCAGAGAAAAGGAGTTCTGGTTCGAAAAAGGAAGGCCAAAGCCTGTTATTGTTTACAGTTGATGCTAAACATTAAGTTAAAATATAAATGAATTTCACTTATAGAAATTTCCGTGCAGAAATGTCCATTTTAAGACGTTAAAATTAAAAAAAAATTGTTAAACAAATAAAAAAATAAGCTTATTTACATCATATGTTCTTTTTTTTTTTTTTCTTCATTTAACATATGTTTTTAGTGACTACCCGTTTATTGTAAACTAAATTTGTAGCATATTTTTCATTTTAATTGTATGTGGGAATTGTTTTGATTATTTTTAAGGTGGAATTATAAGATTTATAAGATTTAGCACATGAATGTAGTTGGCTGTAGTTTGGATTTGTGTGGATTGTTTTTGTAAGCGGTATTATTTTCAATACTTTGACTCAAGATTACGCAATAATGTAATTTCAGATAAGATTTATTTATTTGAATTCTGATACGGTTTCGTATTTATTAACTTGAAACTTTTCAAAAACATATTAATAAAATATTGTAAACTCGTACATCTTTTATTATAACATATTGTTTAATTATAACATTTTAACCAGTTCTTGAGATATTAAACTTTAAATATATTAGTCGACTTATATTATGTTTAATCATATATCTAATTTGTAAAATAAATAAATAAATAGTAAAAAAAAAAAATAATGTCTAATAGTCTTTTGTGATATTATAAGTCTAATAATTTTTCTTTAAATAAAGCGGTGCATTTTTAATACATAGTAATATATCTGTCAATAAGTACCAAAAGCAATTTCGTGAACAAAAGTGATTTTGCACAACTTGTACCTTTTTTGATTTCACATCTTGGATCAGTGTTTCTGATATAACTTTTTATATAACTTTTTGCGCACTTTTTGATATAACTTTTTGTGATTAATGTTTTTTTGTTTTTAAAACACATCCTAAATTTGCAAAAAAAAAAAAAAAAAATAAAAAAAAAATAAATAAATAAATAAATAAATAATAAAAAAAAAATCTTTTTAATGTGTGTGTGTGTGTATTTTTATCAGTCTTAACTACTTTTGAATTTGGGCGTAATTTTTTTTTTTTTTTTTTTTTTTTTTTTAAATCCCGTGCTTTAGAGTTTTTCTTATTTTTCAATTTTTTCGTAATTTTCAAAATAATTTGTACGATAAAATGTAGTGAAATTCTTTAAAACTCATTTATATTAAACGTTAAAAAAAAAAAAAAAAAAACTCTGATATTACACTGTAAGATAATTTTACCAATCAATTTGTGTTAAAATAATTATATCTACGTACCCATCGTTTATATGGGGTTCCTTTACTCGCGGTTTATTCAGTTGAGCTGCCTAAATGACAGATTAGATGTTATTAACAATAAATTATTCGATCGAAAAATGCAAAACTATCCACGCTATATAGCTTTTAAAAAAAAATAAAATAAACAACCTCTTATTTAATTAGTTTAACCCTATAACTTTTATTTTACTCAAGAAGTGGTATCAGAACTCTAAATTTTAAAAGATCAGCTTCAGAAGAAACCCTGTTAACTGCTTTGTAATCTGTTTAAGGAGTTCTAATACATTTAATTTAAGAGGGATTAATTCGTGAAAACGGTTAAGTCGTTTAGCTTAGCCGTAAATGGTTAAGCTCAAAGAGTCTACCGGTCACCATCTGGTATTGAAGTAAATTTCAATTGAAATCTTCAAATAGAAGATCAAAATATTTCGGCCCCCTCCCCAATCCTTAAATAAATAATAACAAAATTACAATGACCATTTGGAAAATGATATTTTCAAAGTTTAACATTTTAGACTTCTAATAAATTCTATATTTAAAAAGTAATAATAATAAACATTTTAATAATGATCAAAATCTGGCTTAGGTAATAAGAGTCATATTACGTACTTCATGGATTAAACATTGATATTCTTGGACTAGTGATAAGCAAATTTTAAATGAAATTTTAATTTTACAATTTTCGATACTGCAAATTTTAAAACTTCTGAACATTTCTCAATTTCTTTCTGAGTTGTTGTTATTATTATTATTTATTTTATTTACTTTGTAGTTTTTAATACTTATTTTGTCACCGAAGCAACAGAAGTATTCCATTTCTAGATACTAAACATGGACCAATCGGAAAACGAATAAAAACCCGACATCATAAGGATTCAGATATCTCTAGACCGAAAGCAACAACCATTTTTTAAATGGTTAAAAAAAAAAAAAAAAAAAAAAAAAGAGAGGAGGGGGAAATTTTAGTTCGTTCTGTTATATTACTAAAACTTTCAGTACTTTCTAAAAAGCGAAAAATAAGATCTTTTTTTCATTGTTGACTGGTATCATTTGTTAAACCCAACATTAAAAAAGAAAAAAAAAATTGCAATATTACAGCAACCAATATGTATATATTTTTTAAATTCCTATACCCTGCACAATAACAGGCATTTAGTAAAGCTAGTGGAGAAAAAAAAGAAATCGCCGATATGATATTTTCATATGGATGAGAGACTGCCGATTGGTGGATGAAGCAATTCGAAGAACACATGGCGTTAAGTTATTCGCATTTACTGTTCCGTATTCTTTTGTCTGTTTCAATATCATGATGAATTCTGGGCATCAAATTTCATTTTTCTTTTATTTATTTATTTTTTTTTTCTTATCTACACTTTTTTTTAAAGTTAGGTAATGTGAAGGTTATTCCATGATCTACTCAGTTGGAAATGTTTGGTTTTGCTGGTAGGGATTATATTTTTATTTATTTATTTTTCCAAAAAAAATTTATAGAAATCGCGAAAGTCATTGATTTTAAGTTTGTTTTGTTATGTGTTATTGAACTGGAAATGAATTTATTTTGTTCGATTAATTTATAAGACGATTATTCAATCGTTAAATGAATTATAACATGTGCAAATTTTCCAAGGGGGTTAAAAAAGTCCGGGCCAGGATTCGAATCAGACTTATAAAATTTACATCTGTTATGATTTATTTTGATTTTAAAGTTTAAAAATGCATATTTATTGTAAAAAAAAAAGAGGTGTATATTTAATATAAAAAATATATTAAAAAATTAGGCTAGAGGTACAAGCACTGTACAAGTACTCATGTTCTTTTACGGATTACACATGTCTGGCTTTTTAATGTATTCATAAGGTAATAGCATACTCTCTGCATTTTAATTATTATTTTCATTATTATTACAGACTTGGTAAAAATTGTCTATGAAATAGAGCAAATAAATGTTAGCGGCAAGAACGAAAGTAATCAAAGGTTATTCGAAACCATTTTTCCAACGGGTTATATTTTACTACTATCATGGTCATAATGATGAGGGAAAAAATCATTTATATTTAAGAAAGTCACTAAAGAACTAAAGTGAGGAGTCACTTTTTTGATGTACAGAAATTTAAAATTTTGAGCATTGTTTTAAATGTAAAAAATGTTAAACGTAAAAATTAGTATAATTATAAGGATATTCCTTTCATTATAAATCAATTGGCTCATTTTTTTTTTTTTTTTTTTTTTTCTGTTGTAGATCATTCTGTTTGTGTTAGTAAATAAATCAAAAATTGCATAATGCTTTTAATCATGTTTTCAATGTTCATTGAAAATAAACATCGGTTTAACCCCTTCGTGACGGAAGCCTTTTACGAAATTCTTATTGTTTTGTCACCGGTTTTTAAAAACAGAAATTCGTGCCTTATTAAATAAAAAAATGCTCCGATTAATTAATTCAATTTTACAGTAAAATTTTTCTGGTGGAATGAAACAAGGATTTTGAGTAAATTCTGCTGCACATATACTAGTCGCTTATGGTTAAAATTGTCGAGGTGTAGCAAAAGATTAAGAAACTTTTGCTATAGGAATTAAGTTTTTTCATTATGTGTGTGTTTCGTATAAAATTAATCTTTTTACAATGTTTTCTAATTGTGATTTCTTTTACTTTTTAGGTATGCTTTGAATATCTTTTTAATATAAAATCTTATGTCATGGTAAGAATTTATTTTTATTTTTTCCACGATGAGATTGGATGATTTTCTGTACCTCTTAAGGAAAACCTCTTTTGCTCATGAGGTTCCAACGTATGATTTATTATTACGACAACTTTCTCTTCAAAAGACAAAACTAAACCTCTTAAGTTCAAAACCAAAACCAAATTAATAATTTAGTAGTGATGTTTAATCTAAATTTTCAAAGAGTATATGTTATTTAATTTACGTTATTTCAAAATTATTATTTCTTTCTGTATTTTTACTATGTCGAACGCATATTGTAAGGAAAGTATTATTATCTGTAAATGTGTGAGTAACACTCATGCATCTTACTGAGTGAACATGGCTTCGAATCAGGGTGAAGAGGTAACGTCTTCGGATTTTAACCCGAAGGCCCAGCATTCGAATCCAGTCGATTTCAGTGTGTTAGAAAATTAAAGTTTTTTGTGTGTGCAATCAAAACGTCCACGTGCGATTGCATCCTTATATATAAAAAAAATTTCTGCAACAATAAATAAATAAATAAATAACGGCTTGCAATCAGATCTGTCTCAGCTATCTATCCCCCCCCCTAAATAAATAAATAAATATTGAAATGCAACCGATATACCTTTTATAACTTTTTAAGATTAGCATTAGCGAAAGGGTCTTTTCATTTGACTGAAATAGCAAGGGACAAAATATCAGGGTTGGCAAGTTTTTGACAATGTGCGGTTTTATCCGGTTTAAACCATGGTTTAAACCGTCATGGCTGAAACCTCGTCAGAAACCTCAAATACTACACTGATCTGTAAAATTTCACTTTAAACATCTGTTACAAACATACAGTATTATATGCAATATTAAAAATTCACTTTTACTGTATTGTATATTATCATTTCTGGAAAAAAAAAATTTCATAAATCTGAAAATTTGGCCTGCCTCCAAACTTGCTCAACTAGCAATGCTTCTGCTATCAAGCCCTGCTAGCTCAGTACCAATTGAGAGAGTATTTTGTAACTTTGGCTTTTATACACTCTAAACTCGTAAACCATTTGGTAGTAAATAAATGTGCTAAATTGGTTAAGTGCTATAGGATGCTGTATGATAAAATTGATCCAGATCATTAACAGTACAAAATCATTTTCTTCTATTTGAACATTCTAAAAAACAATGTTTTATTGCAATTAAGGTAATTTAATTTTTTTGTAATTATTAAATTTCAGTATAATTAATTTTATATAAAAAATTACTCAATGTTTCTCTCTTGTTCTTAAAATGTTTGACGGTTTAAGCCAGTTTTTGACGGTTTAAACCAGTTTTTGACGCTTGTCATGTCAAAAAACAGTTTCTGATGTCAGAAACCCAACCCTGCAAAATACCTAATCCCTGGGTAGCCCTAATTAGGAGATTTTATTGTATCTAAAATTTTAAAATAAATGTAATCGTAGAATAGTTTTCTAATTTAATCTCCTATATGGGTATTTCAATGAGCCCTTTTATACTCATTTTATTTGGAATTCCAATTTTCAATCCTTTCTCTAACTTTTCCCATTCATTCTTAGTTTAATAAACGTTTGACTTGAGAAACACTGACGTTTCTTTATAGCACTGAAAATTCCATTCGTGTTAAGTGCATAATTTCCTTTGTATAATCCGAAATAATGGCAAGGAGAAAAAAAAAAGGAAAGGAAAGAGGGGGAGGCTGAGGAGAACTTCGTGATTCGATTCATGCAACCTTTGCTATGCAGAAATCTTTTTATTCGTTCTTTATATAGACAAGAATTCCATAACCCCCCACCAACCCCTTTTTCCTTCCTGCACTCTTTTAAACCTTCCTTATCGATGCTTGGACGTATCGATTTCTCAATCAGTATCGGGAATCGTTTAAACGGTTGCTAACGATATTTTGAAAGTGAGGCTTCTCTCCACCACCCTCCACTTCTACGCTTTCGTATCTTTTGCGATAAAAGCTTCGACAACATAACTGCAGAATTGGATGCGGATTTTTTTTTTTACTCTCTCTGTTCCCTTTCTTTCTACTTATTTTTCCCAAGTTTCATTCACTTAAAAATAAAAAAAGAGAAAAAAATTCTAAGGCAAAAAATTTTTTTTTCTTTTTAATTTTGATTGCATTAAAAGCATTTTTTTTAACCACTGTATTCAGCCTTCTATTATTGTAGAAGTATATCCGTCTTGTTTTGTTATTTTTTTTCCTTGAATTGAAATAACACGAAAATATTGGAAATTTTTATATTTATACATTTTAAAATGAAATATCAATTGCACACACGAAAAATGTATAAATGTGGTGCAGTCAAACTTGCCAAATGATGTGCATCAAAAGCATTGACTCATGCCTTCCCAAGTATTGCATTCGTAAATACTCGAAATTGTTAGAAAAATTATGAAATCCCTTGTCTTTGTTCTCCCTGCGTTGTCTTTCTTTTACATTATGTTAGTGTGTCATGTTAGTCTCATAATCTGCAAGTAGATGGCGCCAGTTGTATTTTATTAAAAATTTCTACGGTTTATTTGTTTTTGAGAAAAAGCTTTGCCAACATAACTGAAGGACTGGATTGAATTCAAAGATTTTTTTTCCTTAAATTATATTTTATAAAATTAAATTTTTATCTAGGTTCTTGTCGTTCTCTCATAAAAGTTCTCAAAATATTTTCAGAATTGGGAACAGTAATCTTGATTTTTGAATGTTTATTAATTGTATAGCAAGAGGACATTTTATGTTATAGTTGTGAATGTGCTTCAAATTAATCTGGCTAGTTCTTTTATGTTATTCTTAAAAAAATTATTTTTAAATTTAATTTCAAATTTCATTCACTTTCAATCGCTTTTCATTAGATAAACCAGATGATTTTCCTTAAGAGATATTTAATTTTTCGTGTGCCTTCTTCCAAATTCTGATTAAAATGACATAATATTAAATATATATATATATATATTTAATTGTACTGTAAATGATATTACAAATTACTTTTTAAAGTTTTTTTTTTTTTTTTTTTTTTTAACTTTTTTCTATTATAAGCATTTAACAATATTCATATTATAATTATTTAATAAAGCTGAAGTATATTTTAAATGACATTTTATGCTTGCAGTCAAAACTAATTCCTTGTACTTTAAAATGTTTTGAATGATTATATATACGCATTTTTTATTTCCCTAAGTTGAGTGTTAACTTTTTATTATGTGATTTCCAATATAAAAAATAAAACGCTGATTCGTACTTTACAAATATACAAACCCAGATCAGAAATAATATCTCCAATTAGCAAACATTATTTATAAATATACTTTGAACTATTCAGTTATTTAAAACATTTATTATGATTAAATGCAAATTTATCTGCATCAACTTTAGTTTACAAATCATAATTTACCCATTTAAAATTTTAATAAACAGTAAATATATAAATTATCAAATATGCGCGATCTGCGTTTTGATAATTTGCTCGCTATTATTTATTTATCAGAAGTTTTAAAATTTACTAATTAATCAAATTTTTCCCTTCAATTATCCGCGTAAAAATTATCTCGTGTACGAAATATTCTTTTTTTTCTCCCCATCTCTGATATTGAAATAGAAATTTTGGCTTAATGAAAATTCTCTATCGGATAGCTTTATTGAATTTTACTTCCTCTGATTCGGAAATTATGTATTTCCTAAATAAATGCAAAACCATTATATTCTCCCGCTGTTATTCAGAAATTTCCATTCTTAATCTGAATTTGTCCTGATCAAAAATTCTGCAGCTTATTAAAACTCTTTTGCATTCTCGTGTGCAGTTAGTTTCTCTCTCTGAATGCTGCTGTGTCTTATTTAAAAAGGGAAAAAAATACAAGAAGCTTGATGAGGGGGGGATTTGAATTGTGTCAAATCCCCCTCTATACCCCCTACCGTCACAAAGTCGTGTCGTATTGAGAGGAAACTGTAATTTTCCGTCAAAACTGCTATTTTTCGTCGCCACTTTAATCGCCAAGCTTTACCCCCCTTTTACATTTATATCAATTCTTCTTTTGTATAGTGCGGCAGGAGGGGGTTTGCAGTGTGTCGCGGGGGTAAGGAAGCTGAAATAAATTAGCCTTCACAGCGGCCGCCGAAAAAGGGGATGCGAGACAAATGGCCAGTTTTCGTCGCCAAATTAAGTAATTAAAACAATATCTTCGGTTTTTATTGTTACACGGGGCAGCGTTTCTGAATAGAGAGAAACTTCTGGGGGGAAGCAATTAATAATTTTCTCGATTTTTCCCCTTTTCGAGGCATTATCGAGGGAACAAAAGGAGGAGTCTTTTCACATCTTCCTACCCCCTCCAATCCCGACAAAGAGCTAATAAAAGCAATTCACCCCCATTCTATTTTTCGGAATCTTCTTCATTCCGCGCTCGCGCTCACCCCCCTCCTAACATCTCTTTTCCTATTGCCGTTTTAAATAAATGAGTATGATAAGGCCACGAAGAGAGTAAAGTGAGGCTTGCGGGGGAAAACTTTAAAAATCTGTTACTTTATCGACTGTGTGTGTGTGTTTCGAAGGCACAAATGAATTGTGTGTCTGTCGTGCTGATTAAAACGTTCGAAACTTTTCAGCGAAATTCTTCTCTCCTGTCATTTTTCCTATCTTTCTTTGCCTTTTTCCTGCTTTTTATTGGTCGGAGCACTTGTTCCTTGTGTTGTTGGTAAGTGGACGCGCATTAAAACTCGGGCTTATCTCACTCGGCAACGGCCCGTCGTAAATGCTAACTCCCCTTTCACTTTTTTGTTTTATTTTTTTTCCCCAACACGAAGCATTGTTACGTGTTACATTATCTTCGAAGCAGTTTGTCACATGCTATATCCCGGAGGCCGCGTTTTAATCGATTTTCCCCCTCACCCAAATGATTAATTCATCGACTCGTGAAGTATTAACGATTATTGGTTCATTTTAAAAAGTCATTTCTTATTTAACAGCGGCGTCGGCCGTCGGGGGAAGAAGGAGGTGGTGGTGATCCTCAACGTCTAAATTATTTTCTCTCGCGGTAGAGTCGTTAACATTACGGTAGATGTCATACTCGCGCGGTCCTTATTATTTTTACCCTCTTTTCTTGAGGGACATTATTTAGCCCTCGCCTTTGTTGTTGTCCATTATCTTTTGGACTTAATAAACCATGGAGAGTGATATATTCATCAATAGATGTTTTGAGGGAAGCCGACTAATTCCTCTTGTATTATTTGTTGTCATTTGCCTCCTATTGTATGGACGGGAAGAATTTTCCAATGCCTTTTTATCAATCGATTCCCTTTTATTATTTACAGGCATTTGCGCGCCGGCAAATTTTTGTTTTGATCAGTTTCGTGGAGAAGCTCGTTTCCCCTTTTTAGGAAAACGTATTACCAGCCCATGAAGAGAGGAGTATGTGAAATTAATTCGCATTGTCTGTATCGGTTTTCAATCGTCTGCGATATCGGATTTGCATAGACCTTTACTTGTTGAGAACGTTTAAACGAGGAAGCATTTTTGCTTTTACTTTCTTACCTCTCTTTCTGAATGTGTTTATCGCTTCCAAAGGACAACGGTAAAAGTTTAGTGCTTAACTTGATAGAACGGCACATTGCCGATGAATCAAAGAAAAAGGGCGATCGATTTCTGATGTCTGTGTGGGGTAGATTTGCCAACGCGATTAAGGCTTTACTTCTTATGAGAGATCAACTTTGAAGCTATGTAGATGTGGATCTTGAATAATTACACAAGTCATGAAAAGAAGGGGGGGGGGGGCAAACATGCATGCACATAAGTCGTGCAATATTTTTGCAATTTTAGATGAGCTTCAGTATTAGATTTCTGTATTTGCATTTCTCTGGAACCGAGATGCTTTCAAAAACTGTATTTGTTACAAAAATACACTCTTTAAAATAATAAAATAGTATAATAAATGTTTACTTTTAAGATTAGTTACCAAAGTTTTTTTTTTAATTTACAAAATAAAATTCCTTATCTGTTAATCAAAAAGAATACATATACTTTAGTACAATTTAACATGGGGTGGGGGAGGAAAAAACTTACGCTCCTAATACATTGATGTGTTTTTTATATTTAAAGTTATGAACAGAGTACAGGCAGTATATTTTTTTGGTGGTGATGAATCTCAATTCTTAGTTCATTCGGTCTCTGCCCCCCCCCCTTTAATTATTTTATTTATTGTTGAAATGCCATTTCCCCTACGAACTAGCCTACATTAATTCATATTAAGTCGTTATCTATATTCTCTAATGGTTAAAATTCGTTGAATGTATGAATATTTTTTTTCTTCATTAGATATAGGTAGTTGCTTTTTGAAATTCCTTTAATTTTTAGATTACTGAAATCTAGATACTTTAAGAGTTCTCCCTTTTTTATGTTTATAAATTGTAAAAGATACGGAAGCTTCTGTGCCAGAATTTCCCACAGTCAATTTCAGGAGGCTGCACTCTTCCTGCCCCTAGTTAATCCAAAATGAGAGACCTTTGTTTTTAAAAAAAAATACCTTTTTTTTTTTGCCCTTTATCCAAAATGAGAACCCTTCAACCCCCTACTGTCACAATATTTTTTTCAGCTGCATTTTATAATGAAATTCTTGATATTGATTCATCTTTATGTCTTAAAAAGAGTGTCCTGGTTTTTTAAATACTTAAATTTCCTTTAAAAATACCTCTTTTAAGAATCTGAAAAGCGTCTTTCCTGCTAGAAAGCGTCCTGCCTTTTTTAAACTTGATGAAAAACTACTATTAGTGTTTCTTTTAAATCTCTACAAAATAATGAATTTTACATTTAAAAAAATATATTTATTTAATAATAATAAAAAAAAATTGTAGAAATATTGTGAAATCTAAATACCGTACCAGTTCTAACTTTCTTCTTATGTTTGTAAATTAAGAAAGATGTATTAACTTATGAACAAAATATATCTCTTAATAAAACATACATTGAAGATGCTTACGCTTAAAAGAAAATTGTAAAAAAAAAAAAAAGAGTAAAGTTGAGGGGCAACAACAAGAAAAAAAAAAAAAAAAAAAAAAAAAAAAAAGATAGGAATTTTCGTAAAGTGAAGGATGCAATTGCCCGGAGCAAGGAACATACAAGAAAACGATAAGCGTACTTTTTTAGGGAAAGATAAACATTAACTTCTTGTTTAGTCTTTATTTTATAACATTACTAAGAAAATATTAACGCGTATAAGGCGGAGGTGTTTTACTTAGAGCTCCCGGCTAAATGATTCTCTTTTTTTTTGTTGTTGTTTTGAGAGTAAAATTAAATCCGTCTACTGAACACGAATGGATTTCCTTTCTTTTTCGGCTCTCGGAAAAGCGGAACGTTTATGGGTTCGTGAGGATCTTGAAAAGCATTCGTTCTTTTGTTGTTTCCTGCTTAATTAATTTTTCTGTAAGCTCATGCTTTGTTTCTAGGACTACTAGTTTTCTGGAGAGTGTAATTGAGATGCAATTTTTAAGAATTAATTTTAAAGGAAATACTTTTTAATGAATATACATCTTTATTTTCATAGAAACAGTGGGATATTGAAACAAATCGCGTCAATATTGTTTATGAATATGCATCTTTATTTTTATAGAAAGAGTCGCATATTGAAACAAACAAAGTCAAACTAACACCAGTTGTATTTATTAATGTTTTCATAAAGTTGACGGCCGTTTGTAGAAATTACTCTGAGGGTATTTAAATACGATTCCTTATGTCAATTTTCGTGTGCTCCGCTTTGTTTTTTAAATTTTCGGTACTTACACATTATTTGAATCGGGAAATACATCGCCAAAAATGGTTGCCAGTTTCAATGTTTATCGTTGCCAATCGCATTTAATCTTTAATTGGGTACTATAAAAAAATAGCAATAATCATTAATTATTAGTATTATTTCAATAGGTGTAGCGGACTTTTTAAATTACGCTTTTTTTTTACATATTTGTTAAATTTTTGTTTTTATTAAGAAATTTTAATTTTGTTATGGTATATTTGAGGCAAAACCTGGTAGTATTGTAAATGCTAATAGTGTATTTATTAGAACAAAAACTAGCCGAGCTTGGTCATCTAAACGATTCCATATTGTGAATAATTTTTTTTTTAATTTTTCAATTTATGTGAAAACACAATTTTTATCCACTTTTCTTGGGTGGGCATTTACACTAGTGTTTTAATAAAAAGTAGAAAAGTCATGCACTTTTTATGTAATGTTAAAAAAAAAAAAGTGCCATAATTCATGCTTAGGGGAAAAAAACTTTCATTTAATGTTTTTTGAATATTCTCAACTTCTGCCTAAATTCTCCCGACTGTACAAAAGGTATTCTTCAAGCACTCCTTGGAGAATCTGAATATATAGATATATCAACGCCATCCTTTTTCAAGAACTTTTTTCCCGAAAACCACCTTCTCCAACTTAACAATTCCGATGACCTCTCAACTACACTTCACACCGATACTTCCCCGGCACCCTTTGCTCAACTGGCCTTGTTTCGCGAATTACATTTCATTTTTTTTATTTTATTTTATTTTTTTTCCCTTGGAAACCCCCTTTTTTATTATTCTTTTTTCGTACTTATCGCATTCGACGTATTGATCCCGAGTTTTCTCTCCTTTTTGGCATCGACCAGTATAGAGTGGAGCTGCGAATGTGAGCTTCGAGTCGGATTGCAAAAGGAGTCAGAGAGGATTGCTAAAAGAGGAGGGCGGCAGGGGGCGGTAGTGTGTGTATGGAAATGAGAGGGTGGGGGGAGAATGTACAAATTGATTTCAGAGCTATTTGTCGTACGTGAACGGATTCGGCTTTATATAGGGAGTTACAGCTGTAATTTTTAATTAATGAGCTCTGAATTAAGGTATGGTAGTTATTTTCCTTCTTTTTTGAAGTAGAACTTCTATAGGGTCATTGGATTGGAGCGAAAAATGAATCGCGAAAGAACTTGCGATTTAGAAAAATATACGATAAAAAATATCATTTTTCGATAAAAATTATTTAATATATTTAATAATAAATATAATCAGAATTATTTTCTAATTACAGTGGTTGTGATTTATAGTACTGTATTAAGGGGGGAAAATCTATTTTTATATATTTTATTTACTTAATGCAACAAACATTTAATATAATTATTGTGATTAACATTTTTACCCTTTATTTATAGCTATTGTTTGACTTGAACTATTGTATGAAAAATTTCTTTTGATCATCTCGATTTAACGAACAAAGTCTCTACTCTCAAACAATTATCTGTTCGGATTACTTTAAAACTATATTTGATGGCTCATGAAGTTGATGACACTGTTTTTACAGGATCTTGAGTAAATACTAATAAAGAAATTTGGAATACAAAATCAAAACAAAGCAAACAAACGTCTATTAAGAAAAAAAAAATCATTTATCGATATTTTTTTATATTTTATAAATAATTTTTATTATATTTTTACGTAATTTAATAATGATAAATTTAATTCGAAATTTTTTCTGATTACATTGATTGTGAAATAGTAATACATCAAGGGAAAAAAAAAATCGATTTTTATATAGTGACTTTACTTAAAGCAATAAATATTTAACATCATTATTTAGATTAACATGGTTCTTTTCATTTATAGCCATTGTTTCACTTGCTCTGCTGTATGAAAAATTTTATTTTTCAGTACAATAAACAAATTTTAATATAGATTTCATTTGAGATAAAAATTATTATAAATTTTCATTACATAAAATATCAAATGTAATATAAAATATATTAACTATAATATAAATTTTCATTGCACAAAATTTCAAATGTAATGTAAAATTTAACATTAATTATAATTTCCCATTGCAAAATATTTCAAATGTAATATAAAATTTAATATTATAATTTCCCATTGCAAAATATTTCAAATGTAATATAAAATTTAATATTGATTATAATATAAATTTTCATTACATAAAATTTCAAATGTAATATAAAATTTAATATCAATTATAAATATAAATTTTTAAATATTATAAATTTTCATTTATTTGTTCATTTTTCTTTTAATTTTTACCAGTTTAATTTGGACTAATTCCCTATGAAGAACTCCGATCCTATGTAATCTTATGGAGCTTTTTATTACCTATAATGCAACGCGTCATTTAATATATATCGATTACCACACAGTGTTCAAAATATTTCAATCGTTGCAATTTTTTTTTTTTTTTTTTTTTTTTTTTTTTTTTTTTACCAGTGACAATATTTGTTTTTAATGCTTGGAAATTTTAAATTTGGAATAATTTTCCATTCGAAACATCTGATACGTAAATTCTAAGTTCTTGATGCCCATTACGTAACGCATTATTGAATTGATATCGATAATTGCATAGTGTACCAAGTGTATTCCCGTTAGCTATTCCCCCCCCCCCTCAACTCTGCCATATGCATTCCAAATATTTCAATATTTACATTTTTTTTTTCATTTACAATATTTTATTTTAATTTTCAATAATTTTCCACCCGAAGCATCAAGTTTGTAAATTCAAAGTTCTTGATGTCCACTATATCGCGTTTTATTGAATAGTATCGATTGTTATCGATAATTGCTTCGTGTACCAAATGTTTTCCGTTTACTATTCTTTTTTCAAACCTCCCCCCCCCCCCCCCGCTCCTCCCAAATCTGTCATATGTATTCCAAACATTTCAATAGTATTAAAAAAGAAATCATTTAATTTTAAAATTAAACAATATTTTATTTTAATTTAACAATATATTTTTTAATTTAATGCTTGAAAATTTTAAATATGGAATAATTTTCCATCCGAAACATCTGATATGTAAATTCAAAGTTCTTGATGCCCATTACGTAACGCATTATTGAATTGCTATCGATAACTGCATCATGTACCAAATGTTTTCCATTTACTATTCTCCTTTCCATACTTTTTTTTTTCTTTTTTCTTCATTTATCTACTCTGCCATCTTATCGCATTCGATTTATATGCGCATGTTGTACCAAACTCGTTTTCAATTTATAGCACAACCCCTTGAGCGTGATCGGGTGGTAACGTTTTGAATGCGAAAAGAGTTGAATGTGCGACGCTTTCGCTTACAGACACATATATATATATATACAAGAGCATCATCTATAAGTGCAAAAATGAAATGAAATAAACCAAAAAAATAATAACGAAATATGTAGTGCCGCAGTTCAGTGTATATTCTTAGAAATTCTCTATTCGTCTTCTTAGAAAATCGAAAGGGTGTGTGTTGTAGGACGTTGCAATATAAAAACTGGAAATATTTTTAGTGGTGCACGAATATATACGCGAGGCCATCAACTGAGAAAAGAGATAAGGTATCAGACCAGGAAATCGAAAACTTCCAGTTTTGCAAAGGGGGTATGGGGGTAGGGGGTATATTCGAATTGCACGTACAGAAAAGGGATGTTTTAAAAGGATGCGCTGGAGCATCTTTTTCTCTGCAAACTCCCTCTCTCTCCGTTTCAGAGAGTTCAATTTATATATATATATTTATTTTATTTTTTTAACGTTCGATTTTATTTTATTCCGCCCCCCATCCCCCTCTTCCCGTTTTCTCAATCCTATTTGAAATGTTTGTGCTTCGATCTCGTCTGGGTTCCCCGTGTGTTGTTGAAAATCCATTCATAAAACACTCAACGTTAGGGGTTGGGAGGTTATTTTTATTTAGGTTTTCATGATAACTTCCGTCTGCGGGCGCCAAATATTGTCGCCAAGTTTGAGAATACGGATGGTTTTGTCTTTTCGGATAGCTTTCGGTCCTTAGTATTTGAAGTACAGCTGTGGCTGTAATAATTTTCTCAGATTTGCTCTGTTGGTAAATTTTGTCAGGAAAAGGGGGGGGGGGAGGCCTTATTTATATTATATTTGAGATTAAAATTAATAACCTTGGAAATTTTTATTTTATTTTTTATTATTATTTAACCCTTTCGGGTCTGGTGTACATTTCTTTTTGAGTATTATTTTGTTTTAACAAATACTTTTGTTACTGTTTATATGCAGTAATGTTTGTATGTGTCTCTGCATTTATTATGACTTCATTAACATTTAAGCATTTAGTAATATTATTGACGTATATTTACTTGATTCTCTTTGCAGCGTTTGCGATTCTTTTATTTTAAACATATACAGTCGACTCTCGTTAATTCGAACTCATCGGGACCACAAGAAATGTTCGAATTATGGAAAATATGAAATAAAAACATTCTTAATATGGTACTATTACAAAGGAATTAAAGTTATAGTGTTTTTTTTAAATATATTTCGTCTGTTATCATTAGAATATGACTTAATACTAAATTAGAATGTATAAATACATAAACTAATTAAATGATTAGAAACAAGCACAATGGAAGAAAAATTTGAGGTGTCACTGATGGACAGACGGGGCACTAAGAAAATAGATATCAAATGCATTGAATTATATGTATACTCGTTCGGAACAATTTTCCCAAAAATCAAAGAAAGAAAGTTACTTAAATTATCTGAAATCCGTGAGTTAAGTAAAGAAAAATGAAAAATCGCAATTCTCGTTTGTTCGAATTAAACGAAGTCAAGAGAAAATGAGTTCGAATTAATGAATGCTTTTAACGTTATTCTCCCATTGAAAATTACGGGATTTTATGTTTAGTTCGAATTAAGCGAAGATTCGAATTATCCGATTTCGAATTAACGAGAGTCGACTGTATTTCACTCTTTAAAATAAAAATTACTTTCCTGGGCGCAAAAAGTGTTTAAAAGTTGTAATATCAATTAAATCTTGTTGTAATATAATATTTTCTTAAACATCTTCAAAAACTTCCATAGAACTAGTGTCATATGAATTGACTAGTATACAAAACAACTTTCGTTATGTTTCAGACAATTAAATATCCGTTAAACTGGTATTAATCTCTTTGGATAGCTAGTGTTAATGTTATTAACGCAAAAGTAATTTTTTCGAAAAATTGAAGAGGGAGAGAGAGAAGGGGGGAAAAAACCTCGAAATAGTTAAAAATATCGAACATTATAGATTTGAGTGAAACATTTTTTATAGAATTTTTAGTTTTTTGGCAAAATATTTCTAATTTTATTTCTTTTAAGCCAAAAAGGAGATTGATTCTTATTATTTTCAAAATTAAAAAAAAAATTAAATAAAATAAAGAAAATAAAGAAAACCTGGACCTGAAAGAGTTAAAACAAAATTTACAAACTTTTTAGAATTATCATGAAAATTATGTCTCTGCATTTAATTTTTAATGATGTTATTTTTCATTTGCTATAATTTTACTAATTTCTATTTTTATCGTTTTAATTTGTTCAACTTTACAAAGTCTGTATGCGTAGTTGCACATAAATTCTGGGAAAATTCCGAACTAAAATGAACTGTTCCTAATGTTTTGGAATTTTGTACTCGTTTGTTTCTCTATTATTGTTAAAAATAATTTTTTGATATAAATGTTAACAATCTGTAATATGTTATGATGCACATTTTAGTTTGTGTTACCTTTTCTAAATATTTTGAAATAAAGGATCATTATAACGTTAGCTTAAACATAATTATTTCATTTCTTTTAAGGTAACCAAGAGTTCTAAAATTTGAAAGCTACTTTGATATTAACAGTTAATTTTGGTGTGATTTTATGTTTTCAGTAATAAATTCGGTTATTTTTTAGAATTTATTGAAAATATTTGGATGTAAATATAATTAAAAATATTTTTTTTTAGCCAAAACTATAAATGTTATAAATAAAAAAGATGTATGCAAGATTGTTAGATTGTTTTTTTTTTTTTTTTTTTTTTTTTTTTTATTTGTCTCAATAAGTTTAATTTTTTTCTTTAGTAAATCTCTCAAAATGACAGTATGCTTTAAAATTTAGAAAATCTTTTAAAATATTATATAGATTTATAGATCTTTTCAATAATATTTCTTAAGATTTCATTGCATTTGGCTGAAAAATATTTAAAAAATATTTTTTTTTTAATGTGGTGCAATCAATTCTACTTACGTGTTTTACAACACTCTTTTTACAAAATATACATCGTTATAAATAGACATATTTGTCACTTAGATAAATTCAAGCTTTCACACAGAGTTAACGATTCTCTGATTTAGTGCATTACACATTCGTAAGTTAATTACACGAGAGGCCCAATTCAAACCATCCTTCTTGTAACCCCCTATCATCAACGTCCGACATATTTTATTAATATCTCATTCTGAACTCTGGAAACTTTCCATTCATTTGCTCGAAGGGCTTGGCGCGGCTCTGCCACTTTCCGCCAGCGATTTCCTGCCAAGATGGCATCTTGGCGATTATCTTTCCTTTTCTCTAGTGATTGTCGCTTTACCTAAGATGCGGAAAAGTGTTCTGATGGAAAGGCAGCCTCGTCTCTCTCACTCCCAACGCCGTAAACCGTCTTTTTACGGCGCATAAAGTTTTTATTCGCCAAGTTGGAGAGGTTAAAAAGACCACTAGGCCATCCCCCCACCCCGTAATTTTTTGTTCTCTACACATTCCCCCCCCCCCCCTTCCCCGGCAGTTTCTTTCGCTCCCTGATTTTTGTTTCAAAGATTGGGATTTTATGACTGTTACCTGAAGAGTTCCTGGATTTTATTTCCGTTCCATTGTTTTTGAATGAATTTCTCGCGCGTAATTGGGGGGATTCCAGTGGGGGAATGAAATTTTTATGCCTATTTCTTTCTCTTTCTTTCGTTCGTTCGTAGCTTGGACACCGGAAAAAGCGATGTGGTATACCCGCGGCCTTACGTGTGTGCCGAGAATTTTGGGAATTCTTGTAAACAATGAAATGTTATAGGAATGTTTTTTTGATCTCATAATTGGATGTTTTTGTTAATGACTGTAATTAAGGTAGTTTTTTTTAGTTAAGGTTATTTTGTTTCATTTCATGCTGAAAATCTTAATAGATTTTTTTTCCTCCTGTACCTTGATGGAAATAGATAAAATTTTTATTTAGATTTTATTTAATGCCTAATTTGACACACTTTCTTTTAAATTTGACCTGTTGCATTGAGTCTGAGTGGGTGTGTATGCGGGGTGGGAGGTATATATATATGAACAATAATTCAAGGCCCTGTTTCCTTTTTTTCTTTTCTGGAAAATTCTTTTTTTTTTTTTAATCTTTTATTTTTAATATTCCTAAACTTTAAACATTTTATTATTTTTTTTAATAATTTATAAAACTAATAACTTGTTTTGAATCCAATAAAGAAAATGCATATTATTATTGTGTTTAAAATTATTTTTCTTTCTTTTTTTTATCGTGGAATAATTAAAAGTTATAAGTTTATAAAATTTAAAAAATTAAATTATAAAAATAAGATATATTAATTTCGAATATAATCAAAAATTTCCCCCTCTATCCTTCCAAAAACCAGAAAAAAATAATTTGTCTAATTTTTTTCTTATGTAAAAAGTAGTGCAGATTATACAGTTAAGGAAATTTTGTTAAACTCATTTGATGGTCAGAAAATCTCATTCCTGCCAACGTTATTTATTTTTTTTCTTTTTACCCTTAAACAATTAAAATTTTTTTTTTTTTTTTTCATAAAAGAAATTAATTAATAACAACATAGAAAGATTAAAAATTTCATAATACTTTTACTGGTCTAAATTATTGTTTGACTTAAAACCCGGAAGGTTGGCAGTTATGAAATCGGTTCAGAAGAAAAACCGAGAAAAATAATTCTTCGAAATTTCTCATCGTGACTCTATATCCATTTAGCCTTGATTCCTTGGTTTTTTTTTTTTTTTTTTTTTTTTTTTTTTTACCGACGGATCCTAAAACTATATTAATAAAGCAGGAAAGATTTCTGCTCATAACCTTTTGTAAGTGGCAACGTAGAAGGGAAGGGGAGAAAATGGTGGAAGGATCCATTGGCCGTGAGCCAGTATTCCGAAGAAATACCTTTGTGGCACACTTTTTTTTTTCTACTTCGTTTCCGTTCCTTTCTTACATCGCCTGGCTTTCTTCCAATTTTTTGCGCTTGGCTTTTAGGTAAAGGTCTGTCTCGGAAGGGTTTTTGACAACTATAGCCTATGCTGGGGGTTCCTGGTGTGGAAATTTTTTCATGTGGGGGAGGGGGGGGGGTATGTTTATAGGTGGTATTTAAATGGCTCGAATGATGGCACGAAGTATCTGTCACCGGGAGACGGGATGTTCAGTTGTTCATCGCCTGTAACCAAGCCAGCGGTGATTTGGTGAAGTTGAAAAGCGGTGGGGAAAATGAGCTTTGGAGTATTTTGAATAATGATTTTACTATATTTTCGTGATGGACCTTACGTTCGTTGCTTATGCTGTTTATTACGATTTGGTGCTAAGGGGAAAAAAAATCATGTTGCTTGTTTTATTCCTTCTTATTACCCTTTTTACTGCCTGATTTCTTCCATATTTATTGGGGAAAAGTACGTTATGAAAATGATATATTATAAAAATGGTGAAAAAGATTTGTAAATTATTATTTCAAAATTTGGAATTTTATCGCATGACAGAAAACTGGCGCAAAATACAATTTATCTATTTGAAGCAGTGTGGCAAATTATTACGTACCCCATTGCAATTAATAAGTGTGATAATATTTATAATAATATTTTATTTCAGCTATAATATTTATTTGCCTATTATTATATTTATCACCTTTTTAATATTTTTTTCACCTATTTTTTCTTAACTTAATACTTTACTTTATAATTTTGAGTATTTCATAATAATAATAATAAATTTTATTGATGCCAGATTCCTTTTTTATGATTTTGTAAAACAAGCCGCACAATATTTATAATATCTATAATACATATATCTATAATAACATACATGACATATAATGCAAAATACAATGAAAAGTTAATAGCAGCGATCAGGATCGTAGTCGAAAATGTCATATATAAAAATATGAATCCCTTGAGCTCAGAACTCATTGCAACTACCCTTTTTTATTCTGTTTATAGACCTGTCATGAATATTAAAAATATTCCCTCACCCCTCCTAATTATCTATATTATAAAGGCCAAACGTATCTGTGCGTAACACATAGGTCATTTTGCGAATGGCAACACTTTGAAATTTGAAATGCAATTTCGTTTTTACAATTTTTATTATTGCAAATTTTAAAACTTCTAAATAAACAACACACGTTATCAATGTTCACACCGTCGTATAGAGAAAAAGAAA
This sequence comes from Maratus speculifer, assembly GCA_964019185.1. Taxonomy (NCBI): domain Eukaryota; kingdom Metazoa; phylum Arthropoda; class Arachnida; order Araneae; family Salticidae; genus Maratus; species Maratus speculifer. The sequence continues at coordinate 88,884,280 of OZ025300.1, read as the reverse complement.
GTATTTTAAAATGCAATTTATTTCAAAGCTGCATCTTAATTTGTTTTTGAAATATTAATTTTTTTGTAGTTTTAACACCGTTTATCTAATCGTGGCAACAAAAGTACTATATTTCTATTAAAAGCAAGGGGAAAAAAGATTATTACTATTTTTATGTTGCCATTTTCTCATTAAAAGAGGGCAAAAATTAAAGTACCTGCTGTGTCAAGTCGAATATCGTCTGTCATAAATCGAGATGAATTTTGGTTTCATTTACAAAGTTAGAAGAATATAAGAGTGTTTCAGTTAATAGCATCAAGACTTCAAGTTTTGAATTAAAATGATTTCAAAATGATCAAATTAAAATACCAATTTTTTTTTTGGAAAGGTGAATATAGATATGAGAGGTACATATATAAATTTTGATATGCTGAAAATGATGTCGGTTTTAGATTTATCGGGGGGGGGGGGGGAAATTCGATAATTGAGTCAAATGGAATAAATTTTGCTTTTTTCATTTTGGAACACTAACATAAGAGTCTTAATTAATAACTTTATCATAATTGAATATCATATTTTACTGCTCATATATACCATTAAAGTTTAATTTTAATAATTCGGACATGAGTTTTATAGAAATAGCATTTTGTTAACTTTAGATTAAATGTAATTTATTTAAGAGTTAGTCTTTCCAATATAGCATGCATTTCTTATTGTAACTAACTTTGTAGGTTTGTTATAAATCAATGAAACAGTTCCTTTTTAAACATTTTCTTTCGTTGAAACTCGATGGGCTCTACCTTGTTCTCCTTAATCTCGAATTAATTTAGTGCCTTCGTTTTATCCAAATGAAGATTATTACAACAAATGCCGTAGTAAATCCTGTACACAATAAAAAGGGTTTTTTTTTCTATCCCCACTTTATTTAACAATAAATATAAACAATTGTTCAAATTCTTTTGCCACCTTTCTAGCTCACAAATCTTACAATTGATCGTTTTTAACGAAGCTCATATATGTAAATAAATTTACTTCAAATCTTTTTTTAAAGAAGAAATACTACCTATTAGATTCTTTATAAATAATAAATAAAAAAAATCTGTGTTTAGAAATTTTTTTGTATTTCCTGTAAAATTTCTTTTTGTTGTTACTAATACTTGTCCTGCACGTTTATTATGTTAATATGCGTGCCTTAAATGCTTATTATCACCTACAATATAAACCACCTCTTTCGATGTAACTTACTTTTTTATCGGAGACGGTGAACTCCGGTAGCAAAGCAACTCTGTTTCATTACCATAAAAAACGTATATATAAAACGGCGAGAGGTGTAATTTCGCTGTAACAATAAGACTGGCACTCTAATAGGAAAATATGCTGGTTCCCCTGTAATTAAGGCACCTAGCGGAGCTGTAAGACAGATATTTGAACGAGTGGCGAAGGCATAATTCAATAAAAATCCGAACTCTCTCTTGGCTGTATTAATTAATCAAAAGGCTGCCTTCCGAAATGTCAGGCAAGAAGCCCGTTATGGCGAATGGAGATCAAGCACTGACTTCACTGGCTGACTTAAAAACCTGTTGGGCTACTGGTTTGGCAAAAACCTGTTTTTTATTTTTATATTATTTTTTCTGTTTGCCCCATGTTGACAGCTAGGTGGCTGTAGATCACTCCACGTCGTTTATACTCGCCAGGTACTTGGCGTTTTCTTTTTTTGTAAATTAATTGTGCATGGGCTCTCTCTCTTAAGCAGTGAATTATGAATTTATGGGAGAGATAAGATATCTTTATTACATTGCTTGTCTCTTCGAGTAGATATACCCGTCAATTTTTAGTCAGGAGTAACTTTTTTTTTTTTCTTTAATTGTTGCCAAGTTCTTGCATTACTATATTAAAAAAAATTCCCTTTTTTATTGTCGTACTTTCAGATTGTTCTTAACCACTTTGCTCAACAAGTGCAAAACGTTTTGACACATTTTACTAATTTCTTTATTTAAGGGATCATATAAAAATGGAAAGCTCGACTATGAAAGCTTTTTGAAATCGAACTGACTCTTCCATTTTCTTTTCTTTTCTTTTTTTCTTTTCTTTTTTTTTTTTCTTTCTCATAATAAATTACGTAATTGTGTTTGCAAAAGAAACGGGAAGATGAGTGCGATTAGGTAGTTTCTGAACAACAGCACCCGCTACTTTCATGCATTTTTGAACACAAATAAATTAAAACTTATGTCATAAAGTTGTCATAATATTGAAACTTCTATAAAATATATTACAATCGAATTTCGTAAACGCGTGGGGAAACTTTTACTTACCCATCATAAGTAGTATAGGGTAAGTCTTGCAATCGTTTTGAAAATCGAAAAAATTTTTTTGACTGATTTACACGTTTTCGACACTGGAGATTTCGAAAAACATATTTAAAAAAAAAATTGCCGTCCGTCTGTCTGTCTGTCTGTCTGTAAACGCTCTATCTCACGAACAAATTGAGATAGAGACTTGAAATTTTGTATGTACTTAGTATGTAAGAATGGGATGAAGCCTATTGAATATCAGCAACCTCGATTATCCGGAACTATTTTTCCGGATTCTCGAAAAATTCGTTCTGATGAAAGGTATATAAAATTTTTCGAATTTTTTTATTTTAAGGAATGCATGTAAAAGGCAATAAAAAAACACAAATTTTGCATAAAGAACGAAGTCTATCGGATTATTAGTTGTCGAGATATTTGTAATCCTGTTTTCCACATTCTTCGATTTTTCATGATCCTGTATTTCATCATTCAAATTTCAATTCAGAGGTATATTTTAATTGAAAATGAGACGCTTAATCCGACGCAGCAAACTGTTAGTTAATATGATTATTATTTTCGGAGTTATAAGGATGTTTCTTTTACGTAGTTTGGTACTTCTTGAGTAGTTTGGCGTTTTATATAATTTGTTGAAATTGGTGCATCAGCAATTCATTAATAGAGTATTACTATGTGTATTAACAACATTTAAATTTAGTTTTGGAATTGAAATACATTGTATAAATAGTTTTCACATATTTTAATTTCATATGCATATAAATGATGGGTAAGTATTACGGTGGCCTCCAACGACTAGTTTCTGTTTGTGGTAAATGTAGTTCGTATTATCCGAACTTAAACACATTACATACTACTGGAAGCGGCAATCGGAAACGCTTTGTGCTAAAAGTGATTCGCGTTAACGAGGTTTGACTGTATTTGTAATTCGATCAACATTATTATATTTTGAATAAATAAAAGATTCTTTTGTATTATGCATGGAAAAAACTATATTGTTAAAAACTTAATTTTGGTTAATATAGCTCCAACCAAATATTTCGGTTGAAATGACCAAATTGTGGTCGGACTAACCAAATACAGTCGGCTCTCGTTAATTCGAACTCGACGGGACCACAAGAAATGTTCGAATTATCCGAAGTTCGAATTATGGAAAATATGGAATGAAAACATGCTTAATATGGTACTATTACAAAGGAATTGATGTTATGCTGCTTTTTAAATTTATTTCGTCTGTTATCATTAGAATATGACTTATTAGAATGTATAAATACATAAACTAATTAAAAGATTAGAAACAAGCACAATGGAAGAAAAATTTGAGGTGTCATTGAGGTGTCAGACGGGGCACTAAGAAAGAGGATATCAAATGCATTGGACTATAGGTATACTCGTTCGAAACAATTTTCACAGAAATCAAAGAAAGAAAGTTATTCAAATGATTTGAAATCCGTTAGAAAGAAAAGAAAAATGAAAAATCGGAATTCTCGTTAGTTCGAATTAAACGAAGTCAAGAGCAAATGAGTTCGAATTAGTGAAAGTTTTTAACGTTATTCTGCAATTGAAAATTTCGGGACTTCATGTTTAGTTCGAATTAAGCGAAGATTCGAATTATCCGATTTCGAATTAACGAGAGTCGACTGTAATTTTGTAAATTTAACAAACTTTTATTTAAAATTTGGTCATGCCAATCAAAATGTTTGTTTGGAGCTATATTAAGCAAAACTTAGTTGTTTCAATAACAGTTTTTTCCATGTAAGGAATATTTATTTAATTAAGATTGGAATGAATACTTCATTTTATTTAAATATGTTTTCGCCAAAAAATGGACAATTGGACAAAACAAATTGCTCGTATCTGTTCGTCAAAAATTTTTACTTTCGTAACGCCGAAAATGGTTCTGCATGGTGAAACGCCTTTTATCGGGCTTCGAAATAAAACGAATGTTTATTCTTTTTGAGGATGCAAGGCCATTTTCATGGACGATGTATATACGATTCTTCTGTGTTTCTACGCCTAGCCTCTACGCTACGCTGCTGCTCACATAATAGCAGTTTTTCTTCTTTCTCTTTTCATACCAGTTCAGGTTTTTTTTAACGCTTAACAAGTTTTTTCCCCTGATTTCGATAAAAATTTCATACTCTAACATGATTGCTATTTTTTTTTTTTTTTTTTTTTTCTGATTAAAATTGTATGTTATAAAGTTCTGTGAACTAAGTTTAAAAATTATAATTTTACTGAAAAAAGGGTCAATATTTTTTTTCAGAACACCCTATGTGCATAACCTTTTAACTTTTTCGATTCTAAAGGGCATGTTTCGGATTCTTTAGGACTCTTTTCAGATTCAAAAAGACACTTTTAGATTCCTAGATTCATTCTTTCGATTTTTAACCCTTTCCGGCACGGGCAAAATCTGTTAGTAAAATAAGAAATTATCGTCTGACACCGGAATTCACAAACGAATTTTTTAGATATTTTGAAATCCTTAATTTAAGCTTTTTATCATTAAAGCAAAATTTTACTAAAATATCTTTTGTGCCGTTTGCAAGTTTGGAATTAAAATTAGCTATCCCAGACTGGGCACAGTGTGCCGGAAAGGGTTAAAGCCTTTCAGAACAACATTAAATCTTTGCAAGCGAATTTTTTAATGCAAAAAGGAGAAAGGATACCTTAAACTAATGTTCAGGTTATGTCGGTGTTATTTATGACGCCGATTATCTGCGCGAGGGATATAGGCCCCATGGAGAGTGCTCTCCGTATGGGTCTTTCTAGGGCAACCTTACCCGTATTTACACAATTCTCGAAGAAACCACCAAAATTCGAACGGTTAGGCCGACGATCGCGATTGGGTTCGAAACCAGTATCTCCCGTCTACCACCTTGGAGACCAGAATTTCTCAGCCACTGGTGACGCACTGAAGTGCAGGAAAAGTGCACATATTTTGTTAAGGGGCAAGAAGGGTGCTATTTTTTTTGAATGAGGACAAGAGGGGCACTATTTTGTAAACTAAAGTGCAGGTGGGATGCAGCAACCTCTGAAATAGCCTGGTGGTGGAAACTCCTGATAATAAAAATTTAATCAAAGAAAATAGAAAATCTTTTCTATTACATTCATGTTATAAAATTTTACACTTTTATATCCCGTGAATAAATTACATTTGAACCCTGTTAATATTTTCCTCATATTTGTTCGATTATGGGGGGAAATATGACTGTCATTGTTATTAGCGATTAATTCCTTTATTTATTTTTATTTTTTAATATTGGCAGCTAGGTCCTTTTGAAAGATAAATTGCAAATATTTTTTTAAAATCTAAAATTACGAAAATACGTACCAGAAAAAATCTCCAATTGACGCGATTCTCTAATTCTACGCTGTACATTTATATAAATAAAATATTAAATATTTCCTATTGCATTTCGGTCTTTCTATTTACCCTTATTTTCCGTGAAGAAATTATATTTTAACATTTAATATTTTTCTTTCATTTGGTCGATTATCTGGGAAAATGTGTCACTCTATTATTAGCGATTAATTCCTTTATTTATTTTCATTATTTAACATTGGCAGCTATGTTATTTTGGAAAAATAAATTGAAAATACATTTTTAAAACGTAGGTCTAAAATTACGAAAATATGTACGAGAAAAAAAAAATCTGACGTTCTATCCTTATAACATATAAAAAAAGTATTATTATCATTATTGTTATTATTTCGTTTTTGTTTTCATTTGGTCGATTATCTGGGAAAATATGGCTGTCACTATATTATTTGGCATCTATGTTATTTTGAAAAGTAAATTGAAAATATATTTTTAAAACGCAGGTCTAAAATTACGAAAATATGTACCAGAAATATTTCTGATCGGCGCAGTTCTCTAATTCTACGTTCTAAATTTATATAAATAAAATATCAAACATTTCCTATTACATTTCGTGGCTGTCACTATGTTATTACTGATTAATTTCTGTATTTATTTTCATCATTGAAGTTTAGCAGCTATGTTATTTTCAAAAATAAATTGAAAATATGTTTTTAAAACGTAGGTCTAAAATTGGTAAATACCTACCATAAAAAATATCCGATTGGCGCAATTCTCTAATTTTACGTTCTGTCCTTTAACCCCCTGGGGACGAGCGACACGTATACGTGCTGCAAAAAGGCTTAAGAATCCTTATTTCCACCGGTAAAATTATACTGTAAAATTTACCTTATTCAATCGGAGCTTTTTCGCGATTTAAGAAGGAACAAATTTCTGTTTTTTAAGACTGGTGACAAAACATTAATTAATTCGTAAAATGCTCCCGTCGCGAAGGGGTTAAAACATATAAAAAATAAATACTTTCTTGAAAAAAAAAAAAAAAAAAAAAAAAAAGTATTCCATGTAAGTAATATTATTAGCCAGCCTGTATTCTTTCCTCACTTCATATCTCTACTTTTTAGCTCACAGGCTATCATAGCCTGAGAGCTTATGTGCCCGCCCGTTCTGTATGTATGTTCGTACGTAACGCGATAACTCATGATAAAAATACCCGATCCACTTGAAATTTTGTATATAAAAATATCCTGACAAGGTGCTTCCCTGATTAGTTTTTGGAGTTCATTCGATATGTATAAGAGGGGGAACGGGGGGCTCATGCCCCTCCCCTTAATAGAAATAAGTGGGTTTTTCATGCAGAATTAAGTTTTCGTTCAAAATTTAGATATAGGATCATTCTGATGAGGCGATTCCGTGACTGTTATTAGGTTTTCATTGAATAAGTTTAAACAGGGGGAACGGGGGTTCTAATGCCCCTCCCCTTAATTTATATAAATGGGTTTTTCAAGAAGAATTGTCAGATTTTGTTCAAATCTCTGAATAGTTTTGGAAGTTAAATGATTAAGTATAAAAGAGGGGGATAACTCCTCTTAAATTATACAAATGAGTTTTTATTAAGAATTATCCGATTTTCTCCGAATTTTGGATATAGATTTTTTTTATATGATAAAGCATGTCCTTGATAGTTTAGGAGGTTCAATAATTAAGTATAAAAAAGGGAAAGGGGAGAGCTGTTTCCCCTTCTTAATTTCTTTTTCGAACGGAATTAACCCTTGAAAATATAAGGCTGTAATGTATAATTAGTATACGTAGCCTGTGAGCCCAATGCCATCAGTTTAACTGGGCAGTATTCTTTTTATTCATTTGGCGCTGATGAGGAAAATATGGTTTGTCACTATGTTATCAACGATTAATTTTATTTTCATTATTTAAGATTATCAGTGATTCTTTTTTTTTTAATTTTCATTATTAAGGATTGGTATATATGTTATTTTGAAAAATAAAAGTATAATTTTAAAATGTAGGTCTAAAATTACGAAAATACGTACCATAAAAAATCTGACTCAATTCTCTAATTCTACGTGCTATCCTTCATAACATATAAAAAATTTAAACTCATTTGATCGATTATCTGGGAAAATATGGCTGTCACTATGTTATTAGCGATTAATTCCTTTATTTTCATTATTTAGTGTTGGCAGCTATGTTATTTCGAAAAATAAATTTAAAAAATATTTTTAAAACGTAGTTTTAAAATTACGAAAATACGCACCAGAAAAAATCTGATTCAGTTTTCTACCAATTCCACGTTCTACATTTATATAAATAAAATATTCAACATTTCCTATTACTTTTCGTGGCTGTCACTATATTATTAGCGATAAATTAATGTATTTATTTCCATTTAAGTTTAGCAACTATGTTATTTTTGAAAATAAATTGAAAATATGTTTTTAAAACGTAGGTCTAAAATTACGAAAATACGTACCAGAAAAAATCTGATTGACGCAATTCTCTAATTCTACGTTCTATCGTTTATAACACATAAAAAAAATAAGTACTTTCTTAAAGAATTAAAGAAAAAAAGGCATTCCATGTAAGTAATATTATTAGCCAGCCTGTATTCTTTCCTCACTTCATATCTCTACCTTTTCATTTGGCGCTGAAACCGGTTTTTTAACTTTCGCTCACTACCCAGCCCATTTTTTTTCTCCCTCCGTTCCCTCTCCACATCCCTCCCCTCTCTCCGCTGGATTATAAAGCAGCGCTCATTTAATCAAAAGTTTTTATTTTCTCTTAGCACAATTTGATCGTTAAAAAAGAAGCAACTGTGTTAAAATAACTTCTTAATTCGTTTTCAAGTATGCGATTTGGGCGATTTCTGATAGAGGCCGGCTTCTCGTTTTTGGATTTATGGACCATTAACATAAATTATTACTGTGACAGCTCGCAATTTATCAAATTAATGAATAATGCTACTTATTAACACTTATCTGGTAATAATCGTTCATTATGGACATATATTAATGCAAATGAACGTGTATTGTGCCGAGAAGCATGGATGTTAACGCATAGGAGCTGTATCATTTTTTAACATAATTTATTATAATGAATTTCTTTCTTTTTTTATTTGTGCTTATTATTATCAGTAGATTATAAAAGAAAATTTTAAGTAAAATTCTATGATAATCAGAATTTTTTGTGTAAAATGAGGGAATATTGTGTATAATTCGATAGATAGAGCAATTGAAAAACTCTGATAATAAACATTCAAAGTGACACATTCATTTAAAAAAAAAAAGTTGTTAAGTTTCAAATCTTTGTTTTTGTCAAATGCTTCCTTTAAAAAATTAAAATCTCTGAGTATAAGGTTATCTTTTTTTTATTTATTCCTAAATCTTTAATATATTTTAAATAAAATTTAACATTGAGAAAACAAACTTTATTTGAGAAATATATAAAAAACATATATTTTATGTTATAATAAATAATTGTATCTGTGAATGTCTGTGTAACAGTTACTTATATAAATATTAACCCTTTGAAAGGCGGTAACCACACAACATGGCCATCTAATTTTAATTCCAAAGCTGACAATCCGCACTTAGAATATTTTAATAAAATTTTATTTTTAAAGACTGGTGTCAGTCAATTATTTTATTTAGGATAGAACTTCTCTGCTCTCAAAGGGTTAAAGTTTAAACCATTTTAAAGTAAACAGAACTTTTCACTTGATTAAATTTAACTAAAATACGCATTTATCTTGAAAAAAAAAAGTTATTATATATTTAATGTATTGTTAAATAAATAGCATAAATGCTAGTTATTATTAACACTTATCTGGTAATAATCTTTCATTATGGACATATAATAATGCAAATAAAGGTGTATTGTGCGAGAAGCATGGATGGGAGCTGTGTCATTTTTTAACATAATTTATTATAATGAATTTCATTTTTTTATATATTTATTATTATCAGTTGTTTTTATCAGTAGATTATAAAAGAAAATTTTAAGTAAAAATTCTATAGTAAACAATTTTTTTGTGTGTGTGTAAAATAAGGGAATATTGTGTATAATTTGATAGAAAGAATAACTGAAAAAGTCGGATTATAAATGTGGTAATTTACATAATCATTTTAAGAAAATGTGTTGTAAAATTCCAAATCTTTATTTGTGTTTGTCAAATGCTTCCTTTTAGCCCCACTAGTAATAGACGGGAGGTGCTAGGTTCGAACCCAGTCACGCCCGTCGGCCTAACCGCTCGGAGTTTTCTGTGGTTTTCTTCTAATCTTAGGTAACCTTGCGTAAATACGGATTAGGATTCCTTAGAAAGACCCCCTCCATGGAGGGCATTCTCCCTCGGGCCTATATCCCTAATGCAGATAATCGGCCGTCATAAATAACACGAACTCGCACCAAATGCTTCCTTTTAAAAAATTAAAAGCCCTGATTATTAGATTATCTTTTTTCAAATTGTAATTTAACAGATCGTAGAGGATATTGTTTATTTTCATTAATATAATTAACTCAATTTTCATTTATTTTGAAACATACCATCTTTATTATGACTTCTTCAGTCGTAAATGTTTAATGTATTTTAAACAAAATTAAACATTGTTTTAAAAAACTATATTTGAGAAATTTATTTATATATTAAAAAATTGTAATAAATAATAGATGTGTGTGTAACAGTCACTTATAAAAATGTAAATCTTGACCCTTTGAAAAGCGGTGATCACTTAATTTTGATTTCATAACTCATAATCAGCACGAAGAATATTTTAATAAAATTTTACTTTTACAGCGAAAGTGCGAAAAAGCAGATTTGTATTTACTAAAAAATTCGTAAAGTTTGGTGTCAGTCAATTATTTTATTTTACGAACAGAACTTCTCTGGCCCTCAAAGAGTTAAGTAAGAATTTAAACCGTTTTATTTTAAACGGAACTTTTGACTTGATTAAATTTAATTAGACTGCGTATTTATTTTGAAGAAAAGTTGTAAATTTGTAATATTTATTGTGTAATTAAATAAATTGCATGAATACTATTTATGCAAATGAACGTGTATTGTGTGATAAGTATGCATGTTAATGTTAACGCTGTTTAACATAATTTATTATAATAAATTTCTTTTCTTTTTTAATACGTGTTTATTATATTATCAGTTGTTTTTATCGGAAGGTTATAAAAGGAAATTTTAAGTAAAAATTGTATGGTAAACATAACTTTTTTATGTAAAATGAGGTGCATTGTGTTATTGTGTATAACTGAAAAGGAAAAATAATTGAAAAGCTCATAATCTTTTAGAGAACAGTTTTTTAGGTAAAGTTCTTTTCAAGAAGATTATGAAAGTTTTAAGACTCAAATAAAATTATTCTTAGTTTATTATTAAAAATATTCGTCATGTTATTTAATCTCTGTAAAGATATGTTTTAGTCATTCATGAAAATACAGATTATAGTATATAATATACAATCTAAAAGCTTATTTTATCTAAATTTAGACAATATGTTTAACTACACTGTAAAAAATAATCTTGTAAAACAACAGAAAATATCTGGCAGCAAAAGTTGCCAGAGAATTTCTGTTAACAGAAATTCTCTGGCAACTTTTGCTGCCAGAATTTTTTCGTATGTACAGATATTTCTTGTCAACAGAAATTCTCTGGCAACTTTTGCTGCCAGAATTTTTCCGTATTCACAGATATTCCTTGCCAACAGAAATTCTCTGGCAACTTTTGCTGCCAGAATTTTTCCGTATGCACAGATATTCCTTGTCAACAGAAATTCTCTGGCAACTTTTGCTGCCAGAATTTTTCCGTATGCACAGATATTCCTTGTCCACAGAAATTCTCTGGCAACTTTTGCTGCCAGAATTTTTTTGTACATACAAGTATTCCTTGTACATACAAAATTTTTCTGGCAACTTTTGCTGCCAGAAATATTCTGTATGTACAAGAAAAGTGTGTGGTCAGATATTTCTTGTACATACTACTTGTACTTTCTGGCAACTTTTGCTGTCAATTATTTTTTTTTTTTTTTTTTTTTTTTTTTTTTTTGCACAAGAAATATCTGCGAGCAACCACTATACATTATACAGATTTTTTAGCCTATATTTAATGTACTATGTATCCTAAAATAGACAGACTGATTTTAAAATTTAGTCACTTGCAAATGGTAGTAGCCTTTTTTTTAATAGCTGTCACCATTTGCAAATTATTGAATTTTAAAATCAGAAAATCTATTTGAAAACACACAGTATCTTACTTCTAACCTCAATGCTTTTAAATAAAATTCTTAGAACTAGAAATATTTTCTAGTTAAATATGTATTAATTCTTTAGTGTAGTCATTTATATCCATTTGATTACATTTATTTAATTAATTCTCAAATTTGAAGAAATTGGCTATACGGCAGCACATTGAATAAGTTCCCTCATATCAGAAACTAATGCTGCCAAATTCCACATATTTAATAAATTTTGTACTTTAGTTTCTTTGTTGAAAATAGCCTGAATTTTGTTATTTTTCACAAATGCTTGTATATCCAGTTATATATTGCACACTAAACATGAATGGTAATGGCAATAATGTTGTCAAATGCAGGGGAGAGTAAGAACTGGGAAGAAATGGATAATTCTGTAACAAAAGACCAAATCACTTATTCACACTCAAATTGTTTACTATTACAGTGAGTTTATTTTGGTTTCAAATTATAATTTCAAATAAAATACTAAGTACCACAAAATACACTGATAAGCAAAACTACGCACTCACTGTGTAACAAATTAAAATACATAATCAATTTCATAACATTAAAGAAAAATTTTAGCAATATGCCCAGAAATAATAAAAATATATATCATGCATATTTTCCAAGTTTAAATATTATAAAATAAAACTGAATACTCAGAACTCCTATTAAAAACAAAATACCCCTGATTTTTTCCTTGAGTAAATTTATCAGACTTCTTTGATTTTCATTATTAATAATATACATACCATATTTTTAAATATAGGTTGGATTTCTCATAACTATAGCATTACATTTCATGAAGGATCAGCCCTTCCCTATTTACTAGATACTGGGTCAGATACAGCCTGACCTGCAAATTCCATTTTAAATCAACCCACAACCTGACCAGAACCCGCAAAAATAAATTTCTGCAACCCACAACCCGACCCGAAGTATTTCAACCTGCAATGAAATGAAAGTAAATCATGTTTTAAAGCTATTATGAAAAATAAACCTATCAATATTTAAATATAGTAAAACTTCTGAGTAGGGTTATCTTAAATATGTTTTTTCGGCTCAGAATGAATCTAATTTTTTTTTCTGCAGACTGAGTTTACAAGAGAAAAAATTCGCAGGTCATGTATAGGTTTTTTGCAACTCAGATTGTTGGGACTTATACAAAATTTAAGCTAAACTATGTTCCCAATGAAAATAAATACACATTTGAAAATGTGTGAATATACATTCCATTTAATTTATGAGAGATAAAATGAAAATGTGAAAAGAAATGCAATTACAGATTATGCTTTCTTTAAGAACCATTTCATTTTTGATATACATGAAAATACATGCATTGTATTTTTGATACTTTATATACACATATATATATTACATGTGTGTAGATTGAGAGGTGCGCACTATTCAGAGATTTAAGCGCTCACATATATAAATTTGAGGAAGTGGAAAAGTGTACCCTTAATAGAGGCATTCACCTTTCAAGAGAAAAGCCATTTTGGAAGTCTTTTCGTACATGTATTTTGAACTTAAAAATATTTTGAATATGGATTTGTTACAACAACACAAACTGTGCCGAAGAATTAACAGAAGTGTAAAAAAGTTGGGCATTAACAGTTAAGCTGACCATCTGGTCAAAGGTTATGCAAGTATGTAATTTAAAATTTTCAAAAATTGGTAACTTGTCTTTAATATATGAGCTATCCAGAGAAGATGAGAACTTGTGATCATTTTGTGTTTATTTATAATTTATACCATGTGCAATTATTATTTAAATTTTGAGAGCAACTGTAGAAAAAATATGATATATATAAAAAAAACACCTGATTTGTTTGGCTAGAAAACAAATATTTTTACATGCAGACATATTTCTCTGATTTTAGAATATTTTTACAAAAATCCTTTACTTTTGACAGACAAACCTTACTGATTTTCCATAATTCCCCTGATTTCCAAATTAAGTCGGCACTTTGTGAAACTTATATTAAACCTTCACCTGATGAGATTTATTCATTGTCTATAAATTGAAACCACATACGCAGTGTTCTCGCTGTCGCTCGCCAATGCGCCAAATTGCGACTAAATTTTTCATTTGGCGAGTAAACAAATGATTAAATTCGCCAAATTGCTAGCGTTCAGTTTTTGCTTTTTCTCTCTTTTGTTTCATACATATGCGTATATACATATTTTTAATATATTTGTAGCAGATAGTTAAAATTAGGTTAATAATCGTTGCCGCAGTTATAAAAATTTAGGTTATTTTAGAAGATGTTGAAAAAAAGGGTACCCACTTTAAAATATTTAAATTTGTGTGTGTGTGTATGTTACACGATGAATCAACTTTGCTAATACTTTTTTCATTTGGCGAATGTTTATTATTTTTAATTAGCCAAATTACTAACGTTGGTCAAATGTCAGCGAGAACACTGCACATACGACTATAAACAAACATGAATTTCAATAAAAATCTCAAAAATCGCAGCAAGACATAGAAAATAGTTTTATTCTTAATTCTTTAACTAATAATTAATTTAAATCACTCTGTCCACATGTTTTTACAGTTTGCCAAATCTTTCACAAGTTTCACACTTTTGTTCATCTCTCACTTGCTACTTGAAGAATCTGGAAGAATTTCCATCAAGCCCTATAAGAAACAAAAAAAGATAACATTTAAATTGAGTTCCATCTTTTCAATTTTGTGGAATATAGTATCAAAAAATCCCAGAGCAGGATAATGACAGCCTTTTTGTCATGGTAGACCAAATTTCAAAAGCAAAGTTTTTTTAAATATAAAATATAAATTTTAAAAAACCAGTTTTTTTTCTTGTTTTGTGTGTGTTTGTGAATAAAAAGAGTTATTTCATGCAAATATGCATAAAAATTACTTTGTGTCGTTAATTAGGGATTGACCAAAGTAAGAATTTTCTATACCAAACACTTTTTAATACATTAGCTTTAATAAACTTTGGTTAAAATTAGATTATTAATAATTTAATTAAGTTACATACATTTTTATTCTTAAATCAAATTACACAAAAACATTAATGGAAGACTTACTAACATTAATTTTTATGATTACTAATTTAAATATTAATGACCACTTGCAAATTCATTTACACTTATTTTTATTATTACTATTATTACTATTATTTTTATTTTTATTATTACTAATGGTAACATTAGTCAATGTCAATATTCAAAATAACTTATGAAAGTAGTGAGTTATACAGACTACAATTAAGAATGAAAATTGCAAAAACTCAAAAATCCATTCATTCATTAAAAAAAAAAAAAAAAAAAAAAAAAAAAAAAACTTAAATTGATTTATAGATTGTGTATGTCCAATTGTAAACATATTGAATATAAATGCTTGCAAATACAAAAGGTAATTCAATTAGTATTTTCAACTGTTTTCTGTCAAATTATTGATATTTATGTTTTGATTAAGTGTTGATGAAGTTGTCTTTGTGTCGAAGATAAAAAATGCAAGTGATTTAAGTAAATATCTCAGATTTGTACAAATTTTGGAAAAAGGATAAAAAGTGTCAAATTATTACACAATAGGACATTAATGATTTATTTGATATGAAAGAAAAATAATGAATAAAAATTTTAATGTTATTTGGATTCATAATTAGTACAAAAAAAAAAAAAAAGAATGTAGTTGTCACTTTTTGTGAAGATTAAAATGACAGGAGTCCGAGTCCAGTTTTTTTTTTTTTTTTTTTTTTTCTTCGACGAGTTTTACTATGCAAATTTCTCAATATAACTTTTTCAGCATGTCTGTTTTAATCTAACTCCAAGTAATCAAGTAATGTCTCAATATGTACTAATGCATCACTGTAGTTAACTTTTGATAAGTTATAAGGTGTTTTTCATTATTTTAAAGAAATACTTTGAAATTCCTTTTTTTTAAACTCTGAATCACAAGTGACACACGTCAAGTATCATCATCATTTAAAACTTCGTAGTATTCTAATTTCAAATGTTCATTAATCCATTGTTGCGTTGCTTCTTTATGCTCAATTTCAAAACAGTTTCAAATGTTCTAAGATTTCACTCTGCATATCAGTACTATTGTTATCTTCTGTTGGAATTTCAGTTTCTTCATCTGATAAAAATCTCCTCCATGATTTCTTAATCGTGATGTTTTTTACTAGTTTCTATACAGCATCAACATAATAAACTGCATTCAAAACTGAGATTTTTACTCTCCCGGTTAATCTGCAACCTGGATAATTTGATCCCAATTAATCAAGAATCTACTGCATTAAAAAACCTTTTAAATAAATCTATACAACTAATGAGATTTTTAAAAAAACGAAATGAAAAAAATGAGCTAATTAGGAAAATGTTTTAATTTTAAATAAATCTGAGTTTTGAAATTCTGGATTTGAATTTGATACACTGAACAGCACCATCAAACCAAATTTTACCTTAGGAAAATAACTGAAAACAGAACTTTTTGAGAATTTTGCTTACCTCAGAATAAATTCCATTTTTACTTGGTATTCTTCTGAATAAACAAGACTGAAGACAAAGTACATGGCAAACCAATCTTTAAATCATCTTCTGCCATTACATACTGACTGAAGCTTTTTCTTGGAATAAAAAGTACAGCCGATTTGGTTCCTATTAATATGAAAAAAATTCTAAGTACATTTTGTAAACATAAAGGTTTACATAAATGAATGAAAATTTTTCACCAAACATTGGAGTACATAACTATGGGGCTTGTCACCCTCCTTCTCGACACTAAAAATCAGTTTATTTGATGGGCTTTAAAAAATTTACAGAAGATTAATTAATTTAAATAATAATAATGAAAAAAAACCAGTGGTAATTGATTTATAAATGGCTATTCATTCTTTTCCGTTTTACAGAATGGGTTGTAAGGCCTAGTGACTTGCTATTAAGGGCTGATTTCGCATTTTATTAAATAAGATTATTTAAACATTACAGAATCAGCTAATATAAAAGTAACTTAGTCAATGCAGTCTTAGCTTCCTTGTATTTTTTAACAATATAACAACTAAACAACCAATTGCTAGAAGATAATGGTTTTTAAAAATGAGATTTTTAAATGTAACGTTTTAAATCCAATATAATTTTAACTATTTTTTTTTCTTTTTTTAATATTCAGTAAAGTGTGGCCTGTGAGTTTCGTGAATTCATATCCGGAAAGAATTGCAATTTTTATGTATAAGTCACAGGAAAATATCGTAAATTTCATCAATTTACTTTGGGAAAGTATAAAATTTCATCACTTAAAAAAAGTAAATTTCATTGAACGGCATAGAAAAAAATGAATTTCATTGATCAAGTGCAGAAAAAAGCATGTTTTGCCAATGGGGCTAGAAAAAAATAGAAAATTTCCCCGATCGGGCACGAAAAAATAGAAACTATTGTCAATCAGGCATAGAAAAATCACACATTTTGTGGGTCGGACACAAAAAATCGCACATTTCGTTGATTGAGCAAGAAAAAAATTGTCATTTGTTGATGATGCTGGTAAAAATGGCACATTAAATTCATCAATTTTAAAAAAACAGCATGTTTTCTCGGTTTATTGTGTGAAAAAAACGCAAAATTTGTTGATCGGGTAAGAAAAAATTGCAAATTTTGTTGATCAGGGATGAAAAAATCGCTAATTTCATTGATAAGACACGGAAAAATCACAAATTTTACAATGTGCAGATAAATTGAAAATTTCGTTGGTCAGCTGCAAAACAATCATGAATTTTGTCAGTTTATAAGGTGAAAAAAGTGCGAGTTTCATCTTGTTGTGTAAAAAAATGCAGATTTCATCAAAGTTAATACAGAAATCACAAATTTCGTTAGTCGGGCATGGCAACATTTGTATTTCTTTAATTATGGGTGGAAAAACTGCACATTTTGTCATTCGAACACCAAAAAATCGTTAGTTTTATTGATCAGATTTCTAAAAATTTGAAATTTCGTTGGTCTGAGAGAGAAAAATTGCAAGTATTTCGTCGATCGATATGTTGATGAGGTGCCGAAAATGATGAATTTCGTCGATTGGCTTCATAAAAATTTTACTGATCATGCGCAAAAAAAATCATTGATCAGGCTTGAAAAAAACTCAAATTCTGTCGATCATGTGAGAAAAAAATCGTGAATTTTATCGATCGGCTTTGTAAAAATTGCAAATTTTGCCTATCAATTTCATAAAAATCGCGAATTTTGTTGATCAGTCACAGAAAGACTGTGAATTTTCTCAATTAGTTTTATAAAAATCGCAAATTTTGATCATGCAAAAAAAAAAAAAAAAAAAAAAAATAGCAGATTATGTCGATTATGTGAAGATAATAGTGAATTTCATCAATCAGCTTTCTAAAAATTACACATTTCATTGAGCAGCTTCATAAAAATCTCTAATTTCATCGATCGGCTTCATAAAAATTGCAAATTCTGTCAATTAGGTTCAGAAAAATTCACTTTGTATAAAATAGCGAAATTTATAGATCAGACGCGGAAAAAATCAAGAATTTTCTTGATTGCTTTCATAAGAATTGCAAATTTTGTTGATGGCGAGGTTATATCAAATTTTCTCACTTGGCTTCGTAAAAATTGCGAATTTTGTCAATTGGTTTTGCAAAAAGGACAAATTTGACTGATCAGGCATGGAAGAATTACAACTTTCTTTAATCGGGCACAGAAAACTGGGAATTTCGTTGATCAAATTCAGGAAAATCTTGTTGATCGTTTTTTTTTCTCTCTAATTTGTTCATAAAGTTCACATTTTTTTCAGCACCAGCCATTTATGCTTGTCTTTTAGCACCTTTAATAATACAAAACTTACTCTCTTGAATAAAATCAAAGAATATTTTTACTTTTGAAAATAAATCTTGCGATATCTGTTATGTAAAAACATAAAAACTGCTGATACAGAGATTAAACATTAAAAAAAAAAAAAAAAAAAAAAAAAAAAAAAAAAAAAAAAAGAAAAGAAAAGAAAAGAAAAGCCATAATAATAAAAAAAATTCAACAGAAACTGTCAACATAAATTTCATTATTGAAAAATAACATGCGTGGAGAAGAATTGAAGCATGAGATAATTCGTAATAAGCAAATAGTAAATACATAGAAAATCTGAAGATCGTTTTTTTTAAACGATGCAGTAAAGGAAAAAATTATTTTTTAAAAACCCAAATTGTGAAATTACAGTCATAAAGGATCAATGGATACTGAGATTAGAAAATCAAAATGAGAAAATTTGATTTTAAATATATAAATTGTTAATTATTTCAAAAACAAGACTTAAAAATACATAAAAATACTGAGAATAAAATATAGAAAATATCAAAATAAAAACATTTTAAAGAAAATTTAGTTTCAAAAATAGGATACACAATTAACAATAAGCATACAATTTTTACAAAATAATTTAACTTTTTCTTTAAGGAAACACAAAAATTTTTAAAAGATAACATTGAAAATATCAAAATAATGGAAGATTCTATACTTTAAAAGACAAACTGTTAAATTATTTTCAAAAATAGGGTTTTAAAAACAAACAATATATATATAAAAATCCCTCCATGTACTTATGCAATAATTTGAAATTCGTAAACAGACAAAATAAATAAATAAAAAAAAAAATCAATCTTTAAAAAGTCGTTTTTATGCATCCAACTTGAAATCGACATTCAAATGAACATAAATTTTCATTATTTTGATTTAATTAGCTTTATTTTAATATTTTCAACATAGTTTTTATGCATTCAACAGAAATAGACATTTTAAATTAACATAAATTTTTATTATTTTGTTTTAATTTGCTTTATTTTAATATTTTCAACATTGTTTATATATTGTATGCTTTTACAACTGCATTTTTTTAAAATAATTTAACAATTTATCTTTTAAAATATTATTTGAAATTTTCAGTATACTATACTTAGTAGTTCTATGTAGTGGGGAAAAGTCAAACCTTTTTTTTTTAAATAACTTACAATTTATATTTTTAAAACTTTTTTCATTATTTTGATTTTGTAATTTAAATATTTTTAATGGCTGCAATTTTGCAATTTATATTTTTTTAAATATATTTTTGCTTTTCTTTACTATTTAATTTTTTTTTATCTCAATTTATTTATGTATTTAAAATTTGCTCATTACAAACCCCTCACCACACTTCATTTTGTATATTTTTTTACAAATAACATTAAAAATGCCCATTCCTGTTGATTTTTTTTTTTTTTTTTTTTTTTTTTTTATGTAATGATTAAATTTTATTTCAAAAAATTTTAAGCCCAACGCTGCTATAAATGACCACTGGACAAAAGCAAGTTTTTTAGCTGCATGAAAAAACTGGCTTTCAGCAAATAGTCATTTATAGCAATGTTATGCTTAAAATTTCTTAAATTCAGAGGTTAAACATTAAAATACAATCCAAAAAAAAAAAAAAAAAAAAAAAAAAAGGATATAAATAGTAAATAAATACTTTAAAACTCTAAATTTTTATGCATTCAACAAAAATTAGCATAATTTTTTTATTATTTCGATTTAATATGCTTTATTTTAATGTTTTTAACATAGTTTTTATGCATTCAAAAGAAATCGGCATTCGAAATGCTCATAAATTTTTATTATTTTGGTTTAACTTGCTTTATTTTAATATTTTCAATAAATTGTATCAGGGTTGTTATGATTTTGCCCAGCCCAAAAAACCCGGGTGGGTTTTTTCTGAAAAAACCCACTTGAAAAAACCCAGGAAAAAACCCAAGTGGGTTTTTCAAAATTTCAACTTTAAATTACATACATAATGTATTTATATTACATATATAATATATTGTAATATATTTCTTAATATCAGTACACCACTCATAAAGTTTATAACCATCATCCCCCACCCCAAAGAAAAGAAATGTCCTAATTATACCATTACAATTTTTAAAAGAAATAATTGTTAGTTAATCTTTGTAGCATGTGTAAGTAACACAAACAAATTTTTCCCATTAAAAAAATAATTTGGTGTGTAATCCGTTCTATGTTATACAATAGAAACTCATAACAAAATACCATATGTGCTTAGCATCTTAATTTAATTATGTAGACATGTAGAATTACTTGGCTTATTCTATTATTAAGTAATAATAAAAAATACTTTATAAATTATTACTAATAATCAATTTATCTAAAAGCAAAGCATAATTTTGATTACTGTCATTGATTTATATATATTTGTAATCAATTAGCTACTTTAAATTTAGTAATAAGTACATTTTTTTCAAGCATTCTGAACCACCTCCCATAACCCCCCAAAACCTGAAAAAACCCGAAAAACCCTGAAAAAACCCCAAAAACCCTGAAAAAACCCAGTGGGTTGGGTTTTTTCTGAAAAAACCCGGGTATTTAACAACCCTGAATTGTATGCTATTTAAACTGCATTTTTGAAAGTTTCAATGCACTATACTTAGTATCAATGGCAGATCTAGAAGGGGGGGGAAACGATTGCCCCCCCCTAAGCCCAATAAAGGATCTGCAGAGTGACATTAGATGCCCGCACGGAAAAGTTGTTGGCCCTAAACTCAAGATCGGTGTGACCCGACCTGGGTCGCGCCAACTTTAATTTATTATACTGGGTCTGCACACTTTCAGAACTGGGTCGGGTCTGATTTTTTTCAACAGAGCTGGATCTAGACACACTGTTTTTTCCCGCTGTTTTCCACACTGTACAAATTAATTTGAACTGCATCAAACAGTAGAAGTAAACCGGACTCAAACACGACCCAAGTAGAGATTAACCCGACCAGGATAAAAAAAAGTGGAAGCAGACACAAAGCAAAAAAGTGGACGAATTTTGACCCGTATTAAAAAAATGATATCCGAGCCGTGCATCAGACTGGAGTTTCCAAATTTCTAAAATGACCCCCCCCCCCCAATTGAGAACTCTCCAGATCCGCCCATGCTTAGTATTTCTATATATTGTGGTAAAAGACAAGCCTTGCTTTTGAAATAACTTAAAATTTGAGTTTTTTAAACCTTTCTTTTATTCTTTTGATGTCTCTGTATCTTTGTACATTCACGGTAAATTTTTAATTTACCAATTTCATGGTTGCAAGTTTCAAATTTGGCCAGGACTGAAAATATTTTGAATCATTCCCCCCCCCCCCCTCCCTCGAGTGAATATGATGATTCACGATTTTTTCCATGACCGTTCAAAACAAAAATGACTGACAAAATTCGCTTTTTCTCCATAATTTTTATCAGAAATTGCATCTGTTAAGCATTTTTTATTAAAATCATTTTTGGTTCAATTAAGCGTTTCATTTAAGCGATTTTTGGTCAAAGGATCGATGATCTTTTGACCAAAAATCGTGTTTTTTGCAATTCTTTAACAAAAATTCGTGACTTTTTTGCAATCTTTTGACAAAAATTCCTGACTTTTTTTGCGATTCTTTGACAAAATTTGCATCTTTTACACGATCTTGACAAAAGTTGCGTCTTTTTCTCGTTCCTTTGACAAAAAATCGCGTTTTCTCCACAATTCTGACAAAAAGTAACGTTTTTCTTTTCTGCTATCATTTGACGAAAATCGCGTCTTTTCCACGATCCTTTGACAAAAGTTTGCAACTTTTACGTGATCCTTCGACAAAATTTCGCGACTTTTTCATGATCCTTTGACAAAATTCGTGTCTTTTCCACGATCTTTAGATTACTCACGTCTTTTCCTTGTTCCTTTGACAAAAAAAAAAAAAAAAGTGTTTTCTCTGCAATTCTGACAAAAGATAAAGTTTTTTCCCGCTATTATTTAACGGAAATCGCATCTTTTTCACGATTCTTTGACAAAAATTTGTCTTTTACATGATCCTTTGACAAAAATTCACAACTTTTTCGTGATCCATTGACAAAATTCGCGTCTTTTCCTCGCTCCTTTTACAAACAATCGTGTATTCTCTGCAATTCTGACAGACATAACTTTTTTCCGCTATTTGACGGAAATCGCGTCTTTTTCGGGATTCTTTGAAAGAGACTGCATCATTTTCGCGATCTTTCGATAGGAATCGCGTTTATTTTGCTCTTCATTGAAAAAAAAAAAAAATTTCCGATCTTTTGACAGAAATAATGCTTTTTTGCAATCTTTTGACAGAAATCATGTATTATCAGCAGTCCTTTGAAAAAAAAAAAAAAATCGTATCTTTTTTTCACAGTCTTCTGGCGAAAAACGCCTTTTCCTCGATTTTTTGACCAAAATCGCATTTTCTCCGCAATTCTGACAGAAATAGCGTTTTCCCACGATCATTTGAGGAAAATCGCGACTTTTCTGCAATTCCTTGAATGAGACTGCCTAATTTTTGCCA
Organism: Maratus speculifer; assembly: GCA_964019185.1. Classification (NCBI taxonomy): domain Eukaryota; kingdom Metazoa; phylum Arthropoda; class Arachnida; order Araneae; family Salticidae; genus Maratus; species Maratus speculifer. The sequence goes on along the minus strand of OZ025300.1, from coordinate 88,861,098 downwards.
TTCTTTGACGGAAATAACGTTTTCTCGAGATCCGTCATACAGGAATCGTATTTATTCTGCAATTTTTTGACGAAGGCAATCTTTTGCACGAAACAGCACTTTTTTCTGCGTTTTTTCGGTCAGAAATAACGCCTAATTCTGCGATCATTTGTCAAAAATCATGTTTTATCTATAATCTTTTGACAAAAAATCGTGTCTTTTCCCGCAATCTTTTAGGCGAAAAACGAGTCATTTTCGCAATCATTTTTCGTCGTCTGAGATTTTTCCGTCCCGCTTCCGTCCTCGGGAACTTTTAAAAAATGGATTTCCGTCCTGTAGACGGAAAACTTGCACCCATGCAATTTTTTAATTTCACAATGTATATTTTTAAAAATGTATTTTTGCTTTCCTATACCATTTTATTTATTTTTTATTTATCTTGGTTTATTTATATATTTACCATTTACTTATTACAAATCCTCCACCCTAACCCATTTTGTATATTTTTTTACAAATAACTTTAGAAGGTCGATTTCTGTTAAAAAATTTATTTATTATTATTTTGTAATATTTAAACTTAATTAAAAAAATTAACCCCAATGCTTCTATAAATGACCATTTGACAAATACAATTCTTTTTTGCTGAACGAAAAAAAACAAAAAAAATCTTTTCAGCAAGTGGTCATTTATCACAATGTTATGTTTAAAAAATTTTGAAAATTCAGAGATCAAACATTAAAATATAATCCAAATAATGAAATTTTTAACAAAAATCAGTATTCCAAATAGTATTTGTTAAAAAAAAAAAAAAAAAAAAAAAAAAAAAAAAGAGAGAGAGAGAGATTGGGGGGGGGGGGGGAGAAGAAGGTAATTTGTAATGAGCAAATTGTCAATACAAAAATTAAATAAATGGAGGTAAAATTTTAAAGCAGATATTCATTTTTAAACATATACACTGCAAAATTACAATCGTATGGGATAATTATCAGTCAGTATCTTTTTTTATGTAAATAATGTAGTACGGTAGTTTAATAATTTTAAGACCGAATATTAAAGTAAGCAAGGGCTGATCCAGCCCTCCTTTTAGAAAAGGATCATGGCTTTTTATTTTTGTGGGGTGGGGGGGGTCATGTCTCTTAATAGGTAAGCAATTTTTATACTGAAGATTGTCGCCACATCCAAAATAGCTAAATTTCTGTTATTTTTGGGAAGTTAATTTCATTCATAACAAAAAAGTTCCATAAATATTCGTAAAAATATAAATATATATATTTTATTCAGATGCCAAGAAATTGAAAATTTTTCCACTTTCATAAAAATCAAAGAATCATTCAAGAAATTAAGTAATTTATACACATTTTTAAGGCTTGACAGTTACAAAAAGAGGTTATGAGGGAGCAATTGACAGTCACGGCCTAAATTCAGTATAAAATTCTACAATTTATGGAGATTTCATGAAACTATCTTTGCCTTTATTAAAAAATGGAAAACGTTAATCACATTTGCTCTGAATAAATGTATCTTGCATCTAAAATTAAAATATACTTCATGGATAGGTCGGAAATTACCTACTTTGGGTTTAAGTTCAGCTTTAAAGGAGTCTAGATGATTCTGATTGTTAAGGGGGCTCAGGAGTTGATCGATATGGAAAAACATGTAAACAGAGCTCTCGCTTCGAGTTCATATAAAAACAGAAGTATTCAATATAACTAATTTAAACTTTCTGATATTTTACAGGTATGTTTATAGTCTTACAAAATTATAAAATGAAGTACTTCAATGTAATATCATAAGAAATATAGCAAAATTTATGTAACACAATTTTCGAAAAAAAAAAAAGTGTTATATCACCAACACATCTTAACCTTGAATTGACTTAGAACCTAATTTTTGCTTTAAAAAGATCAGGAAACTTTACTCTATAGAATGAATTAAGGATATAACAATCTCTCGAAAAAAACCTTATAAAAAAACTCTCAAACTTAAAAATTTTAAAAACACCTAAAAAATACAATTTTTTTTTCATTAAATATACCCAAAATATTAAACTATCTAAACTATATTAATTCATTCTCTAGATAATGATATTATACGCATGCAAAAAAATTTTAAGCCATTCCATCAAATAGTTTTTTAATCTTGGTGTTCATGGTCAAAAATCAAGTTTTGAGAAAACGCGACTTAAAGTTGAAATTATATGGGTGCGGACATGAAAGTGTTGATAGTTAAAAATGCAAATATTTTTTTGTGGTTTTTTGTGTTGAGAATTAATTGAAAAATCAAACTAGATCATTAAAAAAAAATATCGATTTTTTGAAAAGTTTTCAACCCTGAGCAATAGAGTTTCTTAAGTAGAGTTTCAAAAAAGAAAAAAAATATATACATTTTATTTTTAAATTTCCTTAAAAATTTTCTTTGTTCAGATGGAGTTTATGACTCCCCCCCCCCCCCCCTGGATTCACCACTCAAAGTAAGTGCAATCAATCTTGTAAAAGTTTTGTTCATCTCATAATTCTGGAATAATAAAGCAAAGACTTAGTTTTGGGTATAAATACAAAGTTATTTGATGTGCAAAAGGGTTTTGTACATTTTACAAAACATTATTTAGCCAGAGAATCTTAAAGCATTTTAACAGCATTTATAAGCAGTACGTATTACTTCTTTATCCACAGTGAATGGATTAATTAATACCTAACAAATTTACTGGTCCATAAAATATAAAACATAAATTGTTTTTTTCCGACTTTATACGGCTTAGACCAATTGAAGTTTTCTGCTCCTTTTATGTGAAATTTTACACAAACCTCAATACAGATCTTTATTATAATACACAGTATACTAAGACTATTATAATGCACTGTGCATATTTTTATGCACAATTTTGGCATTTTGCAATCAGATATTATTTTTATTTAATTGTTCTTCCATAATGTGTCTTATTCTCAGAGCATTTACATTCAAGGATGCAAGTTATATTAACTATAATGCATAGTATAAACATCTGGAAAAATTACATCATTAAGCAATGACCTCCTGATTATTTTTTAATAATCTCACAAAATTAGGCTTATTTGACTCATATATAAATGTTTGCTATATTAGAAGAAAGTTTCATAATCAAACATAAAACTACATTAATAAATAAAAATGAATAGTACTTACATTATCTTTAATTGATTCTTTTTTACACAAATCAACGTGGTTCTCGCGCTGTTTACAAACTAAAAACATGGCCGACACAGATCTTCTTCGCTTCACTTCCCCTACAGTAAGTACCTGTTGCCAATGAAGTTCTCGTAGGCAGAATTTTGCTGTTGTAGAACAATTAAGCTGGAGAAAGACAGCGATGCGTTTTTTAATAGTTTGATGCTGTTAATAAACACATATGTTGAAAAGCGGGCTGTTTCATTACAATTATTTTTTTACAGTGCAGGTTTTTGCTGTCATAAAACAGCAAAACTGGAGAGAAACAGTGATGCGTTTTTTAATAGTTTGATGCTGTTAATAAACACATATCGTTGAAAAGTGAGCTGTTTTATTACAATTATTTTTTACAGTGTATGCATATTATAATGTTATAAATATTATGCTTATTCGCATATTTAATACTTTTGTATTAAAATTATATTTATATATATATATATATATATATATATATATATATATATTGCAGCGTTTTAAATTAATTTTACCATCAAATTTGGGGAAAGAAAAAGAAATATATATATCCATCTGTTTTTCATATTTCTGTTTACATTCATTCAACAGGACTTCATTTTTTAATTGGTGTTTTGTTTACTTTAAATGGAGTTCATTTTTTCATGTTCCTTATACATATACAGTTTATATATTGTTTTCATTGAATTTTAAATTTTGGTAAATATCTGTGTTGCATTGGGTTTATTTAAAAAAGTATTTATATATCAGGTTCAAGGGTGATTCTCATCCGAAAATTTAAGGCATTCTCTTCCGAAAATTTTAAATTGGGTTATCAGTTCCGCATAGTTGCCAATTTGTACGGTTTTGTGCGCGGAAAAAACAATTGCGTAGAAATGCAAAATTCGTGAAATTATCGCCGAAATAGCATACATTTCGTCAACATTTCGTGGAAAAACGACGATTTCGTCAATGTTTTTGTAAACGAACTTTGTCAAAAGATAGATGAAAAACGCGAATTTCCCGTGCGGATCGCGGAAAAAACGGCAATTTCTCCAAATATCGCAGATAAAACGTTGATTTCTTCTGAAGACCGCGGGAAAACGCCGGTTTCGTCTAAAGATTGCGGATATAACGCCGATTTCGTTAAAAGATCGCGGGGAAAAAACGCCGTTTTCGATAAAAGACCGCTTTAAAATATTTTGTCAAAAGAATATTTGGAAAAATAAGCCAATTTCATTAAAAGATCACGGAAATAATGCCGATTTCGTCAAAAGATCGCGGGAATGAAATGCCGTTTTCGAGAAAAAATTGCGTAAAAATGCAAATTTTGTCTAACAATCGTCGAAAAAACGCCGACTTTACTTTAAAAAACAAGGGAAAACGTAGATTTCGTCAAAAGATCGCGGAAAAACCGCCGATTTCGGCAAAAGATCTCAATAAATCGCCGATTTTGTTAAACTATTGCTGATTTCGTCTGAATATAGCGGGAAAACGCCGGTTTTGTCCGAAGATCGCTGGAGGGAGGGGGGGGGGTTCACGACCCCCCCCCCCTTCCCGCCGATTTCCGAAAATGCGATGCGAATTTCCGAAAAAAAAATTTCATCCAGAATCACCCCTGATCAGGTTCAAATGGATTAAGGTAAATCGAACATTTTATATAATTAAATTTAAATAGATTGCGTATTTATTAGGAATAAAGGTTGTAAATTTATAATATTTCATGAATAGTTAAATACCGCCAACTTAAAAGTTGTAGGTAAAATTCATTTCTGTATTTGTGATAAGTTGAAATCTACTATTATTTTTTGTCTGGTTTTGATTATTATTTTTTTAATAATCCAATATATTGAAAAAAATGCTCAGTCGAGTATAATTATGTCGGACACTTTTTTTTCTTCTTAATTCATTATTTTACATTAAAAATTCAGTTATTTAAATAAGCCAAAATTCTGTTTTTTTCTTTGAAAGAAGAAATATTTCGACTATTTTTTTTCTTTTTAATGAAATTTTATATCCTTGCGGAACATTCTTTTTTTTTTTTTTTTTTTTTTTTCTTTTAAAGAAAAGTCTGTGATCAAAGGGCAAGGTTGTAAAAATGTGGCGATACTAGCTACAAAGCAAAAAAACATATTAGCTGCCCAAGCAAATGATATTTGAGAGGTTTTTAAAAAATTCATTCTTTTATAATCTTAAAAGTGTAGAGATTTTTTATTACTATGCATATATTTTTTCTTTTTTTTTTTTTTAGATATGCTTTTCAATTCTATCATAAAAAAAAAAAAAAAAAAAAAAAAAAATGCCGTTCTGTTTTCTAAGTTCTTAATCAAAGAACAAGATAATTAAAAAAAATTGTCGATGTCTATATTTGCATCAAAATAATTTGTAAATATATAACGGTTAGATTTTTTATGCGTCATTGAAATAAACATATTTTATGATTTGAAAAAAATAAATTTTTTATTACTGTGTAAAACTAGTTTATTATTTATTTATTCATATATATTTAGAGAGCTTTTGTTACCTCAGGAAAGATTTCTTTTTCTATATCTGTTGCGTGGAATTAAAATTACATGCATTTACATTAAGCATCAATACGCAAAAGATTCGAAACTACTGAAAGAAAACAGAATTTTTAAAATTTTTTAACAGAATTCCCTAGCACAAGTATGTAACCACACACACGATAAACGATTTCTAATTTTATATTTTTCCGTTAAGGCTCCTGTCCCTGCCAGCGAAGACACTCTCGAGCTAATACTAATCCTATGGGGAGAGATTTTTCTAATATCTCGTTTGCATTTCGACATTTTTATTTTTCTCACAGGATAGCCGAGGTCCGTCTCTCATCTCATCTTTATTTATTTATTTAATTATTTTGGTTGCATATATTTTTTAGAATGACACTTTCATTTTCGAAACCGGTTTCGAAAGTAAAAGTAACTTTATATAAAATCTGCGACCAAAATCGAAAAAGTAAAAAAGGTGCGATATAGAGACAAACCTAGACTATAAAATTAACCCCCTCCCCCCGGAAAAAAAATGTTGAAATACAAACGAGATATTAGAAAGATCCTTCTCCATAAGAATAACATTAGTTCGTGAGTGTCTTCGCCGGTAGGGACAGAAGCCTTAAAAACGAATTCGTAAATGTGTCAAAACGTTTTGCGCTTGTTGAGCAGAGCTGTTGGAAACAGCTTTAATTAATCACTCATTAACATTTGCAATTATTGTTTTTTTTTTTTTAAGCATCGACGCATAAAAAATTCAAAACTTCAAAAAAAAAAAAAAAAAAAAAAAAAAAAAAAAAAAATTTAAACTTTTACAGCAAAATTCCCCAGCACGAACATCGGTATGTAACCACACACTCACACACGATGAAGATCGTGCTGCACCGCGAAGAATGCACCTTATCTCTCTCTCTCTCTACCCTATAGAAAAGAATGAATCTGCGCTCACGTATATGCATACGCCGAGAGAGTGAGGTAGCGTATTTGCATTTTAATAGCTGCAGAGTGGAAAAACTGGTTTAACTCTGTTTGCTAGTAGACATAATAACGGCTACGTGATTCTTGCATTGCCGACACTCAATTGTCCCGCATTTGCATACACGGTTAAAAGATTTAAATGTGCGCTAAGAGAGACGCGACGAATGGGCACTTTTGTTCTGCGCATCTATTTTTAAATATGTGGATTTGTACGGCAATAAAAGTATTGTGTCGAATTCCTATAAATGTAAAAATATGATTTTATTGCATTATAAAGTGTTATGGAACGTATGTTTCCTTGGACCTTCTTCAGGTTTAAATAAGTGTTGCCAATGGCAAAGTGGTGTCATCATAGAAGAATACTCAATGTACTCATTATATGCTATATAGCTTATCTAAATACAACAGAATAAATTATACATAAATTACCGCATAGTACTTAATATAAAAGAATTACTAATATAATTGAAAAGCTCTGAATGGTAATTGTGGGGCTTTACACCATCATCATTATTAGAAAATGAACTGTAAATTTCCAAGTTTCTATTTGCGTCAAATGCCTCATTTATCGGTTGAAATCTGTTTCAATTGATAAATGAAGTAAAATGATAAATTGATAAATCTCTGAAGAGTTTTCCCTAAACAATTTTGAGGGGTTTGTCCAGATTTTTTCTTACAGGATCCTGTGTTTGTGAAATTGTGAACTTTTTTTTATATTTGTGAAAATTCTTCTCATAATTTTGAGGATTTTCAATTATCTATCTATTCAGGTTCTATCCTTCATCTTCATATATAAGAAAGCTAAATAATGTTCTTTGGTGAGTTCAACTGTTTTTTTTTTTTTTTTTTTTTTTTTTACAGGCCAGATTTTATTTTTAAATAATTAAATTTGTGGAAAGTTCAATTGGAAGGTGAAAAAATTCTGTGGGACAAATTTGTAAGGGACAAATTTGTAAAAGGTCTTGTTTTGGAATAAAAAAAATTGTGAAGGGTCCTGTTCGTCGATAAATTATTTTGTGAAGAGTCCTTTTAAAGGACCTAAAATTTTCCTAAACATATCTCTGGTTTTAGGAGGTTGCTGCACCCAGCCTGTCCTTTGATTCAAGAAATAGCATCTTTCTTGTCCCGCATTAAAAATAGTTGCTATCTTCTTGCCCTTCAGTAAAAAATTGGCGCCCTTGTCCTTCAGTCAGAAATATTGTATCCCTACTGTCTTTTGTATTGAAAAATTTGCTTACACAGCAAAAAGTGATTACGTGTATTTTGAAAAGAGTTCTCTCGCTTTTAAATATGAAGTTATTTTTAAATATTAGTGTTACAAGACTTTAAAGACAAAAAATGGAATCCCATATGGAAATAACTATAAACTATGGAAAAATATACTTATGGTTTAATTCAATCAAATTTGGAAATTTCAACAATATTTATTTATTTTTCAGGACATAGTTAAAAAGGTTCTTTAGTGCCCTGTAAACAGTAGCGTAGCTACGTTTTTTGGCGCCCGGGGCCAGCAAGAAATTTTGCGGCCCCACTCCAATATAGATATATAACAATTTCTCTCAATTTGGCGCCCCTAGACCTCGGCGCCCGGGGCGGACGCCCCCCTTGCCCCCCCCCCCCCCCCTTAGCTACGCCACTGCCTGTAAACTTAAAATATTTTAAAGATAATTATGAATATTTTAAAATTTGTGTTATACTTTCAAAAAATTCTGAAAAGTATAAAAAGTGTTGTTAACTCATTTTTAACTTGTGACTGGAAAAAGATATAAAAATTTGGTGCTTGCAAAGGGTAAAGAACCTTAATGTCTATTTGCTGGGGAAAAAAAAAAAAAAAAAAAAAAAAAGTAAGTTAAATTTTCTAATTTGAATGAACAAGAAGGATGAGTATTTTTTTCCCGTAGGATAACATGAGATTCTAATTTTTCTTTTCCACCAGATAAGTCCTCTTAAACTTGGAAAAAACTCTGTTTCTGTGTATTAGGGTTTTCTTTCACATAGTAATTTAACAAATGATAGAGGACCACGGCCTTGCCTGAGACTTAAAAGTAGGGCAAGAAGCAACCGCCCCCTCCCACACACACAGGAGGCCCCCTATAACTCTACCATTTATTTTATTTATTTATTTATTTATTTTTAGAAATCCAATTTCCGTATGCTTAAATACTTTGGAAATTTACGATAAAATTTTTGCGTAAATAACATTTTTAATATTAAATTAGAATTTACTATCTATATATTATGCATATGAAAAAGTATTTTATTAAATAGATATTTATGCATAACCAATTATTTTTTGTAAAAAACAAAAAGACAAATATGGAACGACAGTTGAGAATATTTGAAGTTCAAAATACCTTTTGAACATCGTTATTTACAAATTACTTAATAGTTTTAAAAAAATTACCCTGATTGATTTTTTTTTCTAAAAATTAGGATTGAAAAGCAAATTTAGAGATTCTTTTGTATTTCAGTGGGTGACTCTAGACTTCTGGGGCCTATTTGGTAAACAGGCCCTGTAGAGGACCATTTATTGTTTTCAGTCTTATGATTAACTGAATTTTATTTTATTTATCTATATTTGTCACATTTTATCTATGTCAACTGAACTTTTTATTTATTATGAATGATACCCCCCCTCCCCCCCCCCAACACACACACGCACATCCTCGCTTTCTCCTTTTCAAAAATTCTCAAACTGAATCGGGGAAAGAAAAAAAAAATGTGTTGATAGAATTAAAAGGAAATATTTTATCGACCTGGGAATTGGCTTACTATTCGTCCGTTAATATTTTCATTCTAACAAAAACAACACGAAAGTGTCTGGCAATATATTTCAAAGAGCAAATTTTCTTTTATTTTCATAAATCATTACCTCTGACAGTTCAAACTGTTTAATTTTTCTTGGGAGCATATTTCTTTTTCCTTCCCGCACGACGAAATAAGTTTACTTGAAATCTCTGCTTTTACCACCTTTTTCGCAATCAGTTTCTTCTAAAAATCCACTTTACGGTTTCTAGTTGGATGGTTGTGTGTGTGCAGAAGACAAACATATACTTTCTCTTCCTCCCTGGCTCTTAAATTTTCCAAGTGTTTTCGCTGGCGTTGCCGCATCAACAAAAACACACACTGCTGCGAGATCCAAGAAAAAAAATTGTATCTACCACAGACAGATCGTCGCTGGCTCCTCAACTCTTTGCCCGAGTTCTCTGTCAACAATCCCTGCTGACAAAGTGGAAGTGTTAGGAGCCAGTGCAAACACTGTTAAAGGAAAAGGTCTTTGCACTGCACCGAGGTTTGTTTCGCAAAAGAAACTTGCAGTCAGAAGTTATAAAAGGGGATGGATCCCCCCCCCCCTCTTGTTTTCTCAGTGTGTGTGTATATGTGTATGCGTTTTTGGTGACTAATTTGTTGTTGCTAAGATTGTCAAGGAATTGCTATGATTTTTACTGTGAGAAGATATCTAATATTCCACCAATGTATTTTTTGTAGGCTCCCAAGTATGAAAATAGTAGGCGGTTAAGGTTGTGTTTGCTTCTTTTCAAACTTTACCTACGAAAGCGATAATGTCAACTGGTCTTTCATTTCCAACTGTTCTGGGTTATCAATAAAAGGAAAGAGGAGTCTCAACAATGGAAAAAGTTGCAAGATTTGTCGGACCGATTCCCGAAGCCTACGAAAATAATAAAACATTAAAAGTACCGCGTGACCAGAACAAAAATACCGCAGTCCGCATAATCTGTCTATTTGAACCGTAAGTCAGACGGAAAATTCTCCTCTCTAATGTTAAGCCTTTGGTCTCTGGAATGTACCCGTTCAATTTTCTGAGTGATCGTCTTGACTTTCTTTCTTATATACCAAAATGTTTCTAAAAATATATTTGTTTAATTTTATATTTCAAGTGTCTAAGACATGTCTGATATTCCCTACAACATACCGTTCAATTCTGTCCAATATACCCCAACATGGCTTACGGTATACATACCGCAATAGTTATAAGAAAGCATAAAAAGAAGATGGTGTTTTTGCAACCCTGTTTCAAGTCTTAGTCATTTTCTTAAGATTTTTTTTTTCTTTTGCTGAGCCAAGCGTCGCACGAGGAAATAAAGATGAAAAATTGGCAACGGAATAACGAGAATAAAAAAATAATAAAAATTCCTCGTCTGCCAGATTCCTAGATTGACGCCTTGACCTTTTGAGCTTTGGGGATCCTTGTATGTATCCAGATGGAATGGTTGAAGTAGACCCTAAAACGATTGCTGTTTTTTGTGTTTCTAGTCACCTTTGCCATTTTTTTTAATGCTTTCTTCTGTTCACGGATTAAGATATTCACATTCTTCGTCCAAGACCACCTAAGTTCGCAGAAATGAATTTTTTTGTATTTCAACATTTAGTATTCTTGGTCCGTATAGTTATAGCGTGTGTGTTTCATTCGCAAAGACAAAATCCATGTAGTACATGGATTCATTTATGTATTTTTAAAATTATTTCTTATAGGAGGAGGGGTGGCTTCTAAAAATACTATTTTATCTCCTATAGGTTTGAACACACGTTTTTATTTACACAATGCGCTACAATCTTCATTTTTTTATTTTCTTTTATCTTTCTTCTCGGTGGGTGTTTTTACGATTTTTGCAATTCTTCCATCTCAAGAATTAATGCACGGAATTTAATAAAAAATTATATTCAGGTAGTCCCTATCACATTAAGTGTCTGGGTTGAAGATAGAGACAAAGGCGGACAATTGTCAATTCCCTGCAGCTGACAAAAAAACTAAGGTTAGCAAATGTCCCTAAATAATTCAACAATATCGCTAATTAAATTCAAGAATTTCTTCTTAACCCAAAGTATTGACAAATGTTTTTGTGCATAATCATTGATCGAAAAAAAAAAAAAAAAAATAAAAGTAAATCTTGCAGAAAATTGAATACAATTGTCGGGAAAAAGGGGTTAGAGGTGGGAGAGAGTATACATGTGGCAAAGTGGCAGAATTTCAACTATGCACCTCTGCATTTCCAAATTGTTTTACCTAACATTTTGTTGGCGTCAACTAATCTAAGGATTTCTTTTTTTTTTTCTTATATTTTTTCTAAGGTTAGCAAATGTACCTAAATAATTCAACAATATCGCTAATTAAATTCAAGAATTTCTTCTTAACCGAAAGTATTGGCAAATGTTTTTGTGCGTAATCATTGATTGAAAAAAATAAAAGAAAAACTTGCAGAAAATTGAATACAATCGTCGGAAAAAGGGGTTAGAGATGGGAAGAGGATGTGTGGCAAAGTGGTGGAGGGGGTATTTTTCTTTTACCTGCTTTTTGCCTTTGACGATAAGTGGCAAAGACAAACGGAAATATGCAAAGTACTTCGTCAAGCCATCTTGGGTATGCCGCACGCAAAAACGGAGGGGTTGTGTTTCCTTCTTTTTTCGAATGTCAACCCCTGTAATGGCCCACCCGTCAAAACCCTAATAAAACGATAAACAAATAAAGAGGTAGAAAAGTAAAGAAAAGCATTTCCACAAATTCCAAAACAAAGTTCTGTTGCATGTGAGTTTGTCTTTTAGCGAAGATGTGTGCACATCTTTTTATTTTTTCCTTCTCTTCCTTCCTTTCTTCAGAGCACCTTCTACTTCACACTCCCTCCCCTCCTTTTTTTTGTTTCGTACTTTTCCGAAATGCAAAATTGCAGGGCCTTTTTTTCGGAATATTTTATTTCATTTGCGCCTGTGTTTTGAGTTGATTTAGTTTTTTCTTTTAGTTTTTACTTTCAAAGCCTCAACACTTTTTTTTCCATGCTGTAAACAAAGAGAGCGAAAAAAAAAAAAAAAAAAAAAGGTGAAAAGAGCTGTTTGGTGTTCTTTACCCATCTCCGAACATTTGCACCCTTTTCAACCCAACTGATTGCTGTGACGGGTTCTTTCCCAAAAAGAACACACTTTTAGGATGTGTTCCATCTATTTTTATTTTCAGAATTTCATGCATATGCGACGTTTTTTGTGAAAGAATGCAAATTTCCTAAAATGATAATAATAAAAGAAAGAAAGAAATATATATAAGGGAGCTTTGCCACTTCAATATTGACTGATAAGCCGTGGATGTTTTTCCTTATTTGTACTTTGAAAAATACTGTTCTTTTCGAAGGGTTGACATATAAGCATTGAAACTCTGACTTTAGTTGCATATATAGTTCTATATAAAATATTTTACTTTGTTATAAATGCATGGTGTCAGAATTTCATGAAAAATATATATAGTTTAATAAATGTTTTCTGTATGCTCTGTTTATTGCAATTTATCATTTTCTTTTATATTTTGTAAACGAAAATAAAATGCTTATTTTTCTGTCATACTCTTACAATTATTGACATAGTAAACATGATGAAAATGTATTTTAAAACAGAAAATGATAATTTAAAAAGGGAAAAAATATTAATTTGTCTCTTTGTAAAGTTCAAAATTCTCTCAATTTATAGCTCAAAATGAGGGAACTTCCCCCTCCCCCGGCTTTCCTTATTTCCCTTAGTATTCAAATAACTACAAAGAGTTTACTTTTGTTTTTTGTTTAACACGTTAAATGTCACGGTGACTGACACTGAGCTTTCCGTTTAGGCCGCGTCAGTCGCCGGTGACTGACAATGTAAAATATGATATAAAACTAAAAAAAAAAAATTAAATTGTTTTAAGTAATTATTAAGAAAGCATAATTCTGTAATAAATAAAAATTTGGTAAATTTTAAATAAATTTTCAGTAATTTAAAACAGTATATATATATATCAATAATGGAGTCTAGGGATTGAGACACACAATCTATATATTAATAAAATAACAAATCGCTCTGTCTGTGTGTGTGTTGTGTGTGTGTGTGTGTGTGTGTGTGTGTGTGTGTGTGTGTGTGTCTGCGATAGTTAGCGAAAACTACGGCACATACGAAGCTCAAAATTTTTCTGAGAGTAGCCCAATATCTCTCCTGATGCACCTGACGCTCAGAATTTCAAAATTCTATTTATTAACTCAGTAATTAATTAAAATCGTGAGGTCACTCTCATAAAAAATCATCTTTTCCCAATTTCATTCTCTTTCGTTTTTTTACGGTTGGTTGGTTGTGTAAAAATTTTCGCAGAAATCATAAGAAAGCTGAGACAGAATTAAAGAAACCCATGGAGGAATGAGATAAGTGGAGATGAAGTAAGCCTCCAAAAAGTTTTGCAATATGAAACCATTTATCGCTCAAATTTTAATGTGCCAAACAAAAGGACTAGGATGGGATTTTGTAATATAAGAAGAATTGAAAGAAATGAATTACAACTGAAGCATATTTTAAGAGGAAATAGCAAATTTTTAAAATGGTCTTTGTTCTATTATTATTTGTTAAAATAAATGTTCGCTTTTAAAATAAAGGGAATTGGAAAATTAGCAATAATTAAATACCAAATTAAAATTAAATAAGATAGTGAAAACATTTGATACGAACTAAAAATTGTATAACTAAAAGTTTCCTTCATTAATGTAATTTTAAATACTTTATAACGTAGATGAAAAATGTTTATGACTTAATAATTGCGTGTAAATAAATATTTAAAATATAATGATGAAAATATTCTTTTAAAATCATGTATGAAAACTTAAGTAATAAATATTAATCTAAAATATAGATTTCGGACTGCAGACGATTTCAATGTATTAACAAAAGAATGTTATATTTTCAAGCAAAACGTAAAAATAATTTTCTATATTGATATTTAAAACACGTATGATAAAATAATTAAAAATTTTTTTACCGGTGAAGCAATAGATTAGTTCTTTTTAAGAAACAATAGCAAAAAAATAAAAGAACTGATAAATAAAAAAACCGAAATCTGAATTGAACGACATCTGAACCCGAAAAAAATATTCCAAAGACCCAAAACCGGATCCGAAGACAAAATAATTTCCCTGGACATGAATCCGACCAGAACCTTAAACATCAATTTGAAAAAATACCTGAAATCTGAATCGAACCAAATCTGAATCGAACCAAATCTGAATCCGATGAAAATATTCCAAATAACTATAACCAGATACGAACAAGAAAATATAATTTCCATGGACATACCCCCAATCCGAACCAAAAAATTTGAAAAAAAAAAATTCCCGAAATTCGAACCAAACCTAACAAAAATATTTCAGTGATGTATAACCTCATTGGAACTAGGTAAAATAATTTCTATGGAAGTACAACCCAACCTGAACCTAAAAATCCCATTTGAAGGAAAAAAATCTGAATTGAACCAAATCTAAACTGAATAAAAATATTCCAAACAACCATAACCGTATCCGAAGAAGACAAAATAATTTCCATGGGCATGAATCCAATCCGAACCTAAATTTGGATGTTCTACAAAACATAACGCGCGCCGTAGTGGTGGAAAGTGAAACTAAGTACTTAGCGCGAGATGGTTAAGATATTTCGTTTATGTTAGTGTTAAATTGGAACTTGGTTACGATTAGGTAACAGTTAGGTTGCAATTACGTTCTGGTGAGCCTTATGTTATATTTAATTTCCGGTTAGGTTACAGTTAGGTAATGGTTAAGTTGCAGTTAGGATAAGGTTAAGTTGCAGTTAGATTGTGATTAGATTATGGGTAGGTTATGATAAGGTGACGGCCAGGTTACATTTATGATATATTTAAGTTACAGTTAGGTTACTTTTAAGATACAGCTAGGTTACAGACAAGTTAAGATTACAATACAATTAGGTTTGGTTAGGACTTTGTTCACAGAATGAACATTACGCATGTTTGATAAAAAATATACACCTATTTTTGTAAAATGGCTCTTATGTAATTATATTAAAATTAGCTAAAATTATAATGCTATATACTAATCTTTTAGCGAATCATCGAGAATCGATTTCATTCACGGTATAGTTGGATTGATTTAAGAGAGATATAATTAGTTTGAAATTCAAAATATTTCACTTGGGATATCTATCTGAAAAAAGTATTTAATTAAGTCACTTAACAGTAATTTTAAGGATAAATATCAGCACTTTAACACGAAAATCACGCAATCTATGGGCACATGTTCCCTCCTG
This sequence comes from Maratus speculifer, assembly GCA_964019185.1. NCBI lineage: Eukaryota > Metazoa > Arthropoda > Arachnida > Araneae > Salticidae > Maratus > Maratus speculifer. The sequence continues at coordinate 88,845,403 of OZ025300.1, read as the reverse complement.
CGTTTCCCATTGCAGTCATTTTGAGTATTTTTGCAAGTTTTTGTAAACCGATTTTTGACACAGTCAGGAAGAACGTATTTAACAGAATGTACACTGTAAAAAATTTGACCCTTTGCTGCATCATTACTCCCCCGCTTTTATAGAATATCTCTCTTTTGACCTATAAGAATGCTCCATAATAGGCTGAAGTAATCATTTTCTATAAAAGCGGTGGAGTGACGATGCAGCAAAAGGGTCAAATTTTTAACAGTGTATTTACACATATTTCGAGTTAAAGATAAAATCATAAAAATTTCAAGTTCATTTAACATTATTATTACGGACCCGGGCAACGCCGGGCGGGTCAGCTAGTATTTAATAATATCTTGATTATGGGTTAATATTTACAAATTTACAAATAAGTTCGGGACATCTTCGGCAATTTCTGCTGGGAGCTCGGTGTATCGTCTTTTCATTACTGCATCCGGAAGGGTTCTGTTCCTTCTAGCTGTTGCGAGGGTCCAGAGTTGTACTCAGCAATTAGTGGTTTCAATGCGTCATTCGTATCCCGCGAGAGTCTGCTGAGTGCGCATTATTTCTGTGCACGTGGCTTGTTGCTAACGGCAAAATGTTCTTGTGTGCTATACTTACTGCTTCGCTCGGTCTCTGACCTCAGCATTTACATATATATATATATATTTTATATCATATTTTAGACTGTCAATCACTGGTGACTGACTGACATGACACTCAACGTGTTAAGGAAAGTATTAAAATAATTTTATGTAAGTTAGAAATATTTGTATTATAATTGATAATGAAAATAAATTGATGATTAGAGATTATAAATGATTGATACATAGTTTTAAAAAGTGCATGGTGAAAAAATGATATTTATGAAAAGAAACGTATGTTTGAAAATAACGTATGCATACTCAAGCACTACTGGTGTACTGGTATTGGAGAGGGAATTTGAGGTTAAATTGGTATAATATCTTTATTGATACTTGCATTTATGTTGCTTTATTAATAATATTCATCTTCAAAATTATGGTTAAATGATGTGTCAATAATCAAGAGCACTGAAAGTTTTTTCTCTCTAGTTAATTTTTATTTCTGGCTTAAAACAAGTTTGTCTGACAGAATGGTTTTCAGGAATTGTGTAATTACTTTTTCCTTTCTCTTGAAATATTGACATGACCTTGTTTATTAATCATAATAATGAATCTTACAATTATTTCGAAACTGTTCAGATTTATTTTAAATAACATAGAGTATACTGGTACTTCAATACCATCAAGGGTGTAGTCTTGAAAATAACAGAGGATATACGCTCTAAGCAGAAGGTATATGCTCAAGACAGTTGGTATACCCTAGAGTGTGTATACTACTATAAGCTTTCTTGAGAAACAGGGTATACGGTGCTCTTTTAAAAATTCCCGAAAGATACGGCGTATACATCCGTACAGTGGCGCCAACTTTTTAATAATAGTATTGGTTTGGCTCCAAAATATTGGGTGGGTTCAAAAATATTTTTGTAAAATGGTGCGACCCGTTTGTTTTTCTTTGAAGGGTTGACAGATAGTGAAAGATGAGTTTTAAGTCAAGCTATCATGTTTTAATAAAGTTGCAATTTCATTAAATTACATTCTCAAGCAATTTTTCTTATAAGGACACTGATATTTACTGTAATGTCATGTCATGATATCAATTGAACTACCAGAAAGTTAAATAGGAGCAAAATATTTCATCATTTGGAATTTATGGATGTCATTCGGAAAACAATAACGCATGGTCATTGGCAACATAAATTTTATTCTAAGGAGAAAAATGAATAATAATGAAATAAGTCACTAGAACAATAAAAATTGGGTACGCTATGATTCAAAATTATTGGGTGGGCTCAGGCCCTACTGGCTCATATAAGTTGGCCTCCGTATACCTTTCTCTACACCCCAGAATACCATACTTGTACGTCATCACCTTTCAATCATCTCAACCCCCTTCATTAAAGTTGACTAATTCATAACTCCTTTGATTCTATATTAATATATATTTGTTTTTTTTTCCTCCCTTTAGTTCGGAAAACGGGACAGTTTTCTAGCTTTTGCTTTGGAAGTCTTTTATCCTTTTATTTTTTTTTTTTTCCAACTCTCCGCCGTTTGACATTCGGATAATATGAGAAAAGAAACTGTTACTATGAGCTGCTGCTACCTTGGTTGACATCTCCCGCGCAGGTTGCGCGCCAGTAATTGAACCTTTTGGACGCCTTTTGACCTGCCATCCACTGTAACTGACATCTTTAATAAGTATGAAGCATCAGATGGCACGCACACTTGCAGGAATCGGAGGGGGGAGGTGGTTAACGCCACTGCTGACACCCCTGATTTGATCACTGAGAGTCTAAAAAAAAGAGATTATGAAGTAACTTTTGTGACGACCAGATTAAAAGTTTTGCGAGTTTCGTGAAGGGGGAGAGAAAAAGTGGTGCGGTATGAAGTTTGATTGTGCAAGAAATGATTCGGAGAGGGGATTTTTTTTTCCTTCAAGAATTCTTTTGTCTTTATTGTTCTTATTAAAATACAAGGGTTTTTTTTTTTTCAATCTTTTTTTTCTTTATTAACAAATAACAAGTGCTGGTTATTTATTTGTTTTTCGTTGTATCATTGAAGAGTGTATTAAAAGTTGGTACAGTTTGTTATAATTTATTTGGTCAAGGTTTGATTAATTTTAATATAATTCATCCTGCCATTGAGATTTGGTGCATTTTAAAGAATTTATTATGAAGTTTGTGAATCGATAATTTTTTTCTGTTAAAATCATTTTTGCTGCATGGTAATTTTTTGAAAGTGCAATTTGAAACATCTCATCAGGTTGTTGACATATTTTTTTAAAATACAAATTGGTTAATAATAAGTATAAAATATTGAAAAAAGTTTAAAAATTCCTTAAAGAACCTGCGAATTTCATCTTGGAAAAATTATTTTATTATATTCACATTTTTGGCGGGGCAAAAGTTCGCTAATTTTTCAAAAGTTGGGCTTTCTAGCAATCCTAGCCGAATGACATCGCTGCGTGTCGCGTGTGAGCAGTGCTTTGCATCACAGTAGAAACTGTAATGTCAGACTTAATTAAGAATAATAAATTTTCTTAATAGTATAAAAAATCTTAATTAATTTTATGATTATTTTTAGTAAAAGACATAATGTTTGATACAACATCATCTCATTTTAAACATTTAGAAACTTTATTCCATTGGATTTCAAAAGAAAGAAGTTTGCTTACTTTTGTATTTCAATAACAAAAACAATTTTCAATTATTTTTGAAGGTTTTTTTATAGAAATAATATTTTTATTTATAAATTTATCGGGTGCATAGAAAAATCCCTAATTATTTCTCATGTTGTCAATTATCAAACAAATCGCAATATGATTTAATTATAACACTTACGTACATATACTCAAAGGATGAAGTGGGCGAAATTTTTATCGTGCCATATTTGGCGACTAACTCACTTTTGGCGTAAAAATAAACAAAGATGTATAATAAAAAATTAGAAGTATAAACAAATGCATAAAATATCATTTTAGCAGAAAAAATTCGTGGATTAAGTTTTATGCATAGGGCTAAAAAATGTACCAGGTCTCGATGCGAAGTGCGAGTAGTACCAAAAATGGTTCCCTTACAAGATTTGCTTTATCACTTTTTTCCTGCCTCAAGCCTAATAAGAAAGAATATTCTTATATATTAAAATGTATTGTAATAAATTATATATAATGTATTTCATTGGCAGTTTTTTTAATTTTGCTATTGGTAAGAGAATTGATTGTATTTGTATAAGAAAGTTAAAAATGGGAACATTTTTTATTTAGACAACACATTCGGTATTGTTGTATTCTTATTAATTGTTATTGTCAAAAATGTCTATTTTAAGAAAATAATTACATCTGTTTTTTGTATTTACTTTCAACACATTCCACCTGCCTTCAGGGACTCGTGATTTAAAAGATAATCATTCTTCGGAGATAATTCTTTTTTTTTTTTTTTTTTCTTGAATTTTAAAAATTAATATCATGGACCGATCGTTTGCTTCGTAGTGAATAAACCCCAATCTGTGTAGATAAAAAGTTTCATAATTATGTCTCAGTGTACATTTTTCAAAAAATATTGTTTTATTTTTATTATAATATATTTTCTAATAACTATTTAAACACATTAAAAAGAAACCAACGTTCCAAATAATTAAATTTAAATTACTATTGTATTTGATAAATTACTTCTCAATGACCCGCCATTCAAAAGATAATGATTTTCATTACATGTTAGCAATTTTTTTTAAGCTTTAAAAACATTTGTATCGCAACCCAATCATCTTACACTTTCGTAATCGAATTTCCCATCAATCCATAACCGATCGATAGAGTGTGGTTCTACGAGCAGCAAGCACCTTCTTTTATTTTTCACCGCGAATATTACCGAACGATATCGTTACTTGTTGTTCTCTTTGCCCCAGCCCTTCCTCCTCCCGAGCTGATACACCATTAATCACCTCTCCTACTACTGCCCCACATCAATCATGACTGCATAATAATAAACACCAGCTTTATTATTTAAAAGAGTGGCATCATATGCTAACTTCTCAATCTTCCCTTTACGCTATTTTCTCTCCCCGTGCCTCCTTCGATCTTTTTTTAAAGACTTTATAACCCCCCTCCCCTCCCCTATCTTTCCTATTTTTATTTTTCTTATTTGAATTTACAATGCATGATGTTTTGTAATCGCTGATAAAATTTATTCTACTAGACCGTGTGATTGTAAACTGGTAAATATGTTTGTCTTGTTTACTTATTTGTGAAGCCTCTTTTTGGGGTATATGACACATGTTTTAAACCAGAAATGAAATGGATTAGTAAAAATGAATTTCTTTTGTTGATTTTGTGTATTTTGCATTCTAATCTTTTGAAGAACAATAAAGGCCACGATTTACCACTGAGCCTTTGGAAAACGAAAGCCCAGCGGAATAAATTACGAAAAGTAATTAATAAATCATAATTCTTCTCGCTGTAGATTTTGAAATTCTGATAAGTGCGAAGAATTGAAGCGTTGAAAAGATAGGGAGAATTGAGTTAAAAAAAAAAAAAAAAAAAAAAAAAACCTCACTTTTTCTCCCTGCACCTTTTTTAGTGGTAGAGTGACATCTAGTCTAAACTATTGGTTTTCCGAATAACTGCACTTATGACGTTTTTCCTGTAGCTAGATGCATCAGCGTTTAGAAAGAAAAAGTGCTCTATCTTTTTTTAAAACAATAAAAATGTCAACTAGCCTTTTATTTTATTTTTTCCAATGACTTTTGTGGTTTTTAACAAAAAGACTGCTTATCAAAAAATGTAAAGCACATAATATTAGATCAAACTTAGAAGATAGCTTTTTCCTCCTGCTGGATGTGCATAAATTTCCATGTAAAGCTATTAAAGACTAATAGCACCGCCTCTCCAGAACCAATAGGAAAACATAAGATTGCAAGTAACAACCAATAGGAAAATAGATGGGGAATGGTACCGAAGTTGTGAAGATAGGTTAATAACAGATGAAGAAAGAGGTTTTCATGTAATAGTTCCAACAATCTGATAGCGAACTCGCAGTTAACAATATTTTATGAAGTCTGTTTTCTTGCGGATGAGTGACATAACGTAAGTCAAAGCTGTCTCACAGAGAAGTCTGATTTCAGATAAAATATTTCCAAAATCTGCCCCCCCCCCCCCCCCTCAAAAAAAATTTAGATTTTTTTTTTTTTTTTTTTTTTTTTAAATTTTGTATAATTTTTTAATTTTGGAGTTTTCAAGTCATTAAAGTTTTACTCAAAAGATTACTATGATAAAAAGCTTAAAGTTCTCCAGTCAGAATCCAGTCCTTTTAAAAAGAACAGTTAATTTTGTCCCTTTTTAAACAATGTTTTCGATTGCTTTCTAGGAAATCGACCTTATCATTCTCAAACTCTTTCAGGCACAAATCTTGCTTCAAAAATTCTCACTTCATACGATACAAAGGATTTTTTTTTTTCCATAATTAAGTCCATTTTTACACACTTGCATATTTTCCTTAATTATTTCTCTCGAATGAACAAAACTAGTTTAAAAAAAAAAAAAAAAAAGTTCATGCTCAGAATCTCTAATATACATTTCTCCGTTTCTATTTTCGCATTCCGATCTCGGAGAATCGCAGAAAAAAACTCAGCGTGCGTGAGCACCGGGCAAATCGTATCGTGACATGGGCTCGCGTTTTTATGGCTGGAAGCTGGTCGCGATCCCTTGCACGAACCTCAAGCCATTCTCTGAATGGCATTAACATAATCTGTCTGCGAACTACTCACCTCCACTTTCCATGGTGTGCTGTTTCTCGTTTTCGTTTCTTCCATTGCTTTGCTGCAATTGTCGTTAGCTGAGCTTTGGCACTTGCCCATGAAGGAGAGAGATAGAAAAGCCTGTTTTAAAATTATCCGAGCGTTCGAAGTTGACTTCTTCTCATCTTCTGTGGCTGGGAGGTTGGCTTTTTAGACAGCGTCTATAACCGCTTGTCTCGTTTCCCTGTCTTCTTAGATTCGTTGTTGGATTGCTTTTCGGCCTCTACCCTAGGTAATGGTGTGAAACAGCTATCTAAGACTGTAATTTAGATCATAAATGCAGTTTAACTGAAATTAGTTTTGGCTTTAAGCACCTTCTTGCGGTTTAGTAAATAATGAGTTCTTTGCCTCGACCCTTCTGCGAGATGCATCTAAGTTACTTAATTAAATAATCAAGGTATTTATTCCGGACATAGATTTTTAATATAATCTTACCAAGTGTGCTGTACTGTGAGGAATTTTTAACATTTTGCCTTTTTATATTCAAGTCAGCTATTTTTTAACTAATTTCGTCTTTATCTTTTGATACCAAGAATCCGAAAGAATAATAATTAATGTTGATCATTTAAAAACTTCCAAACCTGTACATCGTCACTTTATTGGATCAGATTTTCTTTATTACATTGGTATTGAAAATTCACTTTTCCATTTAAAGTGTACAGCACTTACGTTATCCAACTTTCAAAGCATTGAAAAAAATAAAAATAAAATAAAAAAAGTAAATAAAAAAGAAATAAAACTAATACAGTCTAGAAAAGCACCAAGAAAATTTAAAATGAAGATATTATCTTTCTCACAAAAGCAAAACTATATCTAGAAATAAAGTCCCCAACTAAATGAGGACGTCTAGTTACTTTAATATAAAAGATTAGTATTCATCAGAACGTTCCAATTTTTACAGTGTTTCGATACTGATTGTCTTCAGTAGCACATTGCTGTCGCCTATCTTTGCCCTTTGTATTGCTTTTTTTTTTTAGAACATAATTTTCATATCCACGCACCTAAGTCTGTACGTTGCTAGTTGCTATCCCATTGCTACAAAGTGGAATCTTTTCTTGGCGTCTTCTGATGGACAGTAGATGGATGGGTTCAGGCGTTGTCATCGAAATACCCAAGGCCAGAGAATACCAGGAGTGACGCCATCACTAATGGATTATTATTTTTCCTTAATGTTGTAATTTACACCGGATAATTTTTAATATCAATTTTCTTTTATTTGTGGAATATATGTCATAACAATAACTAAACAACAACTATTTAAATTTATTGATGAAAATTAGGAATTCTTAAATTAAAATTCCGCCGGATGCGGAATGCCTCACGTCACACCTTGTGTCCCCAGGCCTTGGGTATTTCGATGGCAGCGCTTCAGGGCCTGACATTGTGAGATACCATAAGGAAGGTTGAAATAGACCGAAATCTAAGAAATCAAAAAATTATTCCATTAAACGAGAATGTCTAATCAATCACCTTTCTAAAAGATTAAACTATGCAATTTTTTGCTGCTGATTATCTTTAGTAGGGTCATTCCACGTCACGTGTGGGACAGCTTTTCGACATATTTCTCCTGCATTAACAATATTATTGTATTCTCAATAACCATGCTAATATGAAAATTTAGGAATTTTTTCTTTTTTGTTATTTTTAACGCCTGGTTTGTTTTAAAAACTTAAAAGTCAATAGATATAGGTATTTGTAAAAGTATCACGCGTAGGACATTTCGTCAGTTTTTTTATGGATTGACCTTGAAACGAGCAGATTACTTAGATCTAGGATTTTAAATGTGGAGATTTTTATTATTTATTACCTAAAAACAGGTAGCTTACTAATTGCTAAGGTTTGAAATGTGAAGATTTTTAGGGCCCTATTAAAAGACCATACCATATCCCGTGTGAAACACTTTTTCTACATATTACTGCTGTTTTAAGAATAATGCTATTGCAGTCTGAAATTAAAGCAAGTATGCTAAAATGAAAATATAGGATTTTTTTCGTTAATTTTAATGTATAGTTTATATTTTAACAAATAAGTTAAGATTTAGGTATTTATGGAAGCGTCACATGCGGAGCCTTTTGTACATTTCTCATAAATATGGCCCAGTAGCAAATCGCTGTCGCATTAAAAATCTTTCCTCTCGATATATTGCTATTTTCTAAGAACGTAATCTTCATATTCATGCACCTGCGTCTGTTAATCCCTTGCAAAGGAATAAAATCTTGCTTGGCGTCCGCTGATGGTTAACTGATGGATGAGCCACTCCTGATGCTTCAATCAGAAAAAAAAAAAAAGAAAGCTGCTTACCTTCTTCTTTGTGTTTTCTTGTCTGGAGGTACATCCATCTTGCCCTGGGCCCTGTTGCATTTCGTTTCATTAAATTCTCGGGGTCAGTGTTAATGAAGTAATTTCGAATCTCATAATGGATTTGGCTTCGTGCTGAGCGCTGTGGCACCAGGAGGTTTGGTCGGTTCCGTCTGTGAGAGAGTTGGTTTTATAAAGCTAGGTGTTAACGAATCTTTTCAAATAATCTTCATTAATGAAATCCGGTTGAAAGCATTCTTCTGTGGGTTGGCCAGTGTTTTTACTTCACTTTCCCTGCCCCCCCCCCTTTTTTTTTCCTTTTTAGGTGCGTTCGCAATTGTGTAAATATGTAACACCTATAGTCGTCGCGTCGTTCAGTCAGTCTCTCTGTCTGTTCGTCTGTCTGCATATAACAGAAGAAAAACTAACCAACCGAATCATTTGAAATTCAAAATATATAATTGTTGCATAATTTTGTTGAACCATAGAAAAACGTTTAGTAATTCAATGAAAATTCCTTATTTTTTTTTTTTTAATCCTCGATTATAAATCTTTTTTCAACTTATTACCAGAAATGTGGTTCAGCTCATACAAAGAAGTTCAATTTTTAAAATTTTGCTTAAGAATTTGGGGGAAAGGGGTCGATTTATATAAGAGTATATACGGTAAATATTGTAATACTTTCGAAATTTGGAATATCTGAATTTACACAAGATATTCTTTGACATTCGGAAAGTTATACCAATATTTTAAACGAATTTTTAGTAGCTTTCCGGCGAATATCTATTGCTTTAGAAGTACATTTAGCACAATTTATCTTCTGTATATTTTACCTAAAGTCATATCATTAAAGACAGTGTTATATACAGCAAACAACTTTCCTACATTCTGAATTCTGACACAAGAAGTAAAAAAACTCGAAATGGGAATAAGCATTATGAGAATGCAATTGAAGTTGTTACTCAAGAACTTCCTTTCTGCCACTTTGGGGGAAATTTTAAAAATATTCAATTAACATAATGCTTAATGGTCCATTTGAGCTTGAACATACTCTCCAGCTCAACTGCATTACATCCAGAGCACCACTGCTTTCCATGGTTAGTTCTTATGATCTCAAATAAATCAGCGCTTTAATTAACCAGCTTTCTGTTGGAAGAATAAAAATGCATCCTTCCTTTTCAAACACTCCCTTTTGTATTTTCTGTTTGGTGCCAGCAGTAGTTGCACATTTTGATTCAAAGCCGTTTCTATCCATTCGCTAAAACTTTTCCCTCTCTTTCTGCTATGTATCTTTTGGAATTGTGAAAAATAAAAATCCTGGCGTTTGAATTCGGCACTTTCCGGCAGAAGTCGGAAACAGCTCCCCTCGACTAACCTCCTCCCCCTCCTTTGAGGGGGGGGGGGGCTTCAAAGACTTAAGATGCGCATAATAGGTTCATCGAGGCTTTTATGAGCTAACAGCCGTGGGGTCGTTTTCTAGCAAAGCGAAAAGTAAAAATAATACGGCCTCAAAATTTTACACGTTTTCTTAAGGATTCATTTGTCTTACTGCTTCAGGGGGTTGGCAAAAGATTTGGGCGCAAAGGATGATTGCATCTCCTGGAAGTATGCAAGAAAAGAGTTGTCCGCGAAACGGTGTCTGTTTGTCTCACCAGGGGGCGATGGTGTCTCGAGAACGCGTGAATGGCGGGATTTTCTTTGTGAAAAATTTTCTGGTTGACATGGGGCTTTTCAGTTTACATTGTCAGCACGGTTATTGTAGCGGGCTATTGTTTTGCTGTGTAATTAAAGAAGATTCTGTGCGCTTTCTGCAAGTTACTTTGATATTTTTGCTACCAGGGGAAAGGCTTTTCAATGATTCTTTTATGATTTTTCATGTCGCATGGGAGTAGACAAGTATTTCGACCCCCGCTCGCCCATTTACAGTGTTTGTAGAGGGAAGTTTGAGACATTTTCTCGTTGATGTCTAATGGTTTATTTGCTTCTTGTGCTACTTTCGTGAGCAATAACAGCAAAGTTGATCTCTTTTCCTAGATGGGTGGGTGGCACAGAACGGATACTCCATATTGCAATAAATGTGCTTTAATTTTTCGAGTACTTTATGAAAATTCGGCGTCGACTTGTCCGTTATCAAAACGAAATCTTTTGTTGCGTCCGTAATTTCTTTTGTTAAAGTACTTAACATTGGATGAGTGTATTATTGAGAATTTTAGTTTACGGGTTTTAATGATGTCGGGATTGAATAACAAATTTCGCAAGTAACGAGACCTTGGATTTATCTTTAATTTCTAAGTCATTGGTGTTAAATAGTTAATAAGAATTTTTGTCTTTTGTATAACAATTTTAGTTTTATTTACGTAGTTGATGCATGATTACAATTTGCAGATGTGTTCTTAGATGTTTGTCCTTAAAATGGACATTTATTGTAATTTGAACTCTGTGCAAACGTAACGTCTGCTGAACACGCAGCTAAAATCCCGTTGTGGTTGTTATTGATGATGGTAAATGGTGAAAAGTTGCAAAAAAAGGCCTAAATTTTCATATTTATTTTTCGGTAAATGTTTATTATTATGAAATCGATTAATCTGATTTCTTGGTGTACTGTATATAATAAAAACTGTGTATCAACACCTTTGAACTACATGAAAATGTAACCATTTATGTATGGAAATGTCTACAACAATATATACATCAAAAATCATACTAATTAAATATGAAACAGTAATAATGACATTTGCATTCTTATTGGACAAATGTTTTTGATATCTGGTAGGAAATGGTAGCGGAGGCATTTTTCAGAATATTGTATTGTCACTAGAAATAAGTCACGCACAAAAAAAAAAAAAAAAAAAAAAGTCAGTTGTAATACAATTAAATTGTAAGATTCGAATCGATTAAGTAAAATAGCAAATGTTTTAAAAATACTATACGTTGTAAATAAATAATAATAAAGGAATTATTTATTTTTTCAGTTATTATTATTATCCCAAAAGTATTAGCCACAAATGGAATGCTCGGAATCTTGGAACTGAAAAATGTTGCGGCTTTGTCCTGCTATTTACGAGTACATTCATTCATTCGGAAGACTTGTTTTGCTTTGTTTTGTTTTGCGTGCGTCCGAAATTCCAAGATTCAAGCCGACCAAGTAAAAGTGCTATTACACGTAAAAATTACAAGCGACAAAAATCGCCTGTGTTTTTTCGTGTTCTTAGCATTTCATTAGCTGTTCGAGAAGAGTCTTTACCATCATTTGGATTTCCAAGCATTTGATTGGCTCGTACTGGCGAGTCGCTTCGTTCCAGGCGTCAAAGACGCTCCGACACAAGAGAATCGCGCGCTAACCAAGCGACTCCCCTGTCCCATAGGATAACATGGAGACGCCTGCAGCACGACACGTGTAATAGCACTTTAAAATGGATCGTATTCGACCTTTCGGTTCGAGGTTATAAAAACCGCCATTTTACCATTTGTGACGTCACTGGAATACTATTTATTGTAGTTGTATCACGCAGACGATTACATAAAACTTCTTTAGCATTTAAAAGAGTATTAATAGTTAAAAACAATTTCCAGCTATTAATCCGTAAAGAAAAAAATTGTATTGTTTCTTCGTTTCGATACTATGAAATTCAACATTTTACCAATTGTGACGTCATAAGAGTCATATCCAAAAATACTGTACGTTGTGGAAAACTAACAAAATTAAAATGAATTGTTTATTTTATTTTTTAAATTATTATCAGAAGTATTAACCGCTAATGGAATGCTCACAATCTTGGAGTTGAAAAACCTTGCGACTTTGTCCTTCTACTTTACGAGTCCATTTATTCATTTGGTAGAAGATTTTTTTGTTTTGTTTGGTGCGTGCGTGCGTTCGGTGAGTCCGTGACAGGCTCCGAAACGGATGGCTTATGAGAGAATTGAAACAAATTGAAGTTCCCCGCGCCGCTGACAAGAAACACTCCCCTCATTGCTAGCGTTTTGTGTTGCGAGTTCAAATATGCGCATTCTGTCAAACGCTGCCTTGATGGATGGACTTGGAACACTTTTTTTTTTTCAGCTTTTTATTTGGCGGTTGCCTGTTACCACCCCGGAGATTTTTTTTTTTTTTTTTTATCTGTCTCTCTCAAATCTTCCTATTTAAGGCCCTACATCAGTAACGCTCCGAGATAGAACGGCTAATGTTATTTCAATGGAAGAAATTTATCGCTTTCATTCCTTTGCATTTTGCTCAAATTTAATAATTTTTGTTGTTTTGAAAACCTGTAGGTTTAAAGTATGCACGTCATTCTGAAATTTTATTTCTTTTTTGAATTTTAAGGCGATACAAGTGCGTTATTTTATAGTCTTTAAAATTCACCTTTAATGTCTTATTACGAAAAATCTGTTTGACATTTTAAAATTTGGTAAAGCAGCATGCAGAGTTTAATTATTTAGCTTTCAGAAAATGTTTTTTATTTTGATTTTTAAAAAAATTTAATCTATGCTATTTGTATAAAAAGTTGAAGCACTTTGATTTAAAAGAGTCGAAAATGGTGTTTAACTCGGTAAACGGAAAAAAAGTGACCGGAAAAAAAGTTATCGGAAAAAAAGTGACCTAAACTACAAAAGCGGAAAAAAAGTGACACGGAAAAAAAGTGACATGGAAAAAAAGTGACACGGAAAAAAAGTGACACGGAAAAAAAGTGACAAGGATTGGTTTTGGGGATTTATTATTGATTTTGGGGATTCATTGGTTAAGTATGAAAGGGGGATCGGGGGGGGGGGGCTCATAATTTAGGTAAATGGGTTTTTCATGTTGAATTAGCTATTTTGGTTCAATTTTTGGATATACGTTCATACTGAACAGACGCTTGCTTGATTAGTTTTGGGAAGGACGATTACCCCCCCCCCCCCACCATCCGTCCTCAATTAGATGAATGGGTTTTTATGCAGAATTATCCAACTTGTGTCAAATTTGCATATAAGTTCTTTTCGATAAGGCTTATATATTGTATAAAGTGCCTGAAGAGTTTTAGGCGTTTAATGGTTAAGTATAGAAGGGGAACGGGGGATAACCTTTCTTAAATTAATGGCTTTTTACGGATAATTATCCGATTTGCTTCGAATTTTGGACATGGGTTAGTTATGATAAGACGTATTTCTGATTATTTATGGGGTTCTTTTGCTAATTAAAAAGGGGGTGGGTCATTACTACCCCCGGCCTTAAATTAGATTTTAAAGAAATTATGCACACTTATCCGATTTATTTCAAATTTTGGATGTAGGATCTTTCTCATAAAGTAAATTCCTGAATAGTTTTAAGGGTTTAATGGCTATGTATAGAGGGAGAACGGGGGATAAACCCCCTTAAGGGTGTATTCAAAAAAACGCTTTTCCACCTTCAACAGCTCGAAATTTTCCGATACAATTTCAGGCACATTTTCAAAAGTAGAAACATGAAACTTGCTGAGGATGTTTTTGAAGAGATGTACAAGGTGCCATGTGCTGTATTTTTACGCTCCATTCATTAGAATTTGATTTATAAACAATTATCTTCTCAGTATGACCCTTTTTTTCGTTCACAGATCTCCCGCAAGGGGGAAATCTGTTCAAAATGCCGTTTTTGATTGCTTTTTTCGCAATATTTTCTGCATTTATCAAAGAATTGACAATTACGGCATTTTGTGTACTTTCTAAATAAGACAATTTGCCAGTTTGATGCATATGAGAGTAAAAATGAAGTTAAAAATAAATCGGAAAATAGGCAGTTTGAATCGAAATACACCCTTAAATTAAATAAATGGCTTTTTGCGCAGAATTATCCGATTTGCTTTAAATTTTCGATGCATATTCATTACAAGAAGGCGTATCTCTGATTAATTATGGGGTTCTTTTGCTAATTAAATAAGGGAAAGCGGGCGATTAATCCCCCACTCTTTAAATAAGATTTTTTTTTTCACAATTATCCAACGTATTTCAACTTTTGGATATAGGTTTTACCTGATAAAGTGAATCCCTGAATAGTTTTAAGGGTTTAATGGCTAAGTATAGAGGGATGAACGGGGGGGATAACCCACAAATAATCAGAAGTTCGCCTTATCATAATGAACGCACATTCAAAGTTTGAATCAAATAAGATAATTCTGCGTAAAAAGCCATTTATTAATTTAAGGGGGGTTATCCTCCGTTCCCCCACTGTATATGTCGGGCGTTCCTCTCAGCCCGCACAATTTTGAAGAAAGTCCGTGGTAGTTATAGCTGCCACCACCGATATTACTAGGTGATATCGGTCACCCACTGTGAGGATTGTGTAAATGAACACTGACACTGTCAATTAACTGAATTAACAGTTTATTTAGAATATATGTACACACTAAATACGCTATTTACCATTATATACAATTACAACTCGGATATAGGTGATCCGGTTCAACATTAAATTAAATACAGTAAAGGTTGGCTGTGTACTATTCGAATTACACCTTCCACCTCACACTCAATGCACGTTAGAATAACTTTATCGGAGATCACTTTCGAATCTCCCAACACATGGATACACGGCCTGCACTTCTCGGCCCAGAGCACTAAACACCAGGACGTCTGTGCCCCTTGCTCTCCAGATACGCACTGCCTCCGCTCTACAACGCAGAGCACACCCTATCAGGACCTCTGTCCTACATTACTCTCTAGGTATGAACCCAGATACGAACTGAACTAATCTGAGATAAGATTTGCTCTTCTCAAATCACGGTGTTTCCCCAATGTCAACCCCCTTTGGGGCTTATCCATTGGACACATTCCACATTCCTTTCTTGATTAGTGACATGTTGCTTGTCAGCTCATCATCCACATACCTCACTGACGGATGAACACGCCTCTCCGCAATCTCCTCTTTCTCACTCACCACCTGTAGAGGATTACCTGTCAATTCTCTCTTCAACAAAGAAAGAATGTCACCTTGAAAATTCTAGTACACAGCCGGTATAATATAAAAGAGATTAAGATAGAGAAATAACGGAAATTCCAATCTTTAGCAGAGGTGGTCTCAGAACCTGACAGTATACTTAGCCATTAAACCCTTAAAATTATTCTGGGACTAACTTTATGAGAAAAAACATATATCCAAAATATGAAATATATCGGATAAGTGAACATAAAAAACAATTTATATAATTTAAGGGGATCGGAAAATCACCCGCCTTAATTTTTAATTAGAAAAATAACCCCATATGTAATCAGGGATACGCTTTATCATAATGAATCTATAATCCAAAATTTGTAGCAAATCCTATAATTCTGCGTAAAAAGTAATTTAATTTAAGGTAGGTTATATTCTATTCCCCTTCAATACTTATCAAATCCTTAAAACTATTCAGGGATCCACCTTATCAGTAAGAACCTATATTTAAAATTTGAAATACATGGGGTAATTCTGCATAAAAACCTATTTATCTAGTTTAAGGGGGAGATAATTGCTCACCCCCCACCCTTTATAATAAGCAGAAGAACCCCATAACTAATCAGAGATACGTCTTATCATAATGAACTTATGTCCAAAATTCCAAACAAATCGGATAATTCTACGTAAAAATCTATTAATTTAATTTAAGAGAGTTTATTTTCCCGTTACCCCTCTATGCTTAATCATTAAACTTCTTCATGCATTATATACTACATATAAGCCTTATCGAAAAGAACCTATATTCACAGGGCCCGACTTAGACAGTGGGGGGCCCTGGGGCAAACATTATTAGAGTGGCCCCCTTCTATCTTAAAAATGTTTGTAAATTATACTCAAGTGACTAAAATTAAAATTCAAACCTATTGTATGTATGCATAAATTTTGTACCAAGTACTGATTTCAATATTTATATTTCACATCTTTATACATAATAACAGATGATAAATAATTTTAACTATTAATTTTCTTATGATGTAACTATTACTTTAAGGGAACGTGGGGCAGGGAAGCAAAGGAGGTAGGAGAAAAAAGACCCCTTAAAATTGAAAAAAAAAGAATTTTTGTAATATTTTGCTATTTTATATCATTTGGCCCTCTTTTAACAATAAACTTTTCTCTCCTTGGGGGCCCCCCTCAAACCGGGGGCCCGGGGCAATTGCCCCGCATGCCCCTGCCTTAGTCAGGCCCTGTATTCAAATTTGACACACGTTGAATAATTCTGCATAAAAACCCATTCATCTAACTGAGGACGGATTGGGGGGGGGGGGTAATCGTCCCTTCCCAAAACTAATCAGGCAAGAGTCTTTTCAGTATGAACATATATCCAAAAATTGAACCAAAACAGTTAATTCAGCATGAAAAACCCATTTACCTAAATTATGAGCCCCCCCCCCCGATCCCCCTTTCATACTTAACCAATGAATCCCCAAAATCAATAGTAATTCCCCAAAATCAATCCTTGTCACTTTTTTTCCGTGTCCCTTTTTTTCGGTGTCACTTTTTTTCCTTGTCACTTTTTTTCCGTGTCACTTTTTTTCCGCTTTTGTAATTTAGGTCACTTTTTTTCCGATAACTTTTTTTCCGGTCACTTTTTTTCCTAGATTCGTTTAACTCCGCCTTTAAAAGGGAGACGCCTTAAGATTAATTAGGGTGAAAGACGATATGGGTTTACCCTGTAGGGAGTCTTACCGGGACGAAGGTGTAAAATCTTGCCTGTGGCTATTAGTAAAATGTTGTTTGCTGCTTTAGGATGAAAAAATAAAAACATCCTTTTCTGAATGCATGATATCTCACGCAAGAAGTTCGATCAGAAATGAATTTCAGAAATGATGTAAATACATGTTGATTTCAAAAAGTTTGTTTAACTAGGCATCTAATCTCAAATGTACTTTAAAAGCATTATTGATTTCAAATAAAAACAGATTTACCATTTTTATTATTTTTCTTCCATATATTTGAAGTTTAATTTCTAAAAAAGATTCTTTAATTGCGTACAACATCAAAGTGATATATTCGTTAATTCATAAAACATAACAGAATTAACTTTTTGTCATCTGCAGTCGACAAAGGGAAAAGAAGAAAGGGCAGAAAGAAAATAACAATGGTTCAGACATTAAAAATGAATAGATATATTCGAGAATAAATACATTTGTATTAAATTTTTCTGTATCTTTTTTTTTTTTTTTTTTTTTTTTTTTTTTGTATCATTCTTTTAGACAATTCTTAATGAATTAGTTTAAATGTTCCTTTTCATAAATATTTCATAAATATTTCTATTTTAATCAATAAAAGTTTGCAGTATACCCACTCTAAAATATAAAGTAATTATTATGCAATTCATGATTAAATTGGATAACACTAATTTAAAAGATAGAAATATATTTATTTTGACACTTCTATCGAAAATTATGTGTCAAAATTATATAATTATTAACTAATTTACAATACTTTAGCAAATATATTCTGTTGCGGTAAAATTCACATCCGTAAATGATATATTTATGCTTTATTGTATATAAATTGTCTTTCCTTTCTTTTTCCCTTTCAGAAAGATAAACGAATCATTTTTAAAGTTCTTATACTATTTTAACTAAATAATACGTATATATTCCAAAGCCTGTCATAGTCTAACTGATCTAAATTTTAGAATAACGGTTTTTTCAGTCACGCGAAAAGACAAACTCAATTATACTAAACCTACGGAAGATTTTTATAAAGATGCCATATTTTCATTACAATTTTTAATTATTTTTTTTTCTGCATAGTATAGCTGACGATGGTTAGTATAGAGGCCGCTTTTTACTTTTTTCGATACTGATGGTAGATTTTAAATATGAGGATAATATCACTTTTGAAAACGGTTCCGAAAATGAAACTGTCCTGTAAAGAAAATTAAAAAAGTAGAAAAAGGCCTTTGAAGAGATCGCTCTGAGCTATTAAAGGGGGAAAAAATATTAAAATGCAGACAAGATTTATTTATAAATTTCGACCGTTGGATTATCGTCGAAAGAATTATTATAAGCTAGTAAATTGTTTCGCTTGATTAAAGTTTTTTTTTTTTTAATACCCGTAAAATAAATCGAAAAATAGAAAATGGCCTTTGTGCAAATCGATATCAACTAGGCAAAGTAAGAAAAAAAAAATACTTAAAACTATTAAAACACAGACGATAAACTTTTATAAATTTCTTTCATAGCATTAGCTTTAAAGCGAAGGCATTGTTTCGTTTAACTGCAGTAGTCTCTTTAAAATAAATGAAATCGTAAAGGCTATTCAATGTAAGGAAAAAAAATAATTTTTTTTAAATGTAGGCGAGATATTTTTATAAATTTCTACAATGGGATTTCGCTTGTCTGAAGTAAATCACTTTAAAATACCTGCATCGAAATCAAAAATTGTAATACGGTCTTTGTACAGAAAGATCTCAGCTGTTCAATATAAAAAAAATTATTAAAATATAGACGAGATATTTCTATAAATTTCTGTCATAGGATTTCGCTTCATTGAAGTAAACACCTTTAAAATACCCGTAAAAAAATCGAAAAAAATATAAAGAGGTATTTGTACAGAAATATCTCAGAAATTCAATGCTAAAAAAACATTTAAAAAATCAAAATGTTGACGAGATATCTTTATAAATTTCTATAATGGTATTTCTCTCTATTCAAGTAAGCCACTTTAAAATACCCGTAAAAAATCTAAAAAATGTAAAAAGATCTTTGTACAGAGAAATCTCCGATATCTAATGCCCCCCCCCCCCCCGAAAAAAAGTTTAAAGACAATTAAAATACAAACGAGATATCTTTAAAAATTTCTAAAATGTGATTTAGCTCTATTGAAGTAAGTAATTATAAAATACCCGTGACAAAGTCGAAAAGATATAAAACATTCTTTGTAAAGAAAGATATCAGTTATATAATGAAACAAAAATTACAAGTATTAAAATGATCTTTAGAAATGACTTTTAAATGATCTTAAAGATATCTTTATAAATTTCTACCATGGGATTTTACTTGATTGAGGTAATCATCAGTTTATATTTACTTGTAGACGAGATATCTTTATAAATTTCTAACATTCAATGCTAAAAAAATCATTTAAAAATATTAAAATGTAGAAGAGAAAAATATATATTTATATGAACTTCAAAACTTCATAGGATTTCGCTTGATTGAAGTAAGCCCCTTTAAAACCCCCATAGCAAAATCGAAAAAATATAAAACGTTCTTTGTACCGCAAGCTCTCAGATATCCAATGCCAAAAAAACATTTAAAAAGATTTAAATGTAGAAAAGATACATTTATAAATTTCTACTACAGGATTTCGCTTGACTGAAGTAGCCATTTTAAAACACCTGTAAACAAAATTAAAAAAGCAAAAACGGTCTTTGTACCGAAACATCTCAGCTATCCAATGACAACAGAATGATTTAAAAATATTAAAATGTAGACGAGATATTTTTATGAATTTCTACTATTGGAATTCACTTGACTGAAGTAGCTTTTTTAAAATTCCCCTAAACAAAGTCGCAAAAGTACAAAACGGTCTTTGTACCGAAAGATCTTACCTATCCAATGACAAAAAAAATCATTTAAAAATATTAAAATGTAGAAGAGATATTTTTACAAATTTCTACCATTGGATTTCACTTGACAAAAGTAACTTCTTTAAAATTCCCCTAATAAAAGTCTAAAAAGTACAAAACGGTGTTTGTACCGAAAGAACTCAGCTATCCCATGACAAAAAATCATTTAAAAATATTAAAATGTACAAGTGATATTTTTATAAATTTCTACCAATGGAATTCACTTGACTGAAGTAGCATCTTTAAAACACCTGTAAACAAAATCAAAAAAGCAAAAACGGTCTTTGTACCGAAACATCTCAGCTATCCAATGACAAAAAATCCCTTAAAAATATTAAAATGTAGAAGAAAGAATTTTATAAATTTCTACCATTTGATTTCACTTCACTGAAGTAGCTTTTTAAAAATTCTCATAAACAAAGTCGAAAAAGTACAAAACGGTCTTTGTACCGAAAGATCTCAAATATCAAATGAGATGAAAACTTTTAAAAATATTAAAATGTAGAAGAGATACTTTTATAAATTTCTACCATTGTATTTCACTTGACTGAAGTAGCTTTTTTAAAATTCCCCTAAACAAAGTCGAAAAAGTACAAAACGGTCTTTGTACCAAAAGATCTTAGCTATCCCATGACAAAAGAATCATTTAAAAATATTAAAATATAGACGAGATATTTTTATAAATTTCTACCATTGGAATTTACTTGACTGAAGTAGCTTTTTTAAAATTCCCCTAAAAAAAGTCGAAAAAGTACAAAACGGTCTTTGTACCAAAAGATCACAGCTATCCCAAGACAATAAAAACATTTAAAAATATTGAAATGTAGAAGAGATATTTTTATAAATTTCTAGCAATGGATTTCACTTGACTGAAGTAGCCTCATCAAAACACCTGTAAAAAAAAATTTAAAAAAGTATAAAACGGTCTTTTCACCGATAGATCTCAGCTATCAAATGCCAAAAAATCATTTAAAAATATTAAAATGTAGGAGAAATATTTTTATAAATTTCTACCAATGGATTTCACTTGACTGAAGTAGCTTTTTTAAAATTTCCCCAAAGAAAGTCGCAAAAGTACAAAACGATATTTGTACCGAAAGATATCAACTATCCAATGATAAAAAAATCATTTAAAAATATTAAAATATAGAGGAGATATTTTTATAAATTTCTACCAATGGATTTCACTTGACTGAAGTAGCTTTTTTAAAATTTCCCTAAACAAAGTCGAAAAAGAACAAAACGGTCTTTGTACCGAAAGATCTCAGCTATCGAATTAAAAAAAAATCATTTAAAAATATTGAAATGTAGGAGAGATATTTTTATAAATTTCTACCAATGGATTTCACTTGACTGAAGTAGCTTTTTTAAAATTTCCCTAAACAAAGTCGAAAAAGAATAAAACGCTCTTTGTACCGAGAGGTCTCAGCTGTCCAATTACAAAAAAAATCATTTAAAAATATTAAAATATAGAGGAGATATTTTTATAAATTTCTACCATTGGATTTCACTTGACTGAAGTAGCTTTTTTAAAATTCCTCTGAACAAATTCGAAAAAGTACAAAACGATCTTTGTACCGAAATATATCAGCTATCCAATGATAAAAAATCATTTAAAAATATTAAAATGTAGGAGAGATATTTTTATAAATTTCTACCATTGGATTTCACTTGACTGAAGTAGCTTTTTTAAAATTCCCATGAACAAAGGCGAAAAAGTACAAAACGAACTTCGTACCGAAAGATATCAGCTATTCCATGACAAAAAAATCATTTAAAAATATCAAAATGTAGGAGAGCTTTTTCTATAAATTTCTACCATTGAATTTCACTTGACTGAAGTAGCTTTTTTAAAATTTCCCTAAACGAAGTCGAAAAAGTACAAAACGATCTTTATACCGAAAGATATCAGCTATCCAATGATAAAAAAATCATTTAAAAATATTAAAATGTAGGAGAGATTTTTTTTATAAATTCCTACCATTGGATTTCACTTGACTGAAGTAGCTTTTTTAAAATTTCCCTAAACGAAGTCGAAAAAGTACAAAACGATCTTTACACCGAAAGATATCAGCTATCCAATGATAAAAAAAATCATTTAAAAATATTAAAATGTAAGAGAGATATTTTTTATAAATTTCTACCATTGGATTTCACTTGACTGAAGTAGCTTTTTTAAAATTCCCATGAACAAAGTCGAAAAAGTACAAAACGAACTTCGTACCGAAAGATATCAGCTATTCCATGACAAAAAAATCATTTAAAAATATCAAAATGTAGGAGAGCTTTTTTTATAAATTTCTACCATTGAATTTCACTTGACTGAAGTAGCTTTTTTAAAATTTCCCTAAACTAAGTCGAAAAAGTACAAAACGATCTTTGTACCGAAAGATATCAGCTATTCCATGACAAAAAAAAAAATTATTTAAAATTATTAAAATGTAGGAGAGCTTTTTTTTATAAATTTCTACCATAGGATCTCACTTGACTGAAGTAGCTTTTTAAAAATTCCCCTGAACAAAGTCGAAAAAGTACAAAACAATCTTTGTACCGAAAGATATCAGCTTTCCAATGATAAAAAAAATCATTTAAAAATATTAAAATGTAGGAGAGATATTTTTATAAATTTCTATCATTGGATTTCACTCTACTGAAGTAGCTTTTTTAAAATTCCCATGAACAAAGTCGAAAAAGTACAAAACGATCTTTGTACCGAAAGATCTGAGACATCGATGCCAAAAAATCATTTAAAAGTCTATAAAAGCGAAAAGACATATTTATAAAAGTCTACTATAGGATTTTGCTTGAATGAAGTAGCTTCTTTAAAACACCTCTAAACAAAATCAAAAAAGTACAAAACAGTCTTTGTTCCGAAAGATCACAGCTATCCAATGCCAAAAAAATCATTTAAATATATTAAAATGTAGAAGAGATATTTTTATAAATTCCTAACATTGGATTTCACTTGACTGGAGTAGCTTTTTTAAAATTCCCTTAAACAAAGTCGAAAAAGTACAAAACGGTCTTTGTACCGAAAGATCTGAGATACCGAATGCCAAAAAATAATTTTAAAATATTAAAATGTAGAAGAGATATTTTTATAAATTCCTACCATTCGATTTTACTTGCCTGAAGTATCTTTTTTAAAACATCTGTAAACAAAATTAAAAAAGTACAAAACGGTATTTGTACCGAAAGATCTAAGCTATCCAATGACAAAAAAAAAAGTCATTTAAAAATATTAAAATGTAGAAGACATATTTTTATAAATTTCTACCATTGGATTTCACTTGACTGATGTAGCCTCTTTAAAATACCTGTAAACAAAATAAACAAAATACAAAACGGTATTTGTACCTAAAGATCTCAGCTATCCCATGACAAAAAAAAATCATTTAAAAATCTTTAAATGTCGAAAAGACATATTTATAAAATTTTACTATAGGATTTCGCTTGACTGAAGTAGCCTCTTTAAAACAGCTGTAAACAGAAAAAAAAAGGTCTTTGTACCGAAAGATCTCAGCTATTCAATGACAAAAAAATCATTTAAAAATATTAAAATGTAGAAGAGATATTTTTATAAATTTCTACCATTGGATTTCATTTGACTGAAGTAGCCTCTTTAAAACAACTGTAAACAAAATCAAAAAAGTACAAAACGGTCTTTGTACCAAAAGATCTGAGATATCGAATGCCAAATAATGATTTACAAATAGTAAAATGTAGAAGATATATTTTTATAAATTTCTACCATTGGATTTCACTTCACTGAAGTAGCTTTTTTAAAATTCCCCTAAACAGAGTCGAAAAAGTACAAAACTGTCTTTGTAGAGAAGGATCTAAGCTATCCAATGACAAAAAAATCTTTTAAAAATATTAAAATGTAGAGGAGATATTTTTATAAATTTCTACCATTGGATTTCACTTGACTGAAGTAGCTTTTTTAAAATTCCCCTGAACAAAGTCGAAAAAAGTACAAAACGATCTTTGTACCGAAAGATATCAGCTATCCAATAATAAAAAAAAAATCATTTAAAAATATTAAAATGTAGGAGAGATATTTTTATAAATTTCTACCATTGGATTTCACTTGACTGAAGTAGGTTTTTTAAAATTCCCATGAACAAAGTCGAAAAAGTACAAAACGATCTTTGTACCGAAAGATCTGAGACATCGATGCCAAAAAATCATTTAAAAATCTATAAAAGCAAAAAGACATATTTATAAAAGTCTACTATAGGATTTTGCTTGAATGAAGTAGCTTCTTTAAAACACCTCTAAACAAAATCAAAAAAGTACAAAACAGTCTTTGTTCCGAAAGATCACAGCTATCCAATGCCAAAAAAAATCATTTAAATATATTAAAATGTAGAAGAGATATTTTTATAAATTCCTAACATTGGATTTCACTTGACTGGAGTAGCTTTTTTAAAATTCCCTTAAACAAAGTCGAAAAAGTACAAAACGGTCTTTGTACCGAAAGATCTGAGATATCGAATGCCAAAAAATAATTTAAAAATATTAAAATGTAGAAGAGATATTTTTATAAATTCCTACCATTCGATTTTACTTGCCTGAAGTATCTTTTTTAAAAAATCTGTAAACAAAATTAAAAAAGTACAAAACGGTATTTGTACCGAAAGATCTAAGCTATCCAATGACAAAAAAAAAAAAAAAAAAAAAAAAAAAAAAATCATTTAAAAATATTAAAATGTAGAAGGCATATTTTTATAAATTTCTACCATTGGATTTCACTTGACTGATGTAGCCTCTTTAAAATACCTGTAAACAAAATAAAAAAAATACAAAACGGTATTTGTACCTAAAGATCTCAGCTATCCCATGACAAAAAAAAATCATTTAAAAATCTTTAAATGTCGAAAAGACATATTTATAAAATTTTACTATAGGATTTCGCTTGACTGAAGTAGCCTCTTTAAAACAGCTGTAAACAGGAAAAAAAAAGGTCTTTGTACCGAAATATTTCAGCTATTCAATGACAAAAAAAATCATTTAAAAATATTAAAATGTAGAAGAGATATTTTTATAAATTTCTACCATTGGATTTCATTTGACTGAAGTAGCCTCTTTAAAACAACTGTAAACAAAATCAAAAAAGTACAAAACGGTCTTTGGACCAAAAGATCTGAGATATCGAATGCCAAATAATGATTTACAAATAGTAAAATGTAGAAGAGATATTTTTATAAATTTCTACCATTGGATTTCACTTCACTGAAGTAGCTTTTTTAAAATTCCCCTAAACAGAGTCGAAAAAGTACAAAACGGTCTTTGTAGAGAAAGATCTAAGCTATCCAATGACAAAAAAATCTTTTAAAAATATTAAAATGTAGAGGAGATATTTTTATAAATTTCTACCATTGGATTTCACTTGACTGAAGTAGCTTTTTTAAAATTCCCCTGAACAAAGTCGAAAAAGTACAAAACGATCTTTGTACCGAAATATATCAGATATTCCATGACAAAAAAATCATTTAAAAATATTAAAATGTAGGAGAGATTTTTTTATAAATTCCTACCATTGGATTTCACTTGACTGAAGTAGCTTTTTTAAAATTTCCCTAAACGAAGTCGAAAAAGTACAAAACGATCTTTACACCGAAAGATATCAGCTATCCAATGATAAAAAAAATCATTTAAAAATATTAAAATGTAAGAGAGATATTTTTTATAAATTTCTACTCTTTGATTTCACTTGACTGAAGTAGCTTTTTTAAAATTCCCCTGAACAATGTCGAAAAAAGTACAAAACGATCTTTGTACCGAAAGATATCAGCTATCCAATAATAAAAAAAATCATTTAAAAATATTAAAATGTAGGAGAGATATTTTTATAAATTTCTACCATTGGATTTCACTTGACTGAAGTAGCTTTTTTAAAATTCCCATGAACAAAGTCGAAAAAGTACAAAACGAACTTCGTACCGAAAGATATCAGCTATTCCATGACAAAAAAATCATTTAAAAATATTAAAATGTAGGAGAGCTTTTTTTATAATTTTTTACCATTGGATTTCACTTGACTGAAGTAGCTTTTTTAAAATTTCCCTAAACTAAGTCGAAAAAGTACAAAACGATCTTTGTACCGAAAGATATCAGCTATTCCATGACAAAAAAAATCATTTAAAAATATTAAAATATAGGAGAGCTTTTTTTTTATAAATTTCTACCATAGGATTTCACTTGACTGAAGTAGCTTTTTAAAAATTCCCCTGAACAAAGTCGAAAAAGTACAAAACAATCTTTGTACCGAAAGATATCAGCTTTCCAATGATAAAAAAAATCATTTAAAAATATTAAAATGTTGGAGAGATATTTTTATAACTTTCTACCATTGGATTTCACTCTACTGAAGTAGCTTTTTTAAAATTCCCATGAACACAGTCGAAAAAGTACAAAACGATCTTTGCACCGAAAGATCTGAGACATCGATGCCAAAAAATCATTTAAAAATCTTTAAAAGTAAAAAGACATATTTATAAAATTCTACTATAGGATTTTGCTTGAATGAAGTAGCTTCTTTAAAACACCTGTAAACAAAATCAAAAAAGTACAAAACAGTCTTTGTTTCGAAAGATCACAGCTATCCAATGCCAAAAAAAAGCATTTAAATATATTAAAATGTAGAAGAGATATTTTTATAAATTCCTACCATTGGATTTCACTTGACTGGAGTAGCTTTTTTAAAATTCCCTTAAACAAAGTCGAAAAAGTACAAAACGGTCTTTGTACCGAAAGATCTGATATATCGAATGCCAAAAAATAATTTAAAAATATTAAAATGTAGAAGAGATATTTTTATAAATTCCTACCATTTGATTTCACTTGCCTGAAGTATCTTTTTTAAAACATCTGTAAACAAAATTAAAAAAGTACAAAACGGTATTTGTACCGAAAGATCTAAGCTATCCAATGACAAAAAAAAAGTCATTTAAAAATATTAAAATGTAGAAGACATATTTTTATAAATTTCTACCATTGGATTTCACTTGACTGATGTAGCCTCTTTAAAATACCTGTAAACAAAATAAAAAAAATACAAAACGGTATTTGTACCTAAAGATCTCAGCTATCCCATGACAAAAAAAAAATCATTTAAAAATCTTTAAATGTCGAAAAGACATCTTTATAAAATTTTACTATAGGATTTCGCTTGACTGAAGTAGCCTCTTTAAAACAGCTGTAAAAAAAAAAAAAAAAAAAAAAAAAAAAAAAAAAAAAAAAGGTCTTTGTACCGAAAGATCTCAGCTATTCAATGACAAAAAAATCATTTAAAAATATTAAAATGTAGAAGAGATATTTTTATAAATTTCTACCAATGGATTTCATTTGACTGAAGTAGCCTCTTTAAAACAACTGTAAACAAAATCGATAAAGTACAAAACGGTCTTTGTACCAAAAGATCTGAGATATCGAATGCCAAATAATGATTTACAAATAGTAAAATGTAGAAGAGATATTTTTATAAATTTCTACCATTGGATTTCACTTCACTGAAGTAGCTTTTTTAAAATTCCCCTAAACAGAGTCGAAAAAGTACAAAACGGTCTTTGTACCGAAAGATCTGAGCTATCCCATGACAAAAAAATCATTTAACGATATTAAAATGTAGAAGAGATATTTTTATAAATTTCTAGCATTGGATTTCACTTGACTGAAGTAGCTTTTTTAAAATTCCCCTAGAGGAAGTCGAAAATATAAAAAACGGTCTTTGTACAGAAAGATCTCAGTCATCCCATGACATAAAAATCATTTAAAAATATTAAAATGTAGAAGACATATTTTTATAAATTCCTACCATTGGATTTCACTTGACTGAAGTAGCTTTTTTAAAATTCCCCTAAACAAAGTCGAAAAAGTACAAAACGGTCTTTGTAGAGAAAGATCTAAGCTATCCAATGACAAAAAAATCATTTAAAAATATTAAAATGTAGAAGAGATATTTTTATAAATTTCTACCATTGGATTTCACTTGACTGAAATAGCTTTTTTAAAATTCCCCTAAACAAAGTCGAAAAAGTACAAAACGGTCTTTGTACCGAAAGATCTGAGATATCGAATGCCAAAAAATAATTTAAAAATATTAAAATGTAGAAGAGATATTTTTATAAATTCCTACCACTGGATTTCACTTGACTGAAGTAGATTTTTTAAAATTTCCCTAAACAAAGTCGAAAAAAAAACAAAACGATCTTTGTACCGAAAGATCTCAGCTATCCAATGACAAAAATTCATTTAAAAATATTAAAATGTAGAAGAGATATTTTTATAAATTTCTTCCATTGGATTTCATTTGACTGAAGTAGCTTTTTTTAAATTCCCCTAAAGAAGGTCGAAAAAGTACAAAACGGTCTTTGTACCGAAATATCTGAGATATCGAATGCCAAAAAATAATTTAAAAATTTAAAAATGTAGAAGAGATATTTTTATAAATTTCTTCCATTGGATTTCATTTGACTGAAGTAGCTTTTTTAAAATTCCCCTAAAGAAGGTCGAAAAAGTACAAAACGGTCTTTGTACCGAAATATCTGAGATATCGAATGCCAAAAAATATTTTAAAAATATAAAAATGTAGAAGAGATATTTTTATAAATTTCTTCCATTGGATTTCACTTGACTGAAGTAGCCTCTTTAAAACACCTGTAAACAAAATCAAAAAAAGTACAAAACGGTCTTTATACCGAAAAATCTCAGCTGTTCAATGCTAAAAAAATCATTTAAAAATATTAAAATACAAACGAGATATCTTAAAAATTTCTATCTTGGAATTTCGCTCTATTGATGTAAGCCACTATAAAATACTCGTAACAAAATCGAAAAAATATAAAACGGTCTTTGTACAGTTCAATGATCTCAGCTATTCAATGCTAAAAAAATCATTTAAAAATATCAAAATGTAGAGGAGATTCTTTGGAAAATATTTAATGTGCAGTGCAATCTCTGACATAATAATCACGATCTGTATGTTTTCTTTTAAAATTACATATAAATGATTCAATTTCACTTGAAACTATCTAACAAAAAAGGTCAATGTCGACTTGTTTTAAAACGGATCCGAGTGTTTTGGTCAGAAATTATCTCGAAGAAACTATCCAAATGCACATATCCCTCGGGCTATCAGTATTGAAAAGGTGCGAGAGTTTTTAGCATTCGCTAATGACTTTTTTCTTCCTGGGGTATCTTATACCCTTTTTATCGCCTGGAGGTAAAGGGTGGCGTGAGATGACCATTTTCTTATTAATTACAAGCTTGGAAAATATCATTGGTCTTTTAAAGTGTCAATCTTTGGGTTCGGGATACGCCTTCCTGGTGGCAACACGCATAGGTTTGTGATAGGATTTTGAGTTTCGTTTTGACTGATGCAGGCTCTTAAGGAGGAACAGGTTTGCGGAAGGTTTTTTTTCTTTTTTCTGTCTTTTTTGAAGAGGTTGTTGTGAAATCTGTTTAAATAATCAGTGTTCTGTGGGATTAAGATCATAAGAAATTTATGATGGTGTCGGGGTAATGGGCTTTGTTGGGTTGAGTTGAGTATCTCTCTCTCTGCATTTATTCTTTTTTTTTTTTTTTCTTCTTCGTAAAACTTGTGGATTACTTAGTGTGATTTTATTTTAAAGAAAAATTAGTCGTTTTTTGTATAGGCTTGAATGTTTTATCCACTTCAAATGAATTTTCAGTTTTACAGCGGGGAAGGTGGAAAAAAAAAGGTCAAGTACACTTTTTTACAAAAAGCTTTAGAGGGCTTGAGTGGGGGCAATGATTCTGAGCTGAAAATATTTTGAAATTAGTGGTTTGTAAATGTAAAAAAAAGGGGGGGGGGGTGATTTATCTAAAGCGATTTCTAACTGAACAAAAGAATCCATTAGATTTTATGGCCGAATGTAATATCTTGTAATGGAGATGAATAAAAATAAACCAATGTCACTTAACACTAGAACGCCGGGAAGGTGTCAATTCGACACCGATCACTAGACTAATTGTCGATTCGAACCAGAAAAATCGTCAAGAAATAAGTTATATATCAGTTGAAATGAAATGAGCTTAATAAATGAACTAAAAACTTGAAATTATTTTTCTGGTTTTAAAAATATTTTATAAAATTTGCGCAAAAATTACCGGCGTTCTAGTGTTAAGGAAAACTGAAGAAGAAAATAAAAATTCCACATATTCGAGAAAACAAAGTTTTCGGATATTCCCCCCCAAAAAAAAAAAAAAGCACTTTTTGGTAAATTGGATTTTAACAGTATTTACTTCTTGATTCTTGAAATCTCCAGTAAATGTAATAAAAAGAATGAAAAATCACACGTTCAGCGTAGATTATGTAACATATTCAGTATATAGTAACAAAATTTCTCAGTTTATAAATGAAAAACACGATGTATATTATTAAACAATTTGAAAGACTCATAACGCATTAAAATTTCAATTTCTTCTATTGCACTCAATAGTCGCTGTATGTGATCTATGGGCTTGTATGTATACTACTTAGAATGCTAAAAGTTAGTTCATTGAAACTTTGAAACACAGTTAAAAAATTCCATTCAGCAATTTCTTTGTATAAACGGAAATGGATTATCCGTAATGAAGAATCATTCTAATTGTATGAAAATACGTATCTTTTTGTTCTTCTTATATTATCTTGAATATTTTAAAATTTTGTGCACCTATAGGGGAAAATTGTTATAACTGTTATTAAAAAATATATTAATATTTTTAAAAATATTCTTTGATGAAAATCGCGTTCTCCACTTAATTTAAGGAATAACTCAAACCCCTTCTCACCATTGTCTTGGTCAAAATTTTTAATATTTTAGCACCAGTATTTCCAAATAGATTATCCAATCTAATCATAAAAGTTTTGTGATTAAATAAGTATTCAAAATCCCTGGTTAAAAAAAAAAAAAAAAAAAAGATAAATGGACATACTCAATACGTGAAGGGATTAATAGTAAAATTGATTGCAATTGTGAGGAAAAAATGATGGGGGGTTATATGCATACATCTTAAGAATAATCTAGTTTTCGGTGACATTTAAATGTTTTTATCCCCAGCACAGTTTTCATTTGGAGCATTCGGCGAATTTCTCGTGTATAATTGCGAAAAAAAATTGCCGTTGCCGTTCTGCATATTGATTATATTTCGTGATATTTCATCTTTAGTATTCTAAAACTCTACTTATATATTAGATATTTTTATGATGTCAAAAAAAAAATGTGTACTCCATCATTCCTTCTCACGACAGTAGCTCGTCATTGACATCTTCATTTCTCATTATGTGACTGTGGGCGTTGTTAAAAACGAACTTACTTTGGAACACGTAAGTGTAACTAATAACAGGTTTAGGCCTCCTCTTGTCGTTTAGGAACGATATCCATCGCCATGAGAAATGGAACTACAAAGCGAAACTAATCCTTCATTTCGCATCTCTGGCCGGACAATTATTTCTTTGTGGAATTGCCGAAATCCCAATAAAACCATTGCTGTGAAGAGCTTTATTTTATTTTAATGATTGCCGATATTGTTAATAAGATTATGTAGAGCTTAACATTTTGTTATGTTGTAGATAGAGCTGTCCTGATATGGCAGTAGACTCTCATGATTTTTTGTGTGATTGCTCACGCTTTTCGTTTTTGATTCATTTCTTCTAAATTTCGGGTACAGTGTTTTAGCAATCTTTTATTTTCTTTTGAAGAATATTGATTAGAAGTATTTGAGATTATAAACTCTCATCAGTTACCCATGACGACTTTCTAAAATTTTGATTATTTCTGTAAGTAAATATTTAATCTTCATTCTTGAATGCATATGCTATTGATATTTGTATAGGTGCCTCGAAGAAAGACTCTTTATGAAATTGCCGAAATACCACCGAAATCATTGCTGCGACGAGCTTTTTTTCTAAAAAATCCTTGCCGATATTAATAAGATTATGAAGAGCTTAACATTTTGTAATGTTGTAGATAGAGCTCTCCTGATATGACAGTAGACTGCCACGTGATTTTTTGTGCGATTGCGCTCATACTTCTGATTTTTGACTGGTATCTTCTAAATTTTGGATACAGTGTATTAGTAATCGAAGTATGTTGATTAGTGGTGTTTGAGATGATAAACTCTGATCAGTTACCCATGACGATTCTCTAAAAGTTTGATTATTTCTATGACTATGAGCAAATATTAAATCTTCATTCTTGAATGCATAAGCTATTGATATTTGTATAGGTGCTTGAAAGAAGGACTCTTTATGAAATTGCTGAAATCCCTATGAAATCATTCCCTTGGCGGTCTTTTTTATCTCTGCCGATAATGTTTATAAAAATATGTAGAGTTTAATATTTTATAAATCTTGTAAATAGAGCTGTCCTAATATAACAGTAGACTGCTTTGTGATTTTTTTGTGTGTGTTATTGCTCACACCTCTGATTTTTGATTCATTTCTTCTAAATTTCGGATACAGTGTATTAGTAATCGAGATATGTTAATTAGTGGTGTTTGAGATGATAAACTCCGATCAGTTACCCATGAAAGCTCTCTAAAATTCTGATTATTTTCTATGAACAAATATTCAATCTTCATTCTTGAATGCATATGCTAATGATATTGGAGATCGAAGATCCCAGAATCTTAGGGGTATAAGTGACAAAATTGAAAAAAATTAACCAAGTGCACAGACGGCATGCAAATATGCTTTTTACTTTTTATGTAAAATAATATAAGTTATTTTGTAATTATGTGCTACGTTCTAGAGATGAACTGCTTTTGCCGAATAATAATCCATATTAATTAATTATAAATTTAAAAAAATTATATTCTACTTTTTTACAGTTACTTAAATTAGAGATCAAAGACCACGATGAAACCAGCGGCCGTTTCCTATTTCGATTCAGTCAATTATTATTGATGTTCAAATTTAACGTCGTCGATTATCTCTAAACTCAATTTACTGCAAATCGAATTTTCATCACTTGTACTCCTTGGCTTCTGAGGTCATACCATTTGTGTAGGTGCTTAGAAGAAGGACCCTTTATGAAATTGTTGAAATCCCACTGAAATCATTGCCTCGACGAGCTTTTAATTCCTGCCGATATTGTTAATAAGATTATGTAATAGAACTTAATACAGTCGAGTCTCTCTATAACGAAACTCCATGCATCGAATTTCTCTATATAACGAATTTTTAGTAGGAACGGCCCTTTTCGCATCATTACATTAAAAAGTCTCTATATAACGAAATATCGATCTCCATATAACGAATTTTTTCATACATTGGTCTTAATTTACTCAGTTTTAAAAGGCTTCGAAATCATATGGAATCAATTTTCCATCTCTTATTTCTGATTTATCGTCATTGTTGTGTTTTTTTTAATATTACTTCTCTCCTTGTTCTTTAAATCCAATGAATTCATCCCATCTCCCACACACCTTTCCACATCCTTCTCAAAACAGAGTCAATTGGATTGATGCACATGTAAGAGAGGAATCAATGAGAGGCACATAAGAAAGGCTTTCAAATGGAGGAAAATGTTAACTGCAATTTTTCATTCCTTGCTAAAATTTGAGCATTTTACTTTTAGAGCGTAACAATTCTAAAATCAAAACAACAAAAAATCGCAGATTTCTTCGTTTGAAATTAATGCAAGTCTTCCTTATTTGATTTTCATTAAGCTTTCAAATAAATGTCTATTCTCTTTTTTGAAACAGCTTAAATAATTAAGAAATAAAATGTTAGGTTAATATTTACTTTTAAACATTTCAAATTATTAATTCAAAAGATCAAAAATAATATTTGTTCAAATTTCACACATTAAATACGATTTTTAACATCATTCTCTATACATCGAATTTCTCTATGTAACGAATTTTTTACTGAAACGGTGGATTTCGTTAAATAGAGACTCGACTGTATTTTGTAATGTCATAGATGGAGCTGTCCTGATATGACGGTAGATTGTCTTCTGATGTTTTTACAACACTCACAATAATTTGTGACTTACTTTTTTTTGATTTTTGAATACAATGTTTTAGTATTCTGTTATTTATTATTATTATTATTTTCTGTTATTTGAAATATGTTTAGTAGTGCTGTTTCAGGGGGGGGGGGGGGAGAGATATGTTTTACCCATGATAACTCTCTAAACCTTGCTAAAAGAAATTCATTAATTTTGTTTGTTTAATATACTTTGATTTAATTTTTTTAAAATTATTGTAGAGTTGCTTCTGAAAAAAAATATTGTGTTATGGAAATTAAAAAATATCTTTAATAATTTAAATAGATGTTTTGGTGTTTTAGTATATATTTTTAGTTTATCATTAAAATTTTAATTGTATCCTGAATCCATCATTCTTTTTTTTTTTTATATAATTTCAAAACTTTTTTAAAATAGAATCACAAGTACTATTTCATTAGGGATATTTCTGGTTAACAGTATTAAAATTTAAAGAAAAATATTTATTTTATTGTTCTTAAAAAGTTAGAAAGATATACGGACTATTTATATACTTTAAAAATCGTTCTCTCAGACTTGATCAGTCAAAAATCTCATAAATTGCAATTCGCTTAAAATATTTATTGAATGAAACGTCACATTTTCATTTAGAAAATCGTTTTCTATTTGATCCTCTTCTTTCCGAAATTCTTTCTTGGATTTTCCATATTTACCTATATATGCGCAAATACTTCAAACTAACACATGGAAACCACTCTCTCTGTTATTCATATTCAGGCATTTTCTCTGAAAACTTTTTACATCGCGCGTGTGTTATGTGTTTCGCCAATATCCTCGGTAAATTTTTGCTTACCTGGAGAGAAAATCTTTTTTTTTTCTCCTGTTGGCAACGGCGTAAATTCACACGTGACTTCAGGGGGAGCAAAAAAGCTCGGGGCGATCTTATCCGCAGAATCTTGGGATAACAATAACACGCTCAACCTGTGAAAGAAATAAAATAATATATATATATTCTATCGAAGGTGTGTAGAGCAGGAGGAGGTTAGAAAATTCTATCAAGGGGAAAAGATTTATTCGTCTTTCGGATCATGCTTCATTGGAAATGCCTTGATTTAAAGACTAGATGTAAAATTTATGTCTAGAGTGGTTTTTCCCTTGGCTTTATAGTTTTTTTTTTTCTTCTTCTTTTTCCATATTTACGTTTGGTTCGACATTGATGATTATTTTTTGTGGGTTTGGTTCAACGCCTCATAAGCTTAAATAGTATAGACCACAATGGCTCCTAAAAATTTCAACCTGTTTGTGACTCTTGTCTAATCATGTGTAAGACACTGAATTCTGTCCCAGTTTCTGTTCGTTTTGAATATCCGAGTTTCTGTTGTTGCTGGCATGCTTAGAAATGGCATGAGAATGGATGAAATTGACTGACGTATATTCAGGGAGTATTCCTTTGACCTTTAATACCGCAGATACATAGTTTGTTTTCGTCATTTCCATTTTTTACTGAAACAAAATTCCGATTTCGATTTTCATTTTGAGAATGGATTTCCCAAGTATTCTTTAAAACTGAAGTAAGTA
This sequence comes from Maratus speculifer, assembly GCA_964019185.1. Lineage (NCBI taxonomy): Eukaryota > Metazoa > Arthropoda > Arachnida > Araneae > Salticidae > Maratus > Maratus speculifer. Next base: position 88,809,658 of record OZ025300.1, on the reverse strand, counting down.
AAATCTTATTCTTAGTACTATACTAACGAATAAAAATAAGAGTATAAAGGAGAGAAAATACGCATGGAGGACATCAAAAATAATTCTCAAATGCCTAAAAAATTAAAATATAAAAGTGTGTGTGTGTGTGGGTGGGGGGGATCACCGTTCATTAAATTTTAGTTTTTTTTTTTTAAGGGAAAAAATCACAATCAAATTATTGAATTTAAATTGCGGTGTAACCAATTAAGTTTTATATGTAAAGTTCAATTCCATGGAATAACGTAGATGTGAGAGGGCTCCAGCTGTGTTTATTTTTTCTTCCTCGTTAAAATTACTCTTCTTAATTGTATATTTAATGTTTTGTTGTGCCTTAGTGTTTTTCGTATTTTAATTTCTTTTTCTTTCTTTCAGGTATAATACTTGGATTAATATTGCTTTTTTACATACCTGTATACTAAGTGAGTAGAAAAAAGAATTTTATGTTAAGTCATTTTAAATGATTGTGTTCGTTTTATTATATTTATTTTCAATATTATATACATATGTGTACCCTCTTACAGCAATAAAAATAAATAGTTAAATTTTATTTAAAATTTTAAAATTTATTTCAATTCGTGGAAAATGGATGCCGTCAACCTCTTGGGAACAAGCGATTGGTATACGTGCCGCATAAGGTGCTCAGAATCCTTGATTTTAATCTCAAAAGTAGATTTTTATTGTAAATTTTGCCTTACTTAATCCGAGCATTTTCGCGATTCAATTAGGCAAAATTTTCTGTTTCTAAAAACCGGTGATAAAAGATTAAAAATCCTGTAAAAGACGCTCGTACCTAAAAGATTAAGAAATGCTTCAAAATGGTGTGTTTATAATTACTTACCCATCATGCGTAGTATAGGGTAAGTCTTGCAATCGTTTTGAAAATCGAAAAATTTTTTTTTTGACGAATTTACACGTTTCAGATACTGAAGATTCCAAAAAACATATTTTTAGAAAAAAAAAATTGCCGTCCGTCCGTCTGTGTGTGTGTCTGTCTGTCTGTCTGTAACTGCTCTATCTCCCGAAAAAATTGAGATAGAGACTTGAAATTTTGTATATACTTAGTATGTAAGAATGGGACGAAGCCTATTTAATATCAGTAACCTCGATTATCCGGAACTATTTTTTTCGGACTCTCGAAAAATTCGTTCTGATGAAAGGAATACAAAAATTTTCGATTTTTTTTATTTTAAGGGATGGACGTAAAAGGCAATAAAATAACACAAATTTTGCATAAAGAACGAAGTCTATCGGATTATTAGTTGCCAAGATATGTGTAATCCTGTTTTTCACATTCTTCAATTTTTCATGACCCTGTATTTCATTCAGATTTCAATTCAAAAGATATATTTTAATTGGAAATGAGATGTTTAATCCGACGCAGTAAATTGTTAGCTAATATGATTATTATTTTTGGAGTTATAAGGATGTTTCTTTTACGCAATCCAGTACTACTTGAGTATTTTGGCGTTTTGTAGAAATTGGCTCATCAGCAATTTATTAATAGAGCATTACTGTGTATATTAAAACTATTTAAATATGTGTTTAAATATTATTTTGGAATTGCGATGCATTCTATTAATAATTCACATGCGTTTTATTTTCATATTTTATAGTATGCATATCCATGATGGGTAAGTATTACGGTGGCCCCCAACGAATAGTTTTGGATTGTCAAAAGATTGTTGCTTTAAAAAAATATATATGACTGACAAAAGTACTATTGATATTAATTACTGTATATACTCGTGTAGGTATAAATCGAGGAATTTTTTTTTTTTTTTTTAAATGAGAGTTGAAAATGAGGGGGGGGGGGGGGGTGAGGATCGACTTATACACGAGTTAGTAAAAAGAAAAACAAATTTTTCGCAGATAGTCGGCGAATGGACAAGTCTCGTAATTAATCACATATGGGCCTATATTGGAGAAATAAATAAAAAAGCTCAACAGTGTCCTTGTTATTGTTCTGCACCGATTTTCTCTTTGGATTGGATGCAATGTAATACAGGGACATTCCTTTGAACATTTTAATTCCCTTTTTAAAAAGAGCAATTTGCGAATTCTTCTAGGTATTCCTCCTAAAAGTCCTACTATACATTTTAGCCTTCTAAGAAGTTGTTGACCCTTGTAAAAAAGGCTTGAATGGATATTTAAAAGATTTTTTTTATTTTCTTTATTTAAGCATCATTAAATTAATGTGAATAAGTTTCCATAGTTTAAGCTCCGTAATAATTATGGAACCTTATCCTTCCTACATAATTATATAGATTTAGAACATTATTATTAAAATCTAATTAGAAACGTAAAAAAAAAGCTTCCTAATTTAATGAAAATTTATTATTATATTCCATATTACAAATATTTTTTCAACATACTATCAGAAATGTTAATTCGACTTATACACAAAAATTCATTTTTTATTTTATTTTAATTTAATTTACAAATTTAGGGGAGGAGGGTCAACTTATACATGAGTACATACGGTATATATTTTTTATTTCTCTTTATCACTCAAAATGATACTGTTTTTCTGTATCGAATTGAAGTTATAGTCCGTTTTTTCCCCTCTTCTCATCCCTCCCCTCGTTCTGTACGTATATCTGTACATATATAGTTCTTCCAAAAATAATTTTCAGTGCTGTGCTTTTTTTAATCCAATTTCTATCCTGTTTTTTCACTTGGTGCGTGCTGGTGTGCCGTTAGTTTTATGAAATCCTTCTCTGCAATGTCAGCAGCAGACTAAGAAAAAAAAAAAAAAAAAAAAAAAATTCACCCATTCATTTTTTTATGGTACAGAATACATACCGAGTATCGTATGAAATACGCCAAATATTCCTTTTAATGTTAAAGACTGTTCTTAAATCAAAAAGGGCAACTTTATGACATAAGTTTTAATTTATTTTTGTTCGGAAATGCATCAAACTAACAATGTTGTTGTTCAGAAACTACCTAATCGCGCTTTTTTTCTCGTATTTTTCAATCACAAATAGATTTTCCAGAAAATAGTGTGAAACTGGGTGTCTTGAACCAAATTTCCGTCCGAAAGCGGAATAACCACTCAAACTGGGATAAAAAATATTCTTGTATTGTGATCGATTTCGCTTATAACTCAGTAGATAAATGATTGTTTAAAAAATCGTCTAATGTAGCTTCAAAATTCACAAAAAATGCTCTAGAATAAGAAATTATTTGAGACATAAAGAGAGAGATTATTATTGAGACATAAAGAGTTAAATTCTTGGTCAGGAATGATTCTGTTCCGAATTTTCCGAAAAATTAAGTCGGTTATTGCGGAATTTTTTTTTTTTAAATTTCGACAAATGGTTGCCAAAAAAACTCAATGTCGTAAATCGTTCCCCCCCCCCCCCCCCCAAAAAAAAAGCCTATTTTGTCAAAAAATCACGAGAAAAATGCAAATTTCGGCAAAGAATCGCACAAAAAAGGACAAATTTAGCCAAAAAATCACGGACATAAAGGCAAAATTCATAAAAAAAATTGCAGAAAAGCGGCAAATCTCGTTAAAAACTTGCGAAAAAACCGCAAATTTCGTCAAAGAGGAGCAGGAAAAAATCAGTTACTGACAAGAGTGAATCCTCACCCCCCCCCCCTCTTTTTTTTAACCTTTGAAAAAATTTACTGTAAGTTTCAGATTTTTTTTTTTTTTTCGCTCAGAATGTTTTCTGCTCTTAGTTTATCCAAAAATCATTTTCAGTTCTGTTTCTGGACCTATTAACTTTTTTATTATTGCTATTAAATACGTTTAATTTGTGTGTCGGCGTGCCATTAGTTTTATGGTAGCAGGAGAAAATCCGTCGCTTGCAGCAAGAGCAGACAAACCTAATTTTGTTTTCGTTTACCAGCGACGACGTATCCCTATCGTGGATGGGACGCGATTAACTTCTGCTTGTTCATCTGTTGCCGGCAAATGCTCTGCCATTCCGTCACTGCCTCTCTCAATCCCGTTACAATCTTAACCATTGCCAGACTTGGCGGGGATGGCCGGCTTCATCCATCATCCTCCTAAAGAATCCCGCTCCTGTGCTGTTTCTCAAAACATACCGAGAAGCGGCTGGTGCACTTCTCTGCGAAATCCGCACGCGTTTTCAGACTTCTCTTAACCGAGTCGAGGAAGACGCTTTTACCATTTTTTTTCTTTTTACTTATTTTTTTAAAAGACAGAAAAGAAAAAATATATTTCCTTCTGTCTACACTCTTCTGAGTATCGTTGTAAAATACCGTCAGATTGACTTTGTGAAATATCATTAGATTGACTCGTTCCAAAGACTCATTCATACATTTATTTCAATTCATTTTGCCGAGCGTGATTTTTTTTTTTTTTTTTCAGTAAGTGTAGAATTGAGATTTTTTTAGGTGGGGGGGGGGGGGGTTACGTAAATTAGATGCATAAATAACATAATTACAGGAACGTTGTATTGCATATTCTTTGAGATAATTAATTTATTGGGTTATAGAATTTAGACATTTTTGAGCAAAGTGCAGAACGGTATCATAATTGTAAGAGCAACATATTTCATTTTATACTACCACATTAAGTTTATCCCCCCCCCCCCCTCCTTCTTATGAAAATAATGCATTATAAACAAAAGATGATAGTCAAAACTACTAAGCGGATGGATTGACTTTGAGAAATATCATTAGATTTGACTCGCTCAAAAAAGTCATACAAAGAGTCATTCATTTTGATGATGCATTCATACACATATTTCAATTCATTTTGCCGACCGTGAATTTTTTTCAGTGAGATTTTTTATTTATTTATTATTATTATTATTATTTTTTTCATGGGTAATGTAAAATAGATGTATAAATAACTTAATTATGGTAACGTCGTATTGCATGTTCTGCGTAATAATTAAACCATTTGTTGGATTATAGAATTTTGATTTGTTTCAGCAAAATGCGAAAAGATATAATCCAAGAGCACCCTGTTTCAGATTATAATACCACATTCAGTTTATTCATCCCTGCCTCCCTCCTCACTGATGAAAACAATATAGTATAAACAGGAGGTGGTAGTCTGTCTCCGAACAACAATTTTCACTGCTTTTAGTGATTTTCACTAAATTATTCTCTTCAGACCTGATGTAACTTATAACATACACATCTTTACAACTTTTTTTCATGTGTATAAGTAATGTTAAAAATAAAGAACTAACAATTAGAACTAATAGCAATTTGCTTGTTATAGCGCTTTTTTTAGCGAGTTACATGTTATATTAAAATGAACTTGTAATATAATAATTTTTCTCTGTGTTAAGATATCATTTTTAGAGTCCATTAGTAATACAAAATTATTAAATATATTATTATTTCATTTTTTCTCTGTATATACAATGCAGAAAGAATAATGTAAAATCTAAAAAAATGTTAAAAAAAAGTGCTTTTTGAGTCCCTACGTATCATCAGATTTTATGTACAAAAAATTATTTTTTTCCGTTTTTCAATCTTTTTTAACCCTTAAATGCCCGATTTTTCACAAATCAATTTTAAAAATTTTTTTGCTTGCTTTTCTTAAATAAATCACGGGAAAAATAGTACTTAAAAAATCATAGTTTGAAGTAGGTTTTGTTGTTACGGCTAAAAAACAGTTTATTAATCGGGATTTGTTACAATTGAAAAAACAATTTTCCTTGATAAGATTCTATAATATTAAACAATGACATTTATTTAACTAAAATTAATAGATAAATGTCGTCGAAAAACGTTATGTTCCTTAGTTTAATATAGTGAATGGTGTGGTAGTATTTAATTTATATTAAAAATGAATGAATAGCATGTTATCATGGCTTCAGTCATGTAAAAATACAGTTATAAAAATTAATTTTATTCATTTATATATTTTTAATTAGTTATATTATCGACGGTCAAAATAAGACCATGAAGTTAGTTCCGTTCGAAAATTCCATCAGCTCCAGTTAAGGATTAAAGAAAATCGGGGTAAATAAATGCTTACATAATGCGGTATATTATTATGAGGAATATTTTATGCATCATTATAACACCACCATCTATATCGACAAATCATTTTTTTTTTTAAATTATTATTTCCCTCATAGTAAAAGTAAAAATCCCCCCCCCATAAATATTTTGGATTATAAGAGCATGTAAATAACAGAAGTGCAGTTTTTATACTAACGTCAAGGAAACATTTTATGAAAAAAAATTTACCAAGTTCTTTTTGGGCCAAAAGAATACAAAATCAATTTTAAAAAAATTATATACCTTTTAGTAATAAACTAGCCATTTTACAACTATCGACAGAAATTTTAATTTTTGCTTTGTGATACTTTATAACAAAAATTGTTTAGCCTGTAAAATACACGAATAAAAACATTTACACACACACACACACACACACAAAAAAAAAAAAAAAAAAAAAAAAAAAAAAAAAAAAAAAAAAAAAACGTACACATACAGATAAAATGTGCATTTTAATTTAAATTTCTCAAACTTACAAATGAACAATAAAAATTTTTTGAATATTTTTTATACAAAATCATCTGGAATTTAAAATTTGAATATTTTATTGTCCGATTCCTCACACCACCTTTCTTTTTGTATTACCAATTTATAGTTCGAATTTTTAAATATAGTACTATAGCGTGAAGAAATATGAGAACGGTTCATAGAAAATTAGTCTATTTAAAATTTATATTTTAATATAGTGATGGAATTGAATTTTACCTCCATACAGGAAAATAAATAAATAAATAAATAAATAAATAAATAAATAAAACTTTTATCGGGAACAATCCCCAAACAGCAATGATAAATTTGAACAGTGATTTTTTATTCATATAAAATGGTTCGTCCTTGACTAAGAGAAATCGATCTTAATTTATAATATTTTATTAGCAATAAAATTTAACGGTTCATCCTTCAGCTCCTAAAAGTATGTATAATTGAAACTAAAGTATTAACGTGCCGCTTCTCCCCTCCCCTCAATTTTTTTTTCTTCGGAGGCTCCGAAAAATAGAATTTCAAGTTACTAAGTGTATAACAGGTAAAATTTCAACTCCATAACAGGATGTATTTTTTGTTGTTTGTTTCAACCATTCCGGCTTGGTAAGCGCGCATTGCTACACTTGAAGGGGCATGTCATATGTTGTAAATTTTTTAACCACGTTACGTTTTCTGTCTGTTAAGCAGCTGATCTTGCATAAACATCTTTGTTGTTTCAAACGATTTCACGACAGCTCTTAACGAGCGCCAAATCTAACGGCTCATCCATCACCTCCTGAAAGAATGTATCCCGTTTGCTCCTTTCAAACATTCCACCGCCAGTGTTTCCTTCCGACACCCCCCTAAACCTCCCCGTTGCATCATCGTGCTTCTTCCGACGTCGTCATGTAAAAACCATATCTCCACTTATCTATATTCTGCTGAGGGCAGGGAGATAATCTTTGGTGCCCCCTCATTTTCACGTTTTTGGTGTTTGTATATTTCAGTTTTGAATTTATCGATAAGTGATATTTCTAAATCATACCAGATGAGGAATAAATTTGGTTTATAGGAAATCGGCGAGAAATAAATTTAATGTAGAAATGCATATGTGATACGCAAGAAATAAAATATGACACATTTTGTATTGGAAATTTAGGAGTATAGATAAATTACGCTGTACTCTTCTAGTGAACAACTTCTACGGACTGGATATTAATTCAGGACTTGTGAATTCCTGTGATGCTCAAATTTTAAACATGCACTGTTTAAAATTTCCAAACATTCTACTGTTTTTAACTGTTATTTCCAGACTGTTCTCAAATGCACTACTCAACAACACATTTTGAAACATTTATCAATTCATTTTTTAACGGAAACATATAACATTGGAAAACTTGACCATGGAAGCAATTTGGAATTGAACTGAATTTTCCATTTTTAGGCAAATAAATTACTTATTGAGTTATAAACGTATCGATCACGTGACAAACACGTTTTTCACCTCCGTTGAGTTGTTTTTCTGTTTTCGCATGGAAATTCGGTTCAAAACGCCGAAAAAAATAAATAAGAAAATGAGTGCGAATAGCTAGTTTCTAAACAACACCTTTTTAGTTTAAGGCATTTGCGCACAAAAATAAAATTTATCATAAAGTAGCCCTTTTTGATTTAAGAATAGTCTTAAAACCCTACTTTCTTTTCACCACTTGAGGCCATTTTTTATATCAAATATCTGTCATACACAAATTTTTGACTACATTTTTTTCATAAATTTTTGGCCAATTTTGAGAGTGGGACATTTCTTCCATAAAATACAGTACATAAAATAAAACAACGAGTATGAAATAGCAAATAAAGCCTTTGTGCACAAATGTTTAAAGATAGAAAACCAACGATTATAAATGCACAAATAAAGTATGAGAAGGTATTTCGAATCTACTATCGAGATTCTTCATCAGTGCAAAACTCAGCGAGCTAAAAAATAGCAAAACTGAGCTCAGTTAGATTCGAAATACCTTCTCATACTTCATTTGTGCATTTATAATCGTTGGTTTTCTATCTTTAAACGAGTGTGAAATGCCATTTCTGTACTCTTGATGACATTGATCTTGATCCATTCTTAAAGAGTAATGGTTCTCATAACATCTATTCTAAATTCTTTAAAATTCACTTATGACTCGTTCTGAAATCCAAACTGGGTTTATTCTGATACATTTTTAAATTCATGTATGTTTGCAAACTTATCTAATTGATAGTCTTTAAAAAAAAAAAAAAAAACCCTATGTAATTGAATTGTATTTTCAAAGTTTTAGTATTAAGCTGTTGGTTTTTCTGAGAATACTCTTAAACTTAGCACTTTGAACCGAAATTTCAAGAATTGCAGGGGAAAAAAATAAATAATAATAAAATAAATAAATTACCAGTCAGTGACGAGAATCTCTTGTATCTCAAGATATATTTAATGTACCAGAAAATAAAGAAGGGAAAAACAAAACTGATTACAAATTACTTCAATAATGAGATGTTGGTAATTGTCTCCGATAAATTGATGTTCTTATTTAGGTAGGGTCATACTCCAGGAAAAACTCGCTTATGCATTTGCAAAATGCAGATGTTATGTACTTTGCTTGGACTTGTTTTATCAAACCAATTTAAAGTTGCAAATTTGGCGAGAAAAATTATTAAACTTCATAAAATTGTCGATTCAAATTATATAAAGATTTTAATTTTTATAAGTTAATCTTTTTTTCAGTAAAATTTCCACGGACGCAGATTAATATTTCAATCAACATAAATGTATTTCAACCATTTAAGGAAAAATCTTCAGAAGCTTTTTTTTTTTTTTTTTTTTTTTTTTTTTTTTTTTTTTTTTTTAGAACCAATGGAAATAAAAAGTAGATTTTTTATTCAAACTTGCTTCCTTAAATTAATTTAAAACTGCTAAATTTTTGGGATATTTAAAAGGTTATTTGTAGCTTTCAAATATGTATACAGGGTTCATTTAAAACTTTCAGAAGCTTGTTTCTCTTTTTGCGAGAAGCAGGTGCTGCAAATTCAATCCAGATAAATGTAACTTCAATCAAATGAGGAGAGGTTTGGAAGACTATTCAGCTTCTACAAATGTAATTTTCCATAATTTTCCAAAAGAGATTTTGGATAAATTAATGTTATAGGAGAAGTCTTGTTTCAAGCAAATAATGCTATTGAATTCATTAAATAGATGGAGGTAATTATTATTTTATTTACATTTGCTTTATAGAGACAGTTTTAAACGTTCTTAATTTTTCTGAAAGCTTACTTAAAGTACCTATTATACAGCAAATATGTGCAGGCCCTGTTTACTAAATATGCCCGTGCTTTCTCATTGAAATACAGAGGGGTCCCAAATTTTACTTTCGAACCTAATAATAATAATACATAACTACTAATTTTTTTCGTACTTTGTTGCAATTTGTGAATCATAAAAGATATTTTGAAGTCCATATATTCTCACTTTTAATTCCATATTTTTTATTTGCAGAATTAAATTGCTGTGTATAATAAAATATTTTTTCATGTGTATATTGGTAATTATTTTAGTTTAGTATTAGAAGTGTTTTTTACTCGAAAGTTTTTAAGTAAAATAAAAAAACCAGTTGATAGAGAGTTAAGGGGGGGGGGACTGTGTGACGTTGGGCTACCATTACTTTTTAGCCTTAAGTGGGCCCTGAATATGCGCAGAAATGTCGGCCTAAGCTCCTTTTTGCTGCCGTCGGAATCGCAGGTGCTGCTTACTCAACCCATATAAATGTACTCAATCGTTTGTAGGAAGTTTTTGAAGACCATTCAAGCCTCTGGAAAATCTTCTTTGGTTACGTCATTCTACATCCTCTCCACACATTTTTCAGAACGATCTGTAACCAGATATGTGACATCTTCGCCTCCTGGAAAAAACTGCTCAGCCCCCTTCTATACATTTTTTTTCTGTCTCTCTCCTGTCTTTTCGCTAAAGAGACCCAGACACTAAATCGAGAAGAGGAGAGTCAGGATCTGGCTGCAAATAGCACGTGTGAGGACTGTCACCTTGTGTGGGTGATGCATGATGGATTACAAGCCCTTGTAACCAAGAGATCTCGTTAGCAAGTAAAAGGGGGGAACGGAATTTTTCGTCTGTGGCTTTTCGGGTTATGGGTGACTAGGGGCCGTGGGAAGTCGGAGGGAAGTGTCGTGAAATCTGAGATGACACGCCACTTGGTCCAACCCTTGTACTCCCCTTGTCTAGAGTGATGACATAACCCGCGTCATAAAGAATGGATGCTGTGGCATGTATGTGTTTATAATGGCATCCTAGTTGACAAGTGTATTAGCCGCGGAATGGTCAGCTCCTTGATTTACTATGTTTTGAATTATCAACTTTGCCTCTTGTAACCACAAATTTTATGGTGCTTTGGGTGTAACTTTTATTGCCCTTGCCAAGATAAATAAAGAACGGTGATCAGGAGGCAAGATTTTGTTAGCTGCAGTTTTTCGAATATGTTCTTGATTTTCCTTTCGGTCATGTTGACTATTTGTTTTAGCTTCCGTATTTTCGTACACATCTTAAAAATATTTGCAAAACCCTCAGTGAAATTTTACATAATTCCAAAACGATGATTTGTCGCTGGAAACTGAAATTTTACATTCCAGTTAATTTGTCGAAATGACCCAGTAATTTAAGATTGCCCCACACACATAGGGGGGGGGAGGGGAACTCCTTTCGTAAATTTGTTAGTAATGCAAAATTTCCTGACACATTTACTGACGACTCCTTTTTAAACATAAGCATTTTTTTCAGCAACACAACAGTTTTTTATTTTCCGATAAATTGTATTTTGATTTATAAACGATTGTTGCCTCGGGATGGCAGTTTTCTCCTATCTTGCCTTGTCTCTTTCAAAAATTCGGTTCAAAAAGCAAACTTTGTTAATAACTTTGCCTTTTCAGGAAATTAAAAAAAAACAGATTACGTAATTTGTTATCAAGTGCACCTTCTAATTTGATGTGTTTGCGAACAAAAATTAATACATCAGAAATTAGGGATTTTGGATTTGAGATAAGCCTTAATAGAAAATACTCCGCCATATTAAAAATTTTTGTTTTTCAATGCCAAAATTTAATTTCTTGTTCAATTTTTTTCATGATTTTATCCATTTCAAAAATGTGGATTCTATAATTCGTGACCAAAATCCAAGAAGATTTGCCCTAATTATTGCACCTAGTCATTTATTTTGCTGTGTTTTGCATGTAGTTGCATTGCTGAATTGTTTTTAAATGATTCAGTTTGTCATGTTTTTGTAATGCATGCCGTTTCATAGATTTTAAGATCTAGCTGAGATACTTTTCGCTTTTAACTGTCACCGGCTTTGTCTTTTTAATTGCTAATACAATAATACACGTTTTGAATAACATAGGATAGGTGTATTTATTTTTCTTTCCAACAGCACATCCGTCTTTAACTTTTTAATCTAATATCCATGTAAGAAATGAACTTTTCGTCTGGTATCAAATGCATGTATCAATTTAACGATTCTTGCTTCTCTAGTTACAAATATATCTTAAGAGTTAGATGAATGATCTTTCTCAACTTTCCACTTAATTGTCGCGAAAATCGGATTGTCGCAGTGCAGTGTCCGCTGTTCCATGACTCGATGGGCATCCTGTCCTCTGTGAAACACTGAGTCATGCATTGTTGCGTTTAATTTTCAGTAATAAAAGAAATCTGCAACATGCTTCTATCAGTGCCTGGTGATACGATGCTGACAGGCATCCAAATGATCCGTTTATAAGACTCTGTTCGGCAGAATTTATCAGCCTACGTGACTTTGGAAATGGATTGGTGCCTTCTCGTTTCTGGTTTTCTGTGCTAATCTGACGGAAATTTAATTCGCCATACGACTCAGAGTTGCGTGTATCTGTGTTTTACTACACGGCTTTTATCGAATTGATATGAGTGCATTGCCGTCTTGTAGCAAGCAGCACTGGCCTGTTTTAGTTCCGCTATACAGGAACACATGAAATCTTTCCCTTTTGTAATTTTGTTTTTGTTAAATTTATTTGACTATTTTTATCTGTTGCAATTATTTTACAATTTGATAAATATATGCGATAGGTAGTTAAGTTTCTCTCATTGACCATTGATAAATATCTTTCTAGCTATGCTAAACCGACGAGAATTGCGTAGCTTTGTGTTTTGCTACACAACTTTTATCGAATTGATATGAGTGCATTGCCGTCTTGTAGCAAACAGAACTGGCCTGTTTTAGTTCCGCTATTCAGGAACACATGAAATCGTTCCCTCTTGTAACTTAGTTTTTGTTAAATTTGACTTTTTTTATCTGTTGCAATTATTTTATAATTTGATAAATGTACGCGATAGTTGATTAAAGGTTTCTCTCATTGAGCGTTGATATATCTATTTTTACTGTGCTAAATTGACGAGAATTTACTCAAAGCACGTAGCTTTGTACTTTGCTACAAAATTTTTATGGAATTGATATGAGTGTATTGCCGTCTTGTAGCAGCAGTTGTGTGTTTTAGTTCCGCTATTCATATGAAATTTTGCATTTTTTAAAACTTAGTTTTTATTGAATTTCTTTGACTACTTTTATCTGTTATAATCGTTTTATAATTTGATTATGTATACGATAGTTGTTTGAAAGTTTCTCCCTTTGAACGTTGATAACTATCTATTTTTAGCTGTTAAACAGACGAGAATTTAATTCACCGTACGATGCAAACTATAGGGGCAATCTCTTGTAATTTTTCGATTTTTACAGTGAATAGTAATTTTCGTTACTTTAAATCTCAAGTTTATGTTCCTAAATAAAACGAATATTTCAAAACAAAAATAGTATTTATAAAAAGGAAAGCGGAAAGCTTTGGCAGCTATACAATTGTAGTTATTTTACAGTTTTAAACTTTGTAGAGTATAAAGGATGTATAGTAATATTTGAGATATTTTGATATATGTCTTATGTCGCTATACAATCCCACGTGGAAATTCTTAGTGCGTCGTGACATTATTTCCATTACAGTTCATCTAAACTCGATGTGCGTCTAGATTTGACTTTTGATTCGAGAATATTCCGTTCAGAATAAATTTTTATGCTGTGCTTACTATTTTCTATATTTTCTAATGTTTAAAATATACTAAATAATTCAACCTATATTTCTATTCGGAACAAGTTTGCATTATTAATATATATATATATATATATATATATATATATATATATATACATTCATCTTAGAATTTATACCATAGAGCATAAACAGCAGTGAAATGAATTAAATTTAGCATTCTCCTACAATTTTATCTACTTTTTTGATACATTTTACTTTTTTTAATCTTGCTAGAACTAGCATTAGAAAATTCTAGAAAAGCGTTTTTCTCCTGCATAATGTAGTAAGATGGAGGGAAGATAAGGTTTCCTTTCATCCCCATTGGAGAGTGTAGTAGTTTTCCACAAATTCAAATGAAAACTAGGCCATATAATCTAGATATATATGCGTGTGTGTGTATGTGTTTTATCTTGAAGAAGATTGGCGAGGGGCTATGATTTGACTTTCTAATGGTTTCCTCCATATGCCCTTGCTATCTTTTTTTCCTTTCCCTCCACGTTTCCTGAAGTCCCGACGCTCTCCCAACCATCCCACCTCTGCCAACAGAATCTGATCATGAAGGAAAAACCAACTTAGAAAGAAAAAAAAAAGGGCAAAATAATTCTAGACGTGGTCGCTGTTCTTGTAGTAACAAACTCAGATAACAGCTCGCGAAACAACACGCAATCAAAACTCTAACGTAAAGGGGATGGGACCAGGAACAGTAGAAAAAAAAATAAGTTACATTTCTTCAGTTTCTTTTTAGTGGTGCATGTTTAGGGCATAGCGAAATAAGAGAGGAGATGAGAGCCAAAAGAGTGAAAAAGAAAGAAAAAAAGTTGCAGAAAGAAATGAGAGGGAATTTCTGCTGGTATATTATTTGCCCAGGAGGACAAGAAACCCAGCGCTTGTGATAACATGCAAAACAGATGAACCAGTAGAAAATCCTAATGGGTTTTCAGCCCCCCATGCTTTTTTTTTTCTCCTAGTTTGAGTCGAATACTGTAGGACTAGCATATCAATGAGAAGGGGAGAAAGCTATTGTTTCCTATGTAAACACGGGTAGGGATATTCGCAAACCTTATCTACGACTTCTTGTTTGTGCTGGCTTTCCTGTAAGGCACAGGGTAGATTCAAAACTGCAAAAGCTACCTCTTCTTTGGATTTTTCCCTTTTGCTCCATTTCTAACCGCGCACCCGTTTGATTTTTTTGTTCCCTGAAAGCTTTGCATGCGTGTGCTTCTGGTATTAAACGGTTGATCTGTTTTTATCAGTAAATTGTGTTCTGTTCCCTTTTCTATTTATCCCTCTGTTATTTCGCCTTTTTATCCAATCCTTTTATCAAGTCGACAATGCTTTATACCGGATAGTTTGCTATAAAAGAAAATGTTTTTTTTTTTTTTTTTTACGGATATCTGTTTATATGTAGTTTTGTCGCCTATGTCCTTTCACATACATCTTTATGCTGGTGTTTAGTGTTTTGAAAAGCTTTAGTTTTGAAATTGTATGCCATTAGTGCGCGATAAAATCCGTTATATTATCACCACATTATGCATTTCAAAGTGTTATTTCAAAACTTTTATATTCTGTTTGATTTTTTTTAAAATGTAAAATAGTTTTTTTTAGTAAATAGCATTGCTAAAGCAAAATAGTAGTTATTTGATAGTTAAGTTTCTACATAATTAGTTTCGACTGTCCAAAATATTTTGTAATTCTCCAAGCATTTTTTAGTTTAAAAAATAATTTTTGAATTTGAAATACAGATTGCTTAGTAGAGAGTTGAAAAATGGTAGCCACATTAAAGATAACCGTTCTGTACATTGTTGTTAAAATAAGTTTTTACAGTTTACTTTTTATTAAATACAAAAAAAATATCTTAGACAACTAAGAAATATCTAAACACAAAGAATTATCTAAAAAATTTTGCTTGTAGCTATGAATTTACTACTTCTGACTTGAACATTTCATTGACAATCGTATTTAATTGCGGAAAATTACTTGTAAAATACATAATTTGTTATCTTCCTCATATATTTGTTTTATAAAGTATAAATATTAATTAGAAAATTTTAAAAACTGGAAAAAAATATTTATACATACATTATAGTGGAAGACTCTTTACTTTGCACACGTCACAGTGCGACATGCCAGGAAAATGAAAATCTGAAATTCTAAGTCTGAATTGTTTTATTTATGTTGTTAGAAATGTAATATTTCTTGAAAATACTTTAAAATACATTTTTTATTAGAATGTATCAAAATAAATTGTACTATATAACATTTAATATGAATTTTATTGTGCGGACTTCAATTTCGATATTTTTTTAATATTCACCCATAAGGATCGAAAATACTGACAGATACAGGGAAAAAAAGTATAATAGATACTTTAATAGGCAGTTTGACAAATTGATTTATAATTTTGTTTATGATATCCATCATCAGGGGTGGGAAATATCCAGAAAATCTTACCAGCCAGCCAAGGATTTATTTTACCAGGCAGCAAGATGCAACGTAAGTTGAAGATAGCAATGGTAAAATCGCAAGGACTGCACAAGTAATTAATTACTATTACTACAATGCATTTTCATAATTCTTTTTTCTATAAAATTAAGAAATATATACAACAGATGAAACCTTAATATAGGATAGAACTTAGAATCATGTTTACATTGTAATAATTTGGAAAATGACAATATCTAGGTTAATTTTTTTTTTTTTTTTTTACTATATCCCTTAGAGGCTACAGATTTTCAAAAAATATCTAAAATTTCACTCGCCTTGTCAGAAATCCACTGGCGAGTAAAACGATGCATTTCTCCACCCCTGTTTATCATATAACCCAAATTTTTGTTCATTTTTTAAATACAAAACTCTTTAAAACTTTCAACTCGCAGCAAAAGACAACAACAGAATAAATATTAACACGGAAGTATTTAATCCGCAATAACAAAACAAAAAATATAAAGAGAAAAAAAAAATCTGAAACAGTCGGGTTTAAATATTAAAAGGAACTCTTATTCTCCAGGGTCTATTATGATCTTTTGTTTCGTCTGCAATATCATAAAAAGAGAAAATGAAAATATTCGATCCGAACGTGTCGACTCTTCTGAAAGCCTCTTTTGAGCTGCACCGTACACTAACGGGTGATTTGAAATCATGCGAGGATAATAATCGTCTTAAAAAAAGGGCTAAGTTTTTAAGTCTTCGAAGTGTAATTTTTTTTTTTTTTTTTTTTTTTTTTTTAAACATTAATGAAAATACAAAAGTGCAATAAAAAATATGTACTTCATCTTGCATTTAGAAATTTCTATTTCGATAAAATTATACAGAAAAAACAGCATTATTCAAAAAAGCATTTCGAAAACAAAAAATCTCTGCAATAGATTAGCATTCTGATGTATCCCCCCCACCCCCAAGCTCAGACAGCTTATCTTCTACAAAGTCAAAGAGGATAGTTAAAGGGCCGGTTAAACAATTTCTAAAACTTTTTACTGTAATTTACAATGTAGCTATTCGTTTATATGGAATAAGTTTTTGGGCTATAAGGATAATTCAAGGAAATTATTAAAGAGTCAGTTCTGTTAGATTAAAATTAAATTGTGATCACATGGATTGGATCGATGGATTGTCTTTGAAAGGAAAGATAAATTTAAAGCGTTAGTGAAGTTATAAAAATATAATCAAGTTGTAGATATAGTTCAGTGCGCATTTACAAAATTTCTGTCAATTTTTTGGGGAAAAGGGAATTATTTAAATTATAGTTGAAAAGATATTTAATAGAGAGAATTTTTCGCTTTAACAACTTATCATATTCTGATATTTCCTTAAACTCTGGTAATTCATCTTCTTGTAAAAAAAAAAAAAAAAAAAAAAAAGTTAATGATTACTGTTAACTTTTTACTGTAAGTTTGCACTATAGCTTTTCGTTTATTTGATATTAATCGTGACAATTCCTGGATTATACTATTAATTTCAGGATAAGCATTTAATTGCCTAGATTCTTGATAAACTTTTTGTAAACTTACTATAGGGGTGTAAAAATCCCGGGCGAGTGCAACTAAATTTTCAACACTCCCTAAAATATCAAATTATCAATAAGTGAAATTCACACAATCACAATTTTTTTTAACAAATAAATAATTTTAAACATATTTTATAAGAAATTTTTTAAGCGAGATTTAAACAAATAATCTACAAACCCTTTATTTATTTTTTTAAGTACTTAAATAATTAAGTAAATTACTTCTTTGGCTGCACTGTGTTGAAGGCATTTTTGCAAACTCGGATGAAAGTAACATTTTATTTATTTTTTTAATGAAAAAATCGGCATCGTTTTGGTCACTTTTTTATGTATATTTTTTAATTTTATGTAGAAATTAATAAATAAGACAGAAAAATTTTTAAACAAAAATTTTTCTGAAAAAAAAGTACATTTAATATTTTTTACAAAAAAATCCGTTTTTTCACAGAAAATTTTTTTTTAAATGAAAAATTAGATATTTTCTGTAAATTAGTTTTCCACTGGTGCCAAAATTGGTAGGATTTTTTTTTTTTTTTGTCAATTTGAGTGTTTTTTACAAGGCAGAAAAAAGCCCCCTCCCACCTAAATAAATAAATAAAAATATTTAAAAAAATCCAGCTATGCAGAAGTGAAGTTAAATTGCAAAGCAAACAGTTTAGTTTTTATAAAGAAGAAGAAAAAGAAAAAAAAAAAAAAAAAAAAGAGGTCCACATTTGTACAACTCATTTCGAAGAGATTAAAATATATAGGACTGAACAACTTTTCGCGAACAGTATTTTTCTCTCTGACAGCTTATCATTCCGATACCGCTCCTCCGATCTTTGACAGCTGATCTTCTGAGATCATAGAAGAGTGGAAAACGATACGTGTAGCTTTTTGCTATCACAGTTTCGCTGTTGCTCGTCGTGCTCGTATATACGATATAATTACTGCAAAATTATAAGATTTCTTATTTAAGGATAAATTTCAGATACTTTCTGTAAATTACATGATTTTCCACTGGCTTCAAAATGTGGAAAAAAATAATATATCTGTGGACACTGTCAATAATAATAATAATAAAACCTTTAAAGAAAGGTTATTTGCTAAAAAAACATTTAGTAATTTTCACAGAAAAAATTTGTTTTAATGAAAAATGACAGGTATTTTCTGTAAATTAAACGGTTTTCCACTGGCGCCAAAATACACAGGTTTATTTATTTATTTTTGCCAATTTGAATGTTTTTTTCACAATTTCATCACACTAAAAGAAGAAAAAAAAAGTTATGTAGAAATGAAGTTAAAATATAAATCAGTTTAGTTTTTATCAGGAAAAGAATAGAGGTCCACATTTGCGTAACTCATGTCGAAGAAATTAAAATATATAGAACTGAACAACTTTTCGCGAACAGAATTTTTCTCTCTGACAGCTTATCATTCTGATACCGTTCCTCCGATCTCTTGACAGCTGATCTTTCTGAGGTCATAGAAGAGGGGAAAACGATACATGTAGCTTTTAGCTGTAAAGTTTCGCTGTAGATCGTCGTGCTCGTATATACGATATAATTACTGTAACAATTACAGGATTTCTAATTTTAAGTTGAGCATAAAAGGATAAATTTGCTGTTACCTTTTTAAATCGGATTGGGAGCTTATCCTAATCCATTTAAGTCTTATATTACGTTTTCGCAACATTGTTTATTTATTTTTTTTCTCTCTCGGCAAATTTATTATAATATTGCATATATGACTTTTATTTTCAAGGGAAAAAAATAACTATTAATTGATTCCAGTAGTAAAAAAATTAGAAATATGTTTGGAATGGTATAAAATATTTTGAAAAGTTTTATCAATAAATTTCGGATTATGTATTGATTCGGATTGTGATTTAGAAGCACTTAAAGAAATTCAGCAATTCTCAAGATACGGATGTTGTTGCTAACTATGCATTGTAAATGTAATGTAACCGCTACATGATAAATTCAAATTTTCATATGCCAAAAATCAGATGATTTATATCGCGTTGTGTTTTCCCTACATTATCATATCTCACATGTATTAAAAGAAAGAAAAAAAAAATATTTATTTTCTTTACTCAAAGAACTTGGTACTTTTTTATTCGTCGAAAAAGGGAGAAAATACCAATTTTCTAATTTTTTTTTTTTTTTTTTTTTTTGCTGAAATTATACTTTATTTTCCCTAATACATTCTGATGAAGTTTTTTAAAGGTCCGAGTATTATCAATACAGTTTCAGGCGATTAAATTTGCCTTTAAATTTTTTAAATCGGATTGGGAGCTTATCCTAATCCATTTGTGACTCGTATTACATTTTCGCCACATATTTTTTGTTTCCAACAAATTTATTACCACATTGTATATAAGACTTTCATTTTCAAAGAATACATGGGAATATATATAAAATATATAGGACTGAAGAAGTTTTCACGAACAGAATTTTCCCCTCTGACAGCTTATCATCCTGATTCCGTTCCTCCTATCTCTGACAGCTCATCATCTGAGGTCACGGAAGAAGAGAAAGTTAACGATATTTGTAGCTTTTTACTGTTAAGTTTCACTGTAGCTCGTCGTATATACGATATAATTACTGCAACAATTTCTGGATTTTTAATTTTAAGTTGAGCATAAAAGGATAAATTTGCCTTTACCTTTTTAAATCGGATTGAGAGCTTATCCTAATCCATTTAAGACTTACGTTGCTTTTTCGCAATATATTTTTTGTTTTCAACAAATTTATTATCCCATTGTTTGTTAGACTTTAATTTTCAAAGAATACATAGGAATATATTTAAAATATATAGGACTGAGCAACATTCCAGGAACAGTTTTTCTCTGACCACCTATCATTCTGATTCCGTTCCTCCCATCTTTGTCAGCTCATCTTCTAAAGTCACGGAAGAGCAGAAGGTTAATGATATATGTATCTTTTTACTGTTAAGTTTCACTGTAGCTCGTCATATATACGATACAATTACTGCAACAATTTCTGGATTTCTAATTTTAAGTTGAGTATAAAAGGATAAATTTGTCGTTACCTTTTTTTTAAAATCGGATTGGGAGCTTATTCTAATCCATTTAAGACTTGCGTTGCGTTTTCGCAATATATTTTTTGTTTCCAACAAATTTAATATCACATTGTATATAAGACTTTCATTTTCAAAGAATACATAGGAATATATGTAAAATATATAGGACTGAACAACATTCCACGAACATAATTTTTCTCTGTCAGCTTATCATTCCGATTCCGTTCTTCCTATCTCTGACAGCTCATCATCTGAGGTAACGGAAAAGGAGAAAGTTAACGATATATGTAGCTTTTTGCTGTAAAATTTCACCGTAGCTAGTCGTATATACAATATAATTACTGCAACAATTTCTGGATTTCTAATTTTAAGTTGAGCATAAAAGGATAAATTTGCCTTTACCCTTTTAAAATCGGATTGGGAGCTTATCCTAATCCATTTAAGATTTATATTGCGTTCTCGCAATATTATTATTATATATACATTTTTTTATTGGGAATATTTTTTAAAATAAATTATTCACCGCATTCTATGCATATATATGACTTTTATTTTCAAGAAAAGAAATTGAGTCAAGCAGTGAAAAAAATGAATTATGAATGTAATGCTGCGTAAAATTTCGAATTTTTTTTTTGTAGATAAATTTCAAATTGTGTGCGATTCAGATGCTCTTAAAGAATGAAGTAAGATTCAGCAATTCCAAATACGGATGTTGTTGCGAACAGTGTCTATTAAATGCAATGTATAGCTACATAATAAATGCTTTAAAAGTTTTCATATGGCAGAAATGTAGTTGATTTACACTGATTTTGTGTTTTAACAACATTATCATATCGGATAAAAGTTTTAAAAAAAAATGTATAATATCGCTTTTTTTCATCTTGATTAATCATTAATGTGTATAAAATTACATTGTATTACATTTATATCAAATGTAAAAGGGTGTGGCTCTTAATGGGTTATTGTTCTGTAAATAGAGTTTTAAAGGAGACAGGTTCTTACATTTATTTGTCTAAACTGGTAAATAAATCTGTCGTTGTTTCCATGAAAATTGTTTTATTTGGAGAATTCAGTGATTCGTTTGTCGTTTCAGAATTTTTAGAAGGATGGGGCACAGCAGCGACTGAAAATTAAAATTTTAGATCCCCGCGGGGAGTTTGTCAATTTTCGCATTTTCAACCCCCCCCCCCCCCTCCCCAACGCACGTCAGAACTGTTGTCAAAAATGCAGTTTTGCATTTTTGCTATAAGGGCCCCCATGCATCATTCTGTTGGTTGGGGGTGTTTGGTACATACAGGAAAATGTTAAAATCCGGAGGAGATTTTCAAATTCCGAATTCCAACGGAGGTCGATGAAAAATGGCCTTTATCCCTCCCCTGTCGTCCACGAAACAGAGATGTAATACCAATGGTGTATGTCGAGCATGAAATTAAATGTATGTCCAGCATGCTTTTTTCCTTTGTCGTATTTAAACGGCTTGGGTCTGTGTTTTATAGGTGCAAATGCTCTTTCCTTGATAGATTATTGCATTTATTAACTGATTTTTAGATTTTCAAATTTATTTTAAAACAATATGTATAAAGGCACACACACACACCTTTAGCAATTTTTCTGTGTAACACAACTGTTTAAAAAGAAATTAAAAGTTTGCCAGCTATATTCACAGAATAGTATACCAAATACTGGCAAACTATTTGGTGTTTTTTAGTAAAAAAGTCCTAATTCTAAATTAAACTGACGGTTCCATGTTTGAAAATTTTCATTTTACTTGTTTATTTTACGACGATTACTATTTTGTAATTCAATAAAATATTTTAATTTTTATAGTTAATCCCTTCAGGGACGATATCCCATTTATTTTAATCAAGAATTGCACCAGAAGCTTTTAATTACTTTTTACTTTTATATATACTTTTTAATTTTACGCATTTTTTTACTTCGTGAGAATAAAGCTGTGAAATTTCTTTTAATTATTTTGAAATTAAAACTTTTTGAATGTTCTTGTGTAAATTATACATTACAGAAACATGATCATTTGTCTTTCAAAGGGTTAAGTTTAATGGTAATAATGTTTAAAACATTAAAAAAAGTCGTTTTCCTCATTTAAGGGGTCTCAGGAGTCTTACTTTTTATCTGGTAGTGTGATTTAGCAACATATACATTTGATTTTTTTTCTCAGTCCCTATTAAACTTAAATGCATAAAACTTTTTACATAGACAACTTAATATCTCTTCAATTTAAAATAATTTTTTAAATATTCTACATTGAATTTTTATTATATATTTTTTATGTTTAATTTTGATTTAAAATTTAAATTGTTCTTTGACTGCGCGCAACATTTCTCAAAAAATAATAAAGCAATTTGTATGAAACTCGGTAAATATCTTCATTTTAAGTTTAAGAACAACTTATACCTCAAATTTAGAATTTTAATTACATTGATTATTGATAATTGGCAATTTTTTAAATAAAAAATGATTTTTTTTTCAATTTTTTCAAATTTAATTTAAATTTTAAATAAATAAATGCATAAATTGCTTTAAAATGAGGTATAAGTTCAAGATACATTAATTTTACACCATTATCAACTTTTTTAGCGGTTCTTGAACTAATAGTTTTGCTAGAATCCTGCGCGCAATGGATACAAGTCTAATTTTTTTTTTTAATCAAAATTAAACATTAAAAAAAATAAAATAGAATTTCAATGTAGAATATTAAAAAATATATTTTTAATAGAAGAGATATTAAGATGTCTATATTAAAAATTTTATGCATTTATGTTTTATAGGGACTGAGAAAAAAAATCAAATGTGACCTGACATGTTGCAAGTTGCACTACCAGGTAAAAAGTAAGACTCATGAGACCCCTTAATAAATGACATTACATTAATTTTGTTTTGTGCTCTGTAACACGTTGAGTGCCTCGTCAGTCACCGGTGACTGACAATATAAATACGCAGTCTTATTGAAAAATTCAGTGTCATTCACCGATGATTGATGCGTATCTCAATGCATTAAATGTCATATGAAAGTTCATATTCGTTTATAAAACAATTTTAAATTTACCGATTTTTAAATACCAATGCACTTGTACCAATATTCACGTAATATTGCATTTGTAAAGATTGTAATTTTTAATGTAATTCTAATGATGCAAATGTTTTTAAGTTATAACAGTCATTAATGATAATAGTAAATTTAGACTTTTTTTCCCTTTGCATTTGAGATTTACGTTAATAATTTTATCTTTAAAGTTGGGTATCAGAGAAATTATTACACCTATATTTATTTTAAAATCAAATCAATCAATTAAAGAAAAACAAATATAGTTCCAATACGTTTATTCTTTTGTTTATAATGATTAAAATATTTTGGAGGAAATTTTAAAAATAATTTTATAGAAATTGGAAATTCCAGCCATAAACATAAATTTGCTTTTATCCAAAATTTGTGATAGTCAAGTTATATTTTGTTTACAGTTTTTTCATGCATGGAATGGTTATATATTTATATTATATTTTTATAAAACACATTAAGATTTTCCTGTGCAATTTTCCCATAACTAGCAAATGCATATAATTTTATGATAAAAACTTTGAAAAAAAAAAAAAAAATTACTTCGTTCGGGAATTTCAAAACATCTAAATTTCTGTTTCCTCTGAACTCACAACATCTGAATTTTTGTTTTCAGAATCGTTCCGACAAAAACTCAATTCACATATCGTTTTGAATAGTCAGAACTAAAAGATTTTTTTATTTTGTGTTTTTTCCAGAAAAAAAAATGTATGCAACGATTTTTTCTTTAATGACGTGTAATAAAATAAAGTGCAATAAAATTTCGTTCTGGATTTCGTATTATTGACTCCATATATTCGTTGCCCAATCGAAAAATAATTTGTCAACATTATTTGTCATTTGTGGTGTGGCAGCAATATCGGAATTGGATGATCCATTCTCTTGTATGTCCTTGGCGTTATGCCAAGTACTTAGAATATCGGAAAAACTCTTAGGCTCTTTTCTTATGAGCGTTTTTTGAATCTACTCTATAACATATGAATATTTTCACTGAATATATATGTTCTGTGTTTTGAAGTTAACTTTTTTTTCCTCACCTTAAAATTGTAATTTTTTTTATTGTATTGGGCGAAATAAAATAACTGTATTAACTTGGATTTTACAGTATTATGTTTTTTCATTGAAAACATCGTAGTGTTTATAAACAAAATGTTTCGGAATACTTTTTTATTTAACCTTGTTTTAATATATTTTCTACGATTAATTATTGAATAAATAAAAGTGTAAAAAGTTTATGAAAATTTTTGTGTTTAAGGATAACAATCGTAAGCATCTCTTTTTAATTATTATTGAGGTCCCCCCCCCCCTCCTTTCAAACGGCTGTTTTCAAACCTAAATATATTTTAACAATAACTAATTTGCAATTATGAATTTTGTATAAAAGTACGAAATCTCGGCAAATATTAATTGATTTGGTATTTTGAATCAAATGCTACATTATTGGAATATGCATAATGCAAATTGAAATGTTTTAAGAGGACAAGAAAGCTTCGAATTCATATTTTTAAAGTTTTTGGTTTATTAATCGCACCTTAAATATTATTCAAGGGCACACTATATGAATTGGGGCATATTTTTTATCACACAAGAAATTAAGGAATTTTCAAGAACCTTTTAAGAAGTTACCAAGAACTTTGACTCTCACTGTCTCGCCATATCAATTAAAATTCTGTATGTATATTTTTTATTATTATGCGAGTTTAGTTTACATATATAAATAAAAATGATCATCAAATTTTATCTATTGTGAAATAACCATGGAATTTTAAAACTCGGGTTAAAAATCGTTTATTCGTCTGCTAATCGTGTGGAAATCTTTTACTGTTGCTAACAACATTTTATATTAGATTCGTATTTATGTTTTATAAACTTTTATATTGTAATATTACATAAAAATGTGTAAAAAAAAAAAACTTTCAAAATTTTACTTTGAATGTGTAAAGCTCAATATCAAATAACCACAGAATTTTAAAATTCGACTTAAAAATCTTTTACCTGTCTGCTAATCGTTTAGATATATTTTATTGTTGCCAACAGCATTTTACATTCGTATTTATGTATTATATTATTACAACATTTTATACTAAAATATTACAGAAGAATATTTAAAAAAATCCTTTTGCGAATTTGATTTTGCACTGAATTGACTTACATCATTTCACTTCTAATGTGTAAAGCTAAATATCAAATAACCATGGAATTTTAAAACTCGACTTAAAAATCTTTTACTCGTCTGCTAATCGTGTGGGAATCTTTTACTGTTGCCAACAACATTTTATATTATATTCGTCTGCCTGGCGAAATAACTGAAGGCATGTGCGCTTTGGAATGTTGCTTGTGCTATTTGTCATGTGAAGGGGAAATTTTACACAGAGAACACTCCCCTCCCTATCTACACCCTCTTCGGAACTTGCCTGTCCATTATTTGTAGGAAATTATTTAATTCTGGATTTCCTTCCGCTTTTGGTAAAGAATGCCAATTTTTGGATGGAACTTGATTTTGGAATTTTGAGATTTAATCATTTGAAATATACGTCGTACTGTCTTCTCTATATAAACTACGCTTGCCGCGGTCGCAGTTTGTATTTTTGATATCTGTGGTAGGGAGAAAAGCCGAGAAAAATTCGAAAGTTTTAAAGAGCGTTGAGTTGGGTCATTTATTTTAGAGTGTGAAATGTTCTTGAAATATGTGGGAGTAAAATATATGTTACGGCTGTTTTGACTTAATGTTCTTATGGATCGGTTGCAAGTAGTTGAAATTGTCATTCTCTGTTTCAGTTGGAAGTATATTGCATGTAAAAACTATTTATAATTGCCTTTCTGAACTTCATGAACATTATTGTGGTTGTTATTTTGAATGTTTATTTAAGAGCAAATCTTTAGAAATTGTTTGTAAGTTATTAGCAGTAAATTAAAGGTTTTGGTTCTTCTTTTAATGTATGCCCAATTGAAATGATCATCATATAAGCATTATAAATCCGGATTTTCATTCTGAGCGTGAACTAACTTTGAAAGTAATTTTTCTAATGTAAGCACTTTAAAATGCCATGGACATTTAATTTCTAAAATCTTGCCTCAGCAGTTGCTTGCTAACCTTACTAGCTTTTTTTTCAAATGCGGCGTTGATGACCGTGGGTCTTCCGAAACATTGTTTGTGAACATTTTAAACACAAATTATCGTTTTTAATAAATTTTCAAAAAAAAAAAAAAAAAAAAAAAAATATATATATATATATATATATATATATATATATATATATATATATATATATATATATATATATATATATATATATATAAATGCTTTTTGGTGTTGTTAACGGACAATCTAAATATGTATATATATCGTGTATAATTGGAGAAAATTCGTGTTTCGGGTTGAATACCTGAATATCGAATAATGGTTGGAAGTGGTCAAATAAAACGGGAGAAAAAATTATATAAATAAGCAGTAAACCCAACTCGAAATGATTTGAAAACTTTAACCCCCTTATATATGAACAAACTTTTCTTTGCTATATTTTATATAAGATGTTTTATGCAATAAATGAACAGTAAAATTCGCATTGTTTGCACGGAATCAGATTATCTAATACGGACTTTTTACGTATGGTTAAAATACAATTGTTGTCCAAAGTTAATTTTTAAATTTATTTTATTTTAATATGATTTTTTTTAAAGATACTGGTATACATTGAATATTGTTCGAAAGTGACCAACTGCACCATCGACATAGATATTGCATGATAAATATGACTCTCAACTAGAACAAACGGGGAATAAAAAGCATATAAATAAGGGGGAACCGCCTCAGTCCCTCCTTGCGCTTTTTCTTTCTTCAAAATTTCTCTATGGTTACTGCAAAGCATAACGCATCATTGCTTGACATCTTCCAACCCTTTTTTGCTCCTGAACTTCCACATTCGAATAAAAAGAGACGAATTACTGAAGAGAAAATATGGGAGTTTAATATTAAATTATCTAATAATAAATTAATAGAAATATACATGTATATAAATATTTTATATTTATTTTTTTATTATAAATATTTAGAATCTAAAAATAAAATTACATCGGATTTTTTATTTTTTCAATAGAAATTTGTCAGTTTTCCCTTCTTTTCGCAAAGGGGACTGTGCCCCTTCCTGAAACAACGAAATTGTCTTGCACGAGGCATTCAGGAATGTCGATTGTCCCCTCCCTCCGCCTCCCCGCCCCCCCCCCCCCCCAAAAAAAAAAAAAAAAGTTCAGCTTGTTTCAAGTGCAATTTCTTCAATTAAAAACATACAATTACAAAGGAATATAAAAATAATTTTCTTTTCATTTTTTTTTTTTTAATGAAGATAAAATGAAGAAGAAAAGGAATAAATTGTCAAATATATAAAGAAAATTTAGATAGATTACAAAATTTGTGAAGGGGCATTGGCCGTTCCCTGTCTTTTCTCTTTACCGACGCCTTGTTTGTACGATGCTTTTTTTGAACGAGTAGTTGAAAATTAGTCAATCAAAAGATAAGGTTAATTTTAAACAATTGTTCCATATTAATTCTTTAAAGATATTTAAATATTCATTGAATAGTGATCAACTGCATCATCCAACATTAATCTGACAATCGTGATGCTTAACCTGAACGAAAAATGGAAGATAAAGTGTATAAGTTAAGTAAAACCCTTCTTGAAATGATCTGAAAATTTGATCCCCTTGTGGTTTCTGTCTATACATTATCTTTTACTCACTCGAATATATACTGGACTTTCACAAAAGTTATTTACGAACCAAAAATTCTGCAATGTTCTTTATAAGTTTGTTTTTACTTATAAAGAATATACATAATCAAATACAAATCGGTCACGATGAATCTAAATTAGCCTAGTTATATTTTAATTTGAATTTTAAAAAATATACTTATATCTGCATATGTTTATTGATTAACGTCGGAAATGACCACTG
Organism: Maratus speculifer; assembly: GCA_964019185.1. NCBI lineage: Eukaryota > Metazoa > Arthropoda > Arachnida > Araneae > Salticidae > Maratus > Maratus speculifer. Next base: position 88,780,985 of record OZ025300.1, on the reverse strand, counting down.
GCATTATCCGACGTTGAACTTGCCATCATAAGTATAACTAATCCTCAACTCCAACGACAGGGGGAAGAAAAAACATACTAATTGAGGGAAAACCTTTTTGGAATGATATGAAAATTTGATACCCTTGCACTTTCTTATTATATATTTTCTGTTACTCACGCTTATATACTGGGCTTTCACAAAAGTTATTTACGAACCAAAAATTCTGCGATGCTCTATATGGGTTTCATTGTTTTTATTTAAAAATAATCAAATTCAAATCAGTCCCAAATCAAATTCAAGTGGTCTAAAGTCGAATTCAAATGAATCTAAATTAGCCTAGTTATATTTTAATTTGGGTTTAAAAAATATATTTAAATCTGCATGCATTCGTTGATTAATGTCGGAAGTGACCAACTGCATTATCCGGCATTGATCTTGCCATCATAAGTATAACCCTCAACTCCCAACGACAGGGGAAAGAAAAAGGCATATAAATAAGGGGAACCCTTCTCGAAATGATCTGAAAATTTGATCCCCCTTGCGCTTTCTCTCTCTCTCTTATGCACACCCCTTTACTCACTCCCCAGCATAGCGCATCATTGCTCGCCATCTTCCAACCCTCTCTTGCTCTTGAGCTTCCCCATTCAAATAGAGAGAGACGATCTACTGAAGAGAAAATGCGGGACGTGTGCGGGGTGGCGGTGTGTTACCCATCGAAATAAGAAGGGGGAAGGAAAAAAAGAACAGGCAGACGATAAAAGCGGAGGCCGCAAACGATTTTTAAAAGCGAATTTTCGAAGCCGTGAAGTGGTGCCATTATCAGGGAGGGCATTAATGTCTCAAAAATGACAATATACATACATGGAGTCCCTGCTCCTTCTCTGTGACAGGGATCAATAGGGATTTTTATTTATTTTTGACTTCTTTTTTTTTTTTTTCTATATATTCTTTCTCCACCCCCTCACGCGATTTCCGTACCTTCGAACATATTGAAGGCGAGACATTTTCTTTTGATATTTTTGTATGTATATCGAGATTTTTGAAGTGGATGCATGAGGAGGGGGGCATTCTAGCTCGTTATTTCTTTGCAGAAATACCCCCTCCCCCCCACACCCATGCAGACGATTTCGGTGATTGAGAATGGAGATAACGTGACTTCTCGGTTGTAAGGATTATAATTAGAGATGGTTTTTGTGTTCTTATCTTATCGTTTTTAATGAATCTTGGGGAGGTATTTAATGGATCAGAGATGAATTAATTAAAGCCGTTTTCTGATTTATTAATGATTATGGTATTGCAGGAGCTCTGCCTCTTTCAGTGTTGCCCTGTCGTTAGATCCAGAAGTTGATTGAAATCCTCTTGTCGGTCAACTTTTAAGAAAAAAAACTGAATATTTACATCCCGAGACTGATAGCTTTAAAAGGACTATGCATTAAAACACCATATTTTAAGCTTAAATTAAGTAATGTGAATTAATACTGAGGTTCAAATTATGCCGTTGGATGCCTATTTCTTATTAGGAAATTTATTAAAATCGTCAAATCGGTCAAATTTTTCAAAGATAAAATTCAATATTCATTTCCTAAGATTTATAGGTTTAAAATAGCTATTGTTTAATTATCTATTTACGATTTGTGCTTAAATTATACAATATGAAGTACATTTCAATTTCTAAATGCTACTGAATTCATAGTTCCAGTCCTACTTATTTTTTATTAGTGTTTTACACATTATATGAAACTCGAAATTTTTGTATTAAATTGCATCATAATTTTCCTAAAATGATTTTTAAACTTCAACAAATAATGTTAAAACTTTCTTTTAATTGAGGACCTCAGGAGCCAAGGTGTATAAGTGACAAAACTGGAAAAAATAAAGTGCACAGACGACCTGGAAATATGCTTTTTTATTTTCAGGTAAGGAAATATAAGTGATTTTCTAATTATGTGCTGTATTCTAGAGATAAACCACTTTTGCCGAAAAATAATCAATATTGATTTATTATAAATTAAAAAAATATTTTACTCCACTCTTTCCCCCCCCCCCCCCCACAGTTATTGGAATAAGAGTTCAAGGACCACATTCAAACAAGCGGCAGTTTCATTTTTTCAATTCAATCAATTATTATTGATGTTCAAATTTAATGTTAATTATCTTTAAACTCCATTTTCCTTTCGAATTTTTGTCACTTCTATCCCTTGGCTTCTGAGATCGTCGATTATAAATCTCTTTTTAAAATAATTATTTTTTTTAATGCATTAGTCTTTTATTTTTAAATTGCACTACCTTATTTAAAAATGTAAAATTTTTCAGTTTAATTTTTTTTTCTATTAAATATATTCTTTACATTTTACATTACTTTACATTTAAATTTTAAGACACATACACATAAAAAGTTGTAACCATATTAAACTTCCATAGTTTGAACTTATTTGTATGTAACTCATATTATCCGAATGGCAGGTTTTGCTGCGTTATTTACGAATTGCTCCTTTTTTTCACCCGATTTCCGGACCAAAACTGCCGGACCAATATCCTGAATGTATTTAATACAAATGCAAAAATTTACTACTTGATGACTTTAATGTTCTGGATAGAGATCTTAATTTTAATATTCTTTAAAATATATATTACGTTTTATTTATACAATACGATGTAAAAATGAAATATTTGGAAGAAAAATACATTTTCTCCTTCTGTTTAACTTGTGTTAAATAAAGAATATTTTAGTTTCTGGGTAAATTAAGCAGGATTATTTATGAGTCGTATACCCATTTAGAGTAGCTAGGATTGTTCCATTTTAAATGCACTCGAAGCCGCATATATATGCGTTGGTTTCTTTTTTTTTTTTTTTTTTTTTTCGTATCTAGCTGTTAATTAAGAAATGCCTCATTACCATTCGAGGTTTTTTCTTTAATTTCTCGCGAGTGAATATTCATGAGTTCTGAAGAGTTTTTGGCATTGATGTGATTCGCTCATTCCGGGTTAAAATATGAACCCCCTGATGATAATTAACGCCATCGCACAATAGAGACATTCAAATGGCTGCAGACATTGGTTTTATTACCCCCGACAAAAACTTCGAATGCTCATTTCAGCAATTATAGAAGTGTGTGTGTGTGTGTGTGTTATGTATGCTGCATAACCTCCCCCCCCCCCCCCACATGCCCCCTACCCTTGGTTGTTCGAAAGAAGAAGGAAGGAGGGTGGGTGGGTGTTCGCTTTCTGGAAGAACATATTCATTTTCGAGTTCTAGAAAAATCTTTTTAACGACTTGGTAGAAGGGTAAAACGGGAAAAGTCTGCCGCTATCCCGCATTTGCTGTTGCCAAACTCATAAAACTCAATTATCCACAGAAACAAAACGCAAAATGTTTGTTACTTACTACTCGAGTAAAGTTTTAAAAATCGCGGTAGTGTTTTCTTGTTTTGTCGGCGCCATTAATGGAGAAAAGGGGGTGGTGTTAGGGGGGGGGGAGGTGAGTAGAGAGAACGGTTAATAAGCGAGATCTGCTTATACCGCCGCGGAGGAAAAGAGGGGGGAGGTGGGTGTGTGGAAGGGATTTTTATTTAATTATGTTCAGTGTATATCCTGGAGAATGTTTAGTTGGAAAGGGTTAAAAGATTTTTCTTGCTGTGTGCCTCTTACAGATTGGATCTCTTTTCTGGCTGCGTCGTATAATGTCAGGAATCTGCGACTTGTAAATGCTTTAGCTCTCTCTCTCTCCCTCTCTCTTTTATTCCTTTTAAATCCATTGCTGGGTTTTGTATGTGTCATCCCAAAAATCACATAATTAGATCTTTGTTGATTGCTGAGATTTTTCCTGGAAAGCGATCGTTTTAAGGTAGACATGCAAATTGAAATGGCGTTTATCTATAACTTCGCTGTTGAATCTCTGATAAACCTACCGTCCGCCTTTTTAAATTTTTGTTTGTTTCTCCTGTTAGGTGGGAGATCGAAATTTCTCTGTTCGAGCATGTTGCGCTTATATATTGGGATTTTGTAAATTTTATTAATTAATTGAAAAAAAAAATGATAATGTACCTTTTTATCTGTATGTAATCTGTTTTGAATTTTAAAACACCTGTTTTTTCGAATTGCATTATTTAGTGATTTTCAAATTATAAATATGGAAAATCATGTTTATCATAAAATTAAATCTTTTGTTGTTTGCCGACTTCGAGGTAAAATCTGAGGTAAATCTGTCTGTTTATTGAAATTTCGTTTTTTATGTTTTTGTTGTTAAGTGGGACGTGATGTTTCACTGTTTGAGTTTCCTTATAAATTGAGATTTTGTAAATTTATTGATTTAATAGAAAAAAAATCATCCTAATGTATCTTTTATCTGCATGTAATATGAATTTTAAAACACCTAATGTTATCCTAAAAATCACAGATCTTTTGTTGTTTGCTGACTTCGAGATTGAAACTCTGGTAAATCTACCGTCTACCTTTTTAAATTTCTGTTTGTTGTAGTTTCCTCATTTCCTGTTTCTCTTGTTAGGTGAAAGGTGAAATTTCGCTTATTGAGTTCCCTTAAAAATTAAGATTTTGTTATTTTATTAATTAGTGTGTGTGTGTGGGGGGGGGGGGGGGGCGTACTCCTGATAATGTATCTTTTATCTCCATGTAATTTGACAGTTTTGAATTTTAAAACCTTTATGTTTTTTCAAATTGCTATTTTAGAGATTTTCAAATTATAAATAGGGAAAATCAGTATCATAAATATTATATAATTAGATCTTTTGTTGTTTGATAATCCCGGTTGAATCAGTCTGCCTTTTTACATTCTTCTATCTTCAATAGAAAAAAGTATTGCCGCCATTGTACCACTGAAAAGTGTATGAGGATATGAATAGAATTGAACAAAATTTTCGTGTATGTTTTTGGCTATGGTAAACAGCATCAATTTTGAATCAACCTTCAATTTTGAAATATTCTGTCGGAAGGGGTGCTGTACTAGCGGTTTTTGTACCATTTTCAATATTGTACCATCGAAAACTGTATGAAGTTATGCATAGAATTGAACCGAACTTTTTGTGCAATTGTATGGATATGAGTAGTAGGTCCTTCCTGAATTTTAATAAAAACTGCCAGAAGAGGGCACTGCAATAGCGAATTTTGTACCATTTTCAATATCGTATCACTGAAAAGCAGGGTTGGCACGGTTTAAACCAATTGGTTTTAACCATGGTTTAAACCACGGTTTAAACCAAATGGTTTTTTTTTCTCAAAAAAACCAATTGGTTTTTTTAGAAGAAATCTAATGACATTTTCTTTTTTTTTTTTTTCTTTATAATTTAGGTGTTTCAGATTATTGGACATAAATAATTTCTACTTTTAACACTTTATTTCAATAATAAATATTATATATAGTGGGTTTAGGTCTTTTACTATGCATAAGATTAAACCAATTGGTTTTTTCTATAAAAAAAAAAGGAATTTTTTTTTTTAGAAGCAATCGAATGACATTTTCTTTTTTCTTTATAATTTACGAATTTCAGATTATTAGATATAAATAATTTCTATCATTTTTTAAAAGAAATCTTAAGACATTTTCTTTCTTTATTTATAATTTACTAGTCAGATTATTGGATATAAATAATTTCTACTTTTAACACTTTATTTCAGCAATAGGCATTAGATATATTGGGTTTACGTCATTTTTTTATGCATAGGATTAAAATCAGTACATATTGGTGAACATATCTATTGCTCTAAAGAAAAAACTTCAAACATGTGAATTGATCAAAGATAAAATAGATTCAATATTTAGTATAAAATATTTAAATTTTTTTAATAATGCAGATTATTTAATGCAATTAATAATGTAACACAATGATCTTTTAAGATTTTACACAAGCTGTAAAAGATTTTTTTTTCTTTTGGGAGATTATCTTGAAGAATTAAAAGCAAAGACCGGTTGCTAGTTATATAGCATTTTATAATATTTTTTTCCCCTCTGCTATCTGCTGAATCTAATGACTAAAAATGTTAACTTCAAATTGTCACTCAGAAAGAAAAAATCCTAAGAAGTATTTGTAATTTATTATTTGAATAATTGTGGAAAAGAATATTCACCAAACTACATCCAAATGTTTATTATTAGTAATCAAAAGAATATTTATAAAGATTTACAGGGCATCAGTGGTTCACTGTGTAGAACAGTTAAAACTTTCAACATAAAACTGTTTGCTAAAACTGTTTAAATTGAAAAATGAATTTTTTCAATTTTCATCATAAATTCACTATAATTATTAAATTTAAATGAAGTTATATTGCTTATAAACCAATAATGTCTGTTTTTATCAGTAAATATACATGTATATGTAATAAGAAAGTATGTTTTTAAAAAAACCCGGTTTAAACCAAAAAAACCTGGTTTAAACAAAAAAAACCGGTTTTTTTGGGTTTTTTCGAAAAAACCTGTTTTTTTTCCAACCCTGCTGAAAAGTGCATTTGATTATTTATTAAACTCTTGTTATGAAAAAAAATTTCCTTTTTACAGGAGAATCCTTTATAAATCCATGTTCACAATTTCTGATCTTTTTTTATAAATTTTTAGCTGTAAAAGCTCCATCCTTTTTTCGAAGAATTCCCATTCTCGATGTAATGGTAATATATTAACTGAAAAGACTATACAAAAGTTAAGAACAAAAATAAGAATTTTTAGCCAGTTTCATAACAAGAATTTAATGGTGAATAGAAAGTCGTAAGATTTTTTTTTTTTTTTTTAAATTTTGTGTAGACTTTTCCTTTAATATACACACATTACGGTTGCATCGGAAATAGAAATTCTTCAAAAAAGGATGGAGCTTCTACAGTTAAAAATTACTTATAAAAAGATCAGAAATTTTAAACTTAGATTTATACAGGAATCTCCTGGTAAAGGAAATTTATTTATTATTAATAAATTCTTGTTATGAAATATTTTCTGTACATAGATTCCTTTATAAATCCATGTTCGCAATTTCTGATCTTTTTCATAAATAATTTTTAGCTGTAGAATCTCCATCCTTTTTTCGAAGAATTCCCATTCTTGAATGTAACGGTAATGTGTCGATTTTATTCTATTTTCCGATCTTTTTTTTCAGTTAAATAGCTGCTTTCTTCGAAAAGGAGACTGTTCAGGAAAGAAATTGCAACTTACAAACCTACTTTCTCCCTACATTGCCATTCGAATCGAAAATTCCTTTTCAGTATCAGCTCTTTGCCTTTTTTTTTCTTTTCAGAAACCTTCTATCGACTGGGTATTATCAATACATTCCAGCATTTCGAATTTAAAGGGGGAAAAAATTCATACTATACGGAATCCGTTCGGAATAACCTGTTAGAATAAAACCTCTATTTACTCTGAAATAATAATAATAAAAAAAAAAAGGGCGGGAATGCAAAATCGCATAACACACGGCACGACAATTCCAATATATGGGAGACGGTTCTCCCATCTGCATGCATTTGTATGCATTGAGCTTCCCCTGGGGCTTTTACGCTGTAATAGCTCTCATATCAGACTCTTTGCAGGCGCCCCTGCCGCCCTGGCACACACACGAAGCATTGAAAGGCGCGGGAAGACTAGATTCTATAAACTTCTATTGTCGTTTGGGAGGAAGTTCTCTCAGAATCCCCTTAAAGCTGACTGCAGAAGTGGGCATAATTTTAGCATTTTCTCCGTTGAAATTATTTTAATATTTTCGTCATTCATATATATATATATATATGCGTGCGTATGTATGTGTATGATAGTTCCGCTTCTTTCGCCCATTTCTTTTTTTTTTCCCAATCTCTGCCTTTTTCTATTTCTTCGCATTGGTTATTGATATTCATTGTCTTTTATGGCGTGAATGGGGAAAATATGAAATGCGTGATTTTCATATTTTTATATTCTTTTCTATGTAGATAACAAAAAAGTATCAGAGACCATTCGCCAAGTATTTTGCGATTGGGGAAGTTATGTTAAAACGTAACTCTTTCACGATACACGAAAATAATGAAATACAATATGATATAAGAATGATTTAATCATCGAGATTTTATAGTACATTTCTATTGATTATAGGAATCATTTCTTTAATTCCATATTAAATCGTGATTCATCCACATTAAATTTTACGTATCTTTAATATTAAAATCAATGTACTTATCATATTTAGTAATGTTTTTTTACTAAATTTAAATTTTGTTTATACATCTACTGAAAATATATGCTTAAGGCATCTTCCGGTAGATTTATAATGCATTTAATAAATTTATAATCATAATAGTCTATTTTTCGCTACATCATTTTAGGGGTTGCTAACTATAGTGTCTGTTATGTTTTTCCTTTCTATTCATTTTAATTACGTTACGATTTATTTTTGTTTTTTTCCATTCCATTTTGATTTTATGTGTGTTTGTAGCCCCGAATTCGTAATATTTTGCTTTTTCATGGCTAATACGAAGATGAAACCACACACTTTATTTGTAGTTCCAAAGTATTTGTCAGGGGTGCAGAAAATGTTACCACTCGCGACATTTCCCCCAATCTACATGAAAATTTCTCCAAAATTTTATGGCGTGTTATAAGTAAATGATGTATTAGTGTAGGTATAGAAAATTTATTTCTCCAATATTTTATGATCTTTTGACGAAATTTACGTTTTTCCTTCGATCTTTTAACGGAATTTGTGAATTTTTGTGATCTTTTGACAAAATTTGAATTCTTTTGCGATCTTTTGACGTAATATTAGTTTTTTTAGTTCTTTTGGTCAAATTCGTGATTGTTTCGCCATGTTTCAAAGAAAATCGCGGTTAATTTGCGATCTTTTCTCGAACTTCGTAGTAATTTCATGATCTTTTGACGAAATGTGCGGTTGTTTCGAGATCTTGTGACGAAATTCGCGTTTTTCCCGTAACCCTTGAACAAAATTCGAGATATTTTTTTCCCAAATTTTCAGATTGATGATCGATTTTTTTTTTCTTTGTGAACTGAATGCCTTAAATTTTCGGAAAATGTAAAACAGAACCCCGACTGATATGCGGTACATATTATTCTGAGATCGATTTTGTGAAGGTCTCATAGGTTAGTGAAATTTATCTCTCCAGGGAATTATGGAATTCGTTGTTAAAATCGGAATCAATTTTTTTATTTTCCTGCAAAATTTCCCCCGATCCTAGATCACCGGATCGGACATATTCTGCACCCCTGGTATTTGTGGGCCTGAATATTCTATTTCGGTTCTACAAATTTCGATTATATTCATTATAATTTATTTTTTCCATGTTTCAATGTGATAATTTTATAATTAATTTAATGGTTTATATATTGTTTTTCAATTAATGTTCTTGTATATATAATTTCCAGACAGTTATTTTGTCGTTTATGAAAGAAATACCTGATTATCGGGAAATTTAAAATCGGTGGATAATTTCTCTTTCTATAATATCCTCGGTATTTTCTGTTTTTTGTCCTATATCTGTAAGCTTGATATTAATTTTTATGGCAACAATGTGAAAATATAAAATGTGAATTTCCATGTTTGCTGCAGTATATGTTGTGTTGAAATAGAGCTCTTTGACGATGCACAAAAAAAATTATACATATAAGTTTTGAGGCAGCTATTTTGCTGTTGATGAAGGAAATATTTGATTAGCATGGAAAAAAAATGAGTGGTTAATTTCTCTTACCTTAATAATCGCGTTATTATCACGATTTTCTGTTTCTTGACCCCCCCCCCCCTTTTTTAAGCATAATATTAACATTAACTTTTATGACGTAAATGCCTGATTCATTTCCAAATTCATTCTATATAAGTGAAAATGTACATATAAAATAAAAATTTCGGAGACCATTCGATATTTTTGCGTTTGTAGAAATTTTGTTAAAACCAAGGATTTCCTCCCCCCCCCCCCCCATACACAAGAAAAATACTTTACACAAATTTTGTCGAAATCAAATATCAAAATTTTGTTGATGAAAGAAAGGTGTAGTTATGATGATTTTAGTCAGTCGTTAATTTCTTTTATTATGAAAGTCTTCTTTGATCTCATCCCTTCTTCCTCTCCAAATCTTTTGCCTTTTCCATTTCTTTTTTGCGTTGGATATTGATATTTATTGTCCTTTATGGCGTCAATGGGGGAAATATGAAATACGTGATTTCTGATATTTCTCCATTCTTTAGGAGATAACAAAAGTATTGGAATATTCGCTGAGTATTTCGTGATTGAAGAACTTATGTTGAATACAAGGATTGATCTGAGAATTCATGACAAAAATACCGTAGCTATATGATTTTATTTCAATTTTTAACCCCTTTATGACGCGAGCTCTTTACCATCTTTAACCATTGATTTTTCAAAACAGAAAAATTTCTGGAATTAAATGGCAAAAATGCTGTATTTATACACTGTCATAAAAAAGAAAAAAAAAATTCTCAATTGATTGGAAAAAACTGCCATTTTTGTCGCCATTTTAAAACAATTTAATTTACAGAATATCTCTAATTTTTTACTAAAACAATTTCTGTAAAAATTACGAAATTCAATTTTTTTTTTTTCAGAAAAAAAATTGTTTTAAAGAAAGTTTTTTTTTTGTACAAAATACAATTCTTTTCCGTCAAAAGCAGAATTTTTTAAGTGTATAAGGTAAACCTTACAATTAAAATTAAATGTTGAGAATAATGAAGGGTATTCAGTACCTCCTTAAGTGTCATGTATACCTGTCACTCGTCCCCAAGGAGTTAACTGGTGATAAACATTTTTTAGATACATTTTTGAAGAAAACTGTACTCATTTGTTTAGTGCTTAATCTTTAATAATAAATGATCTAATCTGCCAGTTTTCAAAATTAAAACATTTCATAAAATATTATTTATATTTTACAATATTTTAAACAGCTACTTCCATATCCCCCCCCCCCCCTCTTCCCTCTAACCTAGTCCTCTATCTCACACATGCTGAAACAAACGCAATCTTTGTCTCTTTAGTTTCATAGTGAAATACCTAAAAGAATGAAATATCAGTTCTTATAATACAATGTAATTTTTTACACTTTATAAAATATTAGGTTATCTATTTTTGTTAGTTTTTGTTGAAGTATTTAAAATGTTGAAACTTATTATACTAACTTCTCTTTTTCTAAAAAAAATTAGCTGTAGCCAAATTAAAAATATACACTCTGTAATGAATCTATTTTTAAAACTTCCTACTTTTCCATATGTATGAATTGAATTCATCCTTGCTTTGCCAAGCTATGCATTGCTTTGCTATTGGTAAAAATATATGCTTGTCAAATGAATTTAGTTGAAATATTCAAAACATTGAAACTCATTATTTTAGCATTATGTTAATATTTGCATTAAAATTATTTAAAAAATATATTAGTAGCAGGGGTGATTGTGTTTAGGTTATACAATACCTAAATTCAGGTATTTTTTAAATTTACAGTACCAAAATTCCAGTTTTTCTGATAGTTCAATTCCTAAAATAAAATTAAAATATCAATTTCATATGATTGCTAAACATAGTTAAAGTTTATGTAATTTGGCCTTCCTGTAATAAATTGTCTTTCCACCTTGTTCCCATACAGAAACGTTTCCTCGCTAAAATTTCAGGTATTTTTTCACGAACCCACAATCACCCCTGTAATAATTATTAGTTATTATATTAAATGTATACTTGTGATAATAAACTTTCTATTTTAAAATGTAAATTTTCACGTAAGTTTAATTGAATTACAGTTTCGTTACTCCCTGTATATTGCAAAAAATATTTGCCTGTGCATTGAAAAATCTACGTCATATTCAGACCGTTGGAATTTATTATTTTTAATATATTAATGTGAAATAAAATATTTTAATATTTATCATTGGTTTGTTTCAATAAAAATTGACATCTGATAATGTAAAAGTAAATTATGCATCCTATAATTTAGTTATATATTTTAAATCTTTTTAAAGTTTTTTTAATTATTGTAATTTAATATAGTATTATCATTTTTATTAAGTGTAAAAGCTCCAAAATTGTTTTACTAATCAATTTCGAAAGAATTTTTTACCGGAATCGGGTACGCTTCACGCCCCTGTCGCAACCCGGATGCTGAGGGATACCAATCTGTGTATATTTAAAAAATAATATGTAGGCTTGTAGATTGGCAGTAGTAAAAATATTTAGTGCTTTGAAACAAATTATGATATTAATATTTGAACTAACATTATTTTCAATATATATTAGTTGTTGTTAATTATTAAGCATATTTATGAATATTGTAATTATTAAGCATGTATCTGATAATAAAATTTCAGTTTTAAAAAGATCATTTTCACATTTGTTTAATGTTATCAAATTATAATTCGCTTCACCGCAGGATGTATTACAAAAAATTGGGTTCAATATTATGTTAATCCACGTAATATCATGCTTTGATGTATACCATTATTTATTTATAATAAAAATAAACATGAGTAAATTGCGCATTCTATAATGAAGTTTATTCCTTTTTTTTTTAATTTTATTAATTACGATAATCTCACATTGTATTATCGTTTTCATTAAGATCTCTATCAAGCATTAATGCGTCGAAATTATTTCACTAATCAATTTTGAAAGCATTTTTCTCCCTTACCGGGAATCGGTTACGCTTCACGCCCCTGTCCCAAAACCGGATGTTGCCTCTTTCTTTTTTAGGTATTGAACCTAGATCCGAGCCTCTAATTTCATACCCAACGAGTTTATCCGGCCGCAAGTAGAAGCAAAGGGAGCTAAGTGGTTTGTTTCGGATGATACCAATCTGCCAAAGTAAAGACCTGTGGCCGTATCCCACGGATTTTCGTAAAGGCCTGGAAAAAAAAACGACAAGTTTTGATGGATTACTGGTTGTCATTCGTCAAGCGACGGTTACGGTTGAGAGAGCAAGGGGATATATATTTTTTTCCTTTCCATATATTTCTCCGTCCGAAAAACAAGAACTCTTGGGGAAGAGCTCTGCTTACCTGCCCTGCGAAGGATTTGCAAAGTCTAGAGTAGAATTAGAGCTGTTGAAATTTTATTTTGTAATCAGAGGGAGAAGGGGGGAAAAGGAGGATTCGTGGATTATTGTTATTTGCAGATTCTGCTCGTGGAAGATTTTTGAGGTTTATGTTATTGAAGGTTGGGGTATATTTTTTAACCTGGCAAATACTACATATCCAGGTTGTGTTGCCCTGTTTTCTAATATTAGCTTGAGCATTTGTTATTTAATAATTTGTAACGATTGTTTGTGATTAAATAAGGTGCAGTTATTATTTGCCAATGTTGCTAGCAAAGTATATTTCCATAAAAAAATATTCAAAATATTTTTTCCATATATTTCTCCGTCTGAAAACAAGAACTCTGGTAGTGGGTGATGGAGGAGAGCTCTGTTTTACTTGCCTACAAAGGATTTGCAAAATCTAGAGTAGAATTAGAGCTGTTGAAATTTTATTTTGTAATCAGAGGGAGAAGGGTGGAAAAGGAGGATTCGTGGATTATTGTTATTTGCAGATTCTGCTCGTGGAAGATTTTTGAGATTTATGTTATTGAAGGGTGGGGTATATTTTTTAACCGGGCAAAATAAAGCAAACCTAGGTTGTGTGTACGGATTTATCGTTTGTCACACCATTGTTTTCTAAAATTAGCTTGATTATTTTTTATTTAAGAATTTGTTTCGACTAAATAAGGTTCTATTATTATGCCAAAATGTTGGTTTAAAAAAAAAAAAAAAAGTCGTTTGCATCCTGATATGGAAATCTGTTTCCGGACTAATTGCATATTTTAGTTTGATTGACTCGTTGTATTTCATATTTTTAAGGTTTTTAAAGTCTTTTTTGCTTTAATTTTTGTATGGTTCGGAAAAATATGTAATTTGGTTATAAAACAAAAGTTTAACTACCAAGTAAATTGGATAGTAGTGTTATAGTTAATTTCCGCGTTACATTTTTTCTAAAAATTCTAAAATTTCCTACATTTCTAAAAGTTTCTTATTTTTCTAAAATTCCCTATATTTCTAGTTTTTTCTCTACATCGAAGCCTTATCGTCAAGGTTTAGAATTATATTTTAAATTTAAATCAATCAAAATTAAGGATGTATTTCGATTCAAACTGCTTATTTTCCGATTTCTTTTTAAGTTTATTTTTGCCCTCAAATGCATGAAACTGGCAAATTGTATTATTTAGAAAGTACTCAAGGTGCCGTATGGTCAATTCTTCCATAAATGCAGAAAATATTGCACAAAAAGCAACCAAAAAAAGGCATTTTGAACGGATTTTTCAGAAGCGGGAGATTTGTGAACGAAAAAAGGGTCACACTGAGAGGATAATTGTTTATAAATCAAATTCTAATGAATTGAGCGTAAAAAGACATCACACGGCACCTTATACGTCACTTCAAAAATCCCTTCAGCAAGTTTCATGTCTCTACTTTTAAAAATGTGTCTGAAATTGTATCGGAAAATTTCGAGCTGTTGAAGGTGGAAAAGCGTTTTTTCGAATACACCCTTAAGGGTAATGTTAAATTTTTCAAATATTGAATCTTTTATTTATTTATTTATTTATTTAAAACAGTTATTAAATTAAATATAAGTAGTAAATGGGAAGCATTTCTCTCATGTACCCCGCCCCCATTTACACACACACACACACACACTAAATATACCATTGCATGTTGAATGGTTGAGCATGCATGTTGACGATACCGATTCGATAGCGGTTGTGATTGGGACAAAACATCCTGTTTTCACGCCTCTCTGAATTTCGATTCCCTGAAATTCGGCAGTGCACGCTTGGTTTGCTCTGTATGAATTTCACCGTACCAAATATGTACTAAAATAAACGAAATCAAAATAAATTCTTTTTTTGTTATTTTCCACTAGCTCAGCATAATATTCCAGTATATGTTCATTTTGGTTAGTGAATTTTTCTAGTCACCACACAAGTTGCAGTTAGTCATGCGTGCTATATAATTTAAATATGAATAAAATGTTTCGTCATTTTTTTTTTCTTCTATAATTTGAATAGGAAAATTTTTATGGTTATATATTGGAATATTTCATTTTAAAAACAAATTTTCCTTATGAACTTTAAAAATAATAATGTCTCTAATAATTATCTCTAGCCTTAATTAAACCGTAGTTTAATTTTTAATTCGATCGATGTTTCTTTAATGAGGTGACGGAAAAAAATATTTATTTTATAAAGTGTCTTTTAAAGGTTTCTTTTTTTAAATACCAGATAAAACACTAATGATCAGGTGCCGATTAAAAAAAAAAATGGCGATGCCTGAACTATGGTCAAAAATTGATGTTTGTATTCTAGAAATTCTTATTTTCTTTCGATTCAAGCTGCTTTTTTTCGATTTATTTTTAAACTTATATGCTCTCAAATGCATCAAATTGGCAAATTGTCTTATTTGGTAAGTACACAAGGTGCCGTGATTGTCAATTCTTTGATAAATGCAGAAAATATTGCACAAAAAACAATCAAAAAAGGCATTTTGAACGGATTTTCCCGAAGCGGGAGGTCTGTGGACGAAAAAAAAAAAAGGGTCATACAGAGAAGGTAATTGTTTATAAATCAAATTCTAATGACTAGAGCGTAAAATGACATCACACGGCACCCTTATAGGTCTCTTCAAAAATCCCCTCAGCAATTTTCATGTTTCTACTTTTAAAAATGTGCCTGAAATTGTATCAGAAAATTTCGAGCTGTTGGAAGTGGAAAAGCATTTTTTCGAATACACCCTTAAGGGAACATATATGAAACCTTTCGATAGGTTTAATGAAGCGATTTTTGCGAAAAATTTAACATGTATTCTTATTTAAAAATAGAGATAGATATAAAGGATTTTTTTGCGGGATATATACATATTATAGCCCATCTATAAATTAAAAAAAAATTAACTTCATGCATAAATTTGTTTTCAATAATTAACTTTTTGCATAATTTTTGAACAATATATGTTCGGTACACTTTTCCAATAAACTATTGAATAAATCATATGTGTTGTCAGAAAACACCTTATTTGAGAAAAAGCTATTTTCATTTTGGCTCAAAAATAAAATAAAATAAAAAAATATTTTACTAAAATCCTTAAAAAAATTAAAACTATTCTAAAATTATTTTTTAGATGACACGAATTAATATGCTACTCCTATGATAGTAAAAGATATTTCAAAGAATGTCCATCCTTATACACAGTATTTTTTCTCGGAGAAAATTTCATAGTTGTTTTTAAAATTTACGTTAAAAATCGTGTATTATAATATAAATCGAGTGTTTCATACAAGAACACATTAATTATTAAATGTATACATGATTTCTCATATTAGGAAAGTCAAATTTCTTCTCGCCATTTTAGGCTTCGAATTTTAATTCAGGAAGTGGGGCATTGAATCCTTTCCTGTCATGATACATGTAATCTTGCCGTTTAGGATGCACAAAATCCTTGAATTTTGGACTCCAGTATATTTTAAAACAAAAATCTTATTTAAATTTCATACTTTCAAAAATCCTGTAAACCAAATTTTACAATTTATATAAAAGGTGCCTAAGATTTAAAAGAAACGTAAAAAGTACATCTCGTAAATGATTCCCCCCCCCCCCTTGAGTATTAACTTATATACAAGTATCTTCAAATTCTGTCTGCACGTGTGACCTGTTTGTCAGGAAGTGCCAATACTTACTGCTGCTTCATAGACTTCCTGTAGTATATTTCACTGCTGAACATTTATTTACCTGTAAATCTTGTTTTGCAGCAGAGCTTGGCATTATTTTCTCTCTCTGTATCAAATCTTTTCAATTCAAGACCCGCAGTATGTTTTGATGTTTAAATTATCTTGCTTTTAATTTTTTTTTGCTTATTAGCCTTCCCCCCTTTTTAATTAGTTTTTTTTTTTTTTTTAAGGGAAGAGCAGACATTGTTTATGGAACGTTTCGCAGTTAAATAATTTAATATATTTTGTTAATTCTTGTTACGATCATGATTTTATTGGACATGTATGAAGAATAAGCTTTAAAGAACTTGGATATCTTGTATAAGAATAATTAGGATGAGCGAAGCGAATCCTCTACTAGTCCACTCAAATTACAATTTGTCGTACGCTTTACAAAAAAACTATTCAATATTTTAACTTCAAATTAAACACAAAAATAAATTATGATCTGTAGATTTGCAGAATATAATTTTTTTTTACAGTAAAACGTTAAAAAAATTATTATTTTAATTAATTTATTGTACATGCATTTCCAATACGGACGCATTTTAGCAAATAAATAAAAAATGAAAAGCGTATATTTTCAGAAAAAAAAAGTTTAAATCATGGAGTAAATAATTATAGATAGAATCATGATTAATTTATTAAATAAAACATGTTTTCATTATCCCGCAAAATCGTTTACACAGATGACACTTAAACATTTTAAAAGAATTGTATTATGGATTTTTTTTTTTTTTTTTTTTTTTTTTTTTTTTTTTGTAAACTGGCAACAAAATAATTGTAAACAAATAAAATTAATTCTTAAATTTGTTATATAAATGAAAAATTAAAAGACCTGTGTGAAGTTGTTGGTTCAAGCTCTTTATAAATATTTTTGCGAAGGTCGTATTGTGGCTAAATAATATCGACTCATTTATCAGAAGGATTTTATAGAAAAATAAGACTTTAATAAGTTCGCAAACACAACAATAATTATTCGTGAAAACGTCACTGCGAGAATGAGAGAGCGCTTCGTTAAAAGGTAATTCCATTAATTGAGTTGCCATTCGCAGAAAGTAAAAAGTTCTCCCACGCGGAGAGAATTACAGCAATTCTCATACGCTAACATGTATAAACTAGTCGTTGGGGGCCACCGTAATACTTACCCATCATGGATATGTATATGAAAATAAAACATGTGAAAACTATTTATACAATGCATTGCAATTCAAAAACAAAATTTAAATATTGTTAATATACATAGTAATGCTATATTAAAGAACTGCTGATTACCGATATCGACAAATTATATAAAACGCCAAACTACTCAAGTAGTACCGAACTGGGTAAGAGGAACATCCTTATAACTCCAAAAATAATAACTCTATTAACTAACAATTAACTGCATCGGATTAAGCGTCTCATTTACAATTAAAATATACCTCTGAATTGAAATTTGAATGAAATACAGGGTCATGAAAAATCGAAGAATGTGGAAAACAGGATTACAAATATCTCGGCAACTAATAATCCGATTGACTTCGTTCTATATGCAAAATGTGTGTTATTTTATTGCCTTTTATGTCCATTCCTTAGAACAAAAAAATTCGAAAATTTTTATATACCTTTCATCAGAACGAATTTTTCGAGAGTCCGAAAAAAATAGTTCCGGATAATTGAGGTTGCTGATATTAAATAGGGTTCGTCCCATTCTTACATACTAACTACATACAAAATTTTAAGTCTCTATCTTAATTCGTTCGGGAGATAGAGCCTTTACAGACAGACAGACAGACAGACAGACGGACGGCAAAATTTTTTTTCTAAAAATATGTTTTTCGGAATCTCTACTATCTAAAACGTGTAAATCCGTCAAAAAAAAATTTCGATTTTCAAAACGATTGCAAGACTTACCCTATACTACGTATGATGGGTAAGTAAAACGAGAAATTAAAATAAAATGTTTTACAGTTAAAAATTCATAGTATCAACGAAAGCAGATTTCAAATGTTTTTTCCAGAAAATAGGATTTTGAAGAAGTAACTTTCTTCAAGCTTTCTTCAAATATCCTTCTATAGTAAAAAAAAAACTAGCCTTAAAAGGAATGACTCCTGTAATGATGCTGATGTGGAAGATTTCCGGAACTAACGAATCCGGGTTGTCCACTCCTTCCATGAGAGGAAAGGGCTCCGTCTATGCATCGCCGTATGGGTTACCATAAAGAGAGGAAAGGTTACCATCGCCAACAATCGCCAAGTTTGTCGCCAACTTGGCGATATATCGCCAAATTTGGCGACCAAAATTAGTTATCAAAAGTGACGCCAACTTGGCGATAACTGTAATATTTCGCCAAATTTTTAATTTCTTTACAACACCAGTCGTTTGATACATCATTTGAGAGGTTTGCAACTGCTTATTCATATAATGGATGTCTTGTGTGTTATCCCCCATTCTGCTCCCCAGAGGGGACACATTTTTAATTTCTTTACAACACCAGTCGTGTTACACAAGATTTGAAAGGTCTGCAACTGCTTATTCATATTATGGATGTCTTGTGTGTCACCCCCACACTCTGCTCTCCCCAAGGGGGGGTCACATTTTTAATTTCTTTACAACACCAGTTGTGTGACACATCATTTGAAAGGTCTGCAACTGCTTATTCATATTATGGATGTGTTGTGTGTCATCCCCCACTCTGCCCCCCTGGGGGGGCACATTTTTAATTTCTTTACAACACCAATTGTGTGACATATCATTTGAGAGGTCTGCAACTGCTTATTCATATTATGGATATCTTGTGTGTAACCCCCCCCCTCTGCCCTCAGAGGGGGCGCATTTTGTAATTTCTTTACAACACAAATTGTGTGACACATCATTTGAAAGGTCTGCAACTGTTTATTTATTTTATAAATGTCTTGTGTGTCACCCCCACTATGCCCCCCAGGTGGGCACATTTTTAATTTCTTTACAACACCAGTCGTGTGACACATCATTTGAGAGGTCTGCAGCTGCTTATTCATATTATGGATGTCTTTTGTGTCGCCTCCCACTCTGCCCCCCCAGGGGGGCGCATTTTTAATTTATTTACAACACCAGTCGTGTGACACATCATTTGAAAGGTCTGCAACTGCTTATTCATAACATGGGGTATTGGCGAGCGCAGCAAGCAGGGGTAGCCAATAATTTGGAATCGCGAAGCGATTACGCGGGGGGTTAGCGAGCAGGGGGGCGGGGCCCCCCTAGTATTATTCAAAAATAGCTATCAAAGATTATCGGATGTTGATTACAAAGATTGGAAACATGCATATTTCAAACAATTAAAAAACACCAGTGGCTACTTGAAATGGTAAAAACATCTTTAAAAGAGTTTTTAGTTGAAAATTTAAAAAAAAAATTGTAAAAGTTTGCTTCGAAAATATCTTATTATGCCAGTTTTACATCATAAATAAAAAATTAAAATGCGCCAAAACATAAGATAACGTTTTTTTTTTTAATAAAGATGCAAAAAAAAAAAAAAAAAAAAAAAAAACACATTGTTACTTTCAAATATCTGTTTTATAAAATAATGCTTCGCGAATCCAAACAAAGCATGGCTTTTGCTAGTATTTATATAAATTATTATTGCCTGAATTAGATCATCACCTTTTCAAAAAATAGTTTTTCTTAAAAATTCTGATTACTTTGTGTAATTTTTCATTTAAAATATTTCTAGATAATCTTTTTTTTTTTTTTTTTTTTTTTTTTTTTTTTTTTTTTTTTAAGAAGTCTTGAACGAAAAATAACATATTTTTCTAATATCAAGAAGAAATGAAACTCAATGTAGAAACATTGTTTATATGTGATTTTAAGTAGGGGAAAAAATAAAAAGAAAAAAGAAATGCATTTTTTTATTTGAAAATTTTTTTTTGTCTCGGACCCCTTTAAATCGATTAAATTCAATTATTTTTATTAGATTTTTAAAACTTATTTTCAGCAATGGTCCGTTTAAGAACATGATACTTAAAGCACTATTTGAAACTATAGTGGTGCCCTCTCCCTGCAAAAAAAAAATTCTCTCTTATATATATTATTTTTTGCACCATTGACCGGAAGTGTTGAAAAATAAAATGGGAAAAAATTTAAGTGATTCGATCGTCCATGCTTCAGCTTTGCCAGGAATTTCTTCAACCCAAAGCAGCAGGGCTTGTAAATGAAATTTGAAATTCCTTGACATACATCTCTGTTCCCGTAGAAAAAAAAAAATAAAATAAAAAATAAAATAAAATAAAATAAATCGAAGATGAGGGGAGGGGGTGAGTGTAAAGAAAAAAAATTCGCCGAATTCTGCACTCTTTTCTCCCTGATCCCGAAGAATTTCTCTGCTCTTCTTCGTCTTATTTTATTTTTCCTCCCAGAGTTCTTACGCCGCACTTTTGTCACATGGGAAGGGGGAGGATATTTTGACCAGTGGTCAATTCTCCTCCTATTCCTCTCTTCCCACCGTTCTCTGCCAAGGGGAAGAAGAAGAAGAAGAGAGAGAAAGAGAAAAAAAATGATCAAAAGATAAATGTGTTCCCGAAAAACAACTTTTCTGAACGATCAGCAAAAGAAAAGGGCTTTCGTTTCCAGGATCTCGTTATTTCGGTCGAGATGGTGCGATATCTCGTCAGCTTCTTCGTCCCTCCTGCGAGACTTTGCCCGCGTTATTACTATTATGGCTCGGAATTTTTATTTTCCACTCTTCGGGTTGTGGTATTTGTCGGAAAAAAGAAACACACGACGGTCTTACGTACATTTATTTATATATTTATAAATTTATTTTTTTCGGGCGCGTGTGTTCACGAATTGAAGATCTCTTGTATCGAATGGAATATCATTTTTTTTAAGCAGTGAAGAGAAAAAGCGCTAGGACACTTTTATTTTTATGGGAACAGATGAATGTACTGTTATGAACATGTAGTATTGTATGACTGTTTTACTACTTAAATATAAATCGCCTATTAATCAGGGTTGCAAAAAAGCCAGGCCGGTTGGCTTTTATTGATATTAGCCGGCTTTTTTTGGCCAAAATTGGCCTTTTTTGGCCATAATTGGCTTTTATACAGTGAAGCCTTTTTATTATAAGCAACACATATTTTTAAGTGTCTTTTAACTAATTTTAATGATGTTTAATTTACTTTGAGTTTAATAAATTTATTTATTAATATGAAAAATTGGGATTTTAATTATGATTCATTATGAGAAATTGGGTTATAGCCTAAATTTTCAATAATGAAGACTATTAATACTAGAATAACACATTGATGGAGTTGCTAATGGTTTATAGTCAGAATTGCATATATGTCAGCTAAATTATAAAATGGCCATACCAAGTGCTTTTTCTGATTTACATTGACCTTTAATCCTACCTTTTTGTTTTTCCATTTTTACTGCTTTATAAAATTAAAGGTTACATGTTTTATTACTTAGCTAATTTTAAGAGTTATTAAAATGTCATGTTTTATTCGCTATAAACATTTAAAATCATACATATAAAAAAACAGTTTCTCACTATTGAAAATAGTATTTCGAATTATGCAGATTTCATAATATATTATATTTCACAATTTATTTCAGTACTCTCAATTAGCATATGCATGAATATATTCATTCATGCAAGTGGGCATATGTGCACTTTTAAATAACAAAGAGTTGTTCAAAATTTTAATTCAACAAATTTTATTAGAACACTAGCGGCCTTCGCCCGCTACGCTGGTCGGTTTATCTAAAGAAATCTTGAAGAAGTAGTTAGATAAGGTTCAGACATACATTAAAAAAAAAAAAAAAGCAAGTCGATCATTCAAAAAACGTTGGGAAATATCAAATATTTACTGTAATTTTTTAAGAAAAACAAAGTTTCGAAAAAAAAAATTAAATCGAAAAAAAAATTACACTGACATATTAATGCAAGGAAATTTTCCCAGAGAGAAAATTCGCCTTGAATACAATATTTCAAATTCTTTTAATTGCTTATAGGCGTTAATGCCAACATAGTGAAAAAAAATTCCATGCTGGGAATCGAACCCGGGCCATCAGTATGGCGCACTGACGTTCTACCGACTAAACCACATGGAACGACAGCCAGCTTGAAACTTTCTCATACTTAAGTAGACTGGCGAAAACATAACGATAGCGCGTTTTAAAATCGCACAGTGACATCTATTGGATTTTATATGTACTAAAAAACGTTATGTACTAAAAAACGTGAGCAGCGCACCTAATAGTTTCTTTTGTTTCTTTTTGTTACTTTTTTGTCTGTTGTCCGATTTTGATGAAACAAAGCCTATACACTGCCCGGGAGTGTGCATTCTTCATTAGTGAAAACCGCATAAAAATCCATTCAGTAGTTACGAAGATAACCTCAAACAAACAGACAGACAGACAGACAGACAGACAGACAAAAAATTCAAAAAAAAATTTTTTTTGTTTCATTGGTTTTCTTTTATCGCCCTGACTCCATTTTTGTCAATTATCTTCAATGTACAGACACACCGGGTCCTACTGTTTTATTATATGTATAGATTTTTTGTTTAATTTTATGTAATTATGTATTAAACTTTCCTCAAATATTGAATCCTTCCTAATTTATCTTTCAACATTGTTCATTTTATGACTTAATCTTTACATATTGACCTGTAACAATGTTTCCATGAATGCTTTGATCTTTGATGTGTTTCATTTTGTTAGTGTTCATTCATTCTAAGCCATTTTTGAAGGGTGCAGCACCCTGCCCTTTTTAAAAGTAGTAAAATGCACCTCTGATTTTACCCAGAGATTTTTGATAATATATTTTTTATTCCGTAGTATTTCTAAATTTGTGTGCCCAAAAATGATAGAATTTTTTTATTTCTTTAAGAAAAAGAACATGAAACTATTCAATCGTGTTTTAATTTAATTGTATTTCTAATTTTTTTATCATAAAATCATTCGAAATTAATGTTACTTGATTTATCATATTTAAAAATTATGTATTTTGCTACTTTCTTTTTTCCCTTTCTAAAGGCAATAAAAATTTTTTTTCTTGCAAAAATGCCCTTTTATGATGCAGTAGTGCCCTTTTTAGTGAATAGCACCATGCCCTTTTTATATCTATAGGGAACACTAATTTTGTCATAATTCCATTAAATATAATTCTTAAGTTTAAAACACATTTTTTGAGTATATTTTCTCTTTCCTAAGATTTATATTTTTCAGACATAATGCCTTCATAGTTGACTCCTAGCAGCTATAAAGACTTATTTATTTGAAAAATTAAATAGAAATTTATAACTTTTTTAGTAGTAAATTATTAAAAATGTATTAAAAATAAATCAATCCAAATTTAATATGGATTCAATACAAATTAACACTTTAAAAATAAAAGCCGGCTTTTTTCAATTTTAGCCGGCTTTTTTAAAGTGGATAAAACCAAAAAAAGCCGGCCGGCTTTTTTTGGCCCGGCTAAAAGCCGGCAACCCTGCTATTAATAGAGTTTTCATTTTACTTCTCTGTTTTCTCTGGTATACCTTAAATCGTCTTCATTATCAATATATATATATATATATATATATTTAGTAGTTGTAGTAAAGAGATAGCATTAGGACACTTTTTTATTTTTATGGAAATAGATGAATGTACTGCAGCGAGTATGTAGAATTGCATAATTCTCTATAGTTTTCGTAAATTTAAATCGCCTATTAATAGTATTCCCATATAACATTTTTGACTATTTTCACTGTTATACTTTAAATCGCCTGCATTATTAATAACCAGTGAAGAGAAAAAGCGCTAGAACACTTTTATTTTTATAACAATAGATTAATGTTCTTTTACGAACATGTAGAATTATATAATGCTTTTACAGTTTTCGTAAATATAGCCTATTAATAGAATTTTCTTGTTTTACTTTTCTGACTATTTTCTCTGAGTACACCTTAAATCGAATTCATTATCAATAAAAAGAATTAAATAGAACTTTTTTAATAAAGCTGTGAATAGAAAAAGCGCTAGGACACTTTATGGGAATAGATGCGTGTACTGCTACGAACATGTAACATTGCATAATGCTTTTATAGTTTTCCTAAATATAAATCTAACTGTTAATGTAATTTTCTCATGTTACTTTTCTGGCTATTTTCTCCGAGTATACCTTAAATCGCCTTCATTATCAATAAAAATGTCATATGTAGTAAAATTTGAAAATAATGATCCTGTGTATAAAAGAAACTTCTAAAAGTGCAACGTTCCGTGATTCTTATGCTATAGGACAGTTTTATCGGAATATGTGAGTTACTATTTATGAACATATGGCATAGTTATTGGAGTAAATTGTACTTTTCATAATATAAATCGCCTATTTATAGAAAATTATTTGTAATACAGTAGAAACCCGCAAATTCGGGCCCCGTTAATCCGGATCGGTTTGGTCTTCTTCTTTTTTCAATTTTGAGAAGTGATTGGCTAATTTCCATAACATTAAATTGTTTCATCGTCGTATTCTGAATAAAAAAAAAAAAAAAAAAAAAAAATTCTGAAATATTTTCGGAAGAATTAAGCAAAGTAAACATTATTGCTGTCTGTAAATATTCAATAATTTTAACATAAAAATGATTTTCTGTAGGTATGTTTAATTTTATTTCATTTTTTTCTAATTCTCCGGATAATCCGGATTGGGTCCGGTCCCAATTAGTCCGAATTATCGGGGTTCTACTGTACTTGCTTTCTTCTTCGGCACTCTTAAAACGAATGAGTGGATTTGGCTTCTAAAAGCTGTACTTTATTGGATCGTGAATCAGTTGTTTTTTAAGTGGTTCAAATTGCTTAAAAACAGCTCGTTTACTTGAGTTATCAACTCGTTATGAGAAGCTGTTTTTCAAATCGTTAGGTGAGTGGATTTCGGATCAAATTGAGTTTTTTTGTGGTTGAGGTTTTAAAAGTGTAATCTCTATAAATTAATTCGTTTTCGTCACCAATAAAAACGTATTTAAGTATGAGAACATTAAAACTGTGTAAGAAACCTCTTTTAAACGTATGAACGTTCCTAATTCTGGCACTAGGACATGTATCTTTTTTAAAAATGAGATTAAATGGGTGTGTTTTTATGAAAATGTAGCATTATATACTGCTACGCAACATGATAATAACATTTAAGAACATCGAACCTGTGTATAAAGAAAGCGTATATTAAATATAGAAACTTCCATTGTTCTGGCTGTACTCATCGCTAAGACAGAAACCTGTCTAAAACGGAAGTATTTTTATTTGCATTGTGGTTCAATCTTAAACATGCTTTATTGTGTTAGCAAATGATGTTTTTTTGCTTTTCCCCAGGATCTCGATATTTTGTTAGAATGGTGCAATATCTGGTCAATTTCTATGTCTTTCTGTGAAACATTTCTATTTATGGCTCTGAATTTATTTCCCACTGTTTTGTAGTATTTGTTGAGGAAAAAATATACAATGGTTTTACGTAACATTTATTCATACATTTATACATTTTTTTTCCCCACTGTGGGTGGGCGCACGAATTAAAAATCTTTCCTATCAAACGAAATAAGTTTTTTTTTTTTTTTTTTTTTTTTTTTTTATTAGTGATGGACATCTTTGAGATTGGAAGAATGTGTACAGTTATAAACCTTTTTCCAAAGTATATTTTAATACATTTTTATAAATGTTACTCGGTTTTCTTTTTATCAGGTCTATATGTGGAATTTTTATTAACCTTTTCGGTTCTGATGCACTATTAATAGTATTAATAGTACTTGTCAGTTGAGTATTATTTTGTTTTAACATACTTTTGTTGCTATTTTACATGTAGTAATGTTAGTATGCGTCAAAGGGTATTAGTGCAGTGGCGCCAACTTTTGAAAAATATTGGGTTGGCTCAAAAATATTGGGTGGGTTCAAAAATATTTTTGTAATATGGTGTGACCTGTTTGTTTTACTTTAAAGGGTTGACAGATGGTGAAAAATGAGAATTTTAAGTCAAGCTGTCATGTTTTAATTAAGTTGCAATTTTATTAAATTATATTATCATACGTTTTTCCTAATAACAGACATGCTACTTTTCCGCGGAAACGCGGAATTCCGCTTTTTCGGCGACGAATTTTATTACCCTGGGATCAATGCAAATATGCATTAAAATTTGATGTCATTTATATGTAGGGGGGGGGGGTAACGATGAAATAATACAACGAAAACGCGAGTCAAACGGCGCTAAATTAAGAAAAATTCTTCAAAAGATTGCAGAAAAACGCAAATTTCTCCAAAGGATCGAAAAAAAACTATAAAATCTTCAAACAATCGCGGAAAACATACTATTTTCTTCAGAAAATCGCGAGAAAAAACACGATTTTTGTTAAATGATCACGAACAAGACGCAATTTTCGTCAAAAAATTGCTGGAAAAACACGACTTTTGTGAACAGTTGCGGAAAAATACTCTAATTTTGTCAAATAATCGTGATAAATAATCGTATTTTATCGAAATATCGCGGAAAATGCTCCAATTTTGTAGAAAGATCGCAGAAAATACCCAAATTTTGACGAAAAATCGCAGGAAATTCGGAAATTTTAACGAAAGATCGCAGAAAATACACATATGTCGACCAAAGATTGCGGAAAACACACAAATTTTGACGAAAGATCACGAAAAATATGCAAATGTTGACGAAAGATCGCGGAAAATACGCAAATTTTGACGAAAGATCGCGGAAAAGACGCATTTTTTGAGGAAAGATCGTGGAAAATATGCATTTTTTGACGAAAGATCGCGGAAAATACGCATTTTTTGACGAAAGATCGTGAAAAATATGCATTTTTTGACGAAAGATCGCGGAAAATACGCATATGTTGACGAAAGATCGCGTAAAATGCGCAAATTTTGACGAAAGATCGCGTAAAATGCGCAAATTTTGACGAAATATCGCGGAAAATACGCAAATTTTGATGAAAAAGCGCGAATTTCGCTAAAGGATTTTGGAGAATTGCAAATTTCATTAAAAAGGCTGTTGGAGAAAAAGTGCGATTTTCGTCAATTGGTCGCGGGAAAATGCTAAT
Source organism: Maratus speculifer (assembly GCA_964019185.1). NCBI lineage: Eukaryota > Metazoa > Arthropoda > Arachnida > Araneae > Salticidae > Maratus > Maratus speculifer. Next base: position 88,753,264 of record OZ025300.1, on the reverse strand, counting down.
TTCGTTAAAAAAATTGCAGAAAAACGCAGATTTCGCCAAAAGTCTGTGAGGCCGTGGAAGTTCAGCTTTTTTCTTGCTGATCCTGTAGCATGTCTGTAATAAAGACACTTATACCGTATTTACTCGTGTATAAGGCGCACTTTTTTCCAAAAAATTAGGGCAAAACTCCTAGGTGTGCCTTACACACGGAATAATTTTTTACTATTGGATGCAGTAGAATAATATACATATGAAAAAAGAAATTATTCAAAGAAGATATTAAAGTTCGGAAAATGTTACTTAATCGAAGTATTGCTGCATATTTATTTCATTCCTTGCAGTTTTTTATACAACAGAGCTAATGACATTATCTAAACGCTAATTAGCAATTCTCTTTACCGTCACACATTCCTATTTCCCGTCATTCTCTTACAACCCGAAGTCTAAAAATGCATTTTCGTCTTGTTTTCTGGTCTGGTGTAACGTTTGTTTCGATTTTTTTTACTGAAATCCTTTCGGTCATTCTTCATTAGCGTATCAAATTTATAGTGCGCTTTATATACGAGATTTGAAGAAATCTCCATTTTTACTTGTAAAGTAGGGGTGCGCCCTATACACGAGTAAATACGGTACTTATTGTCATGATATCATGAATATGATTACAAACTGAATTAGAAAAAAGATAAACATGAAAGCAAAACATTTCAATTATTCGGGATTTATGGGTGTTAGTCGGAGAATTAAAACAAATGGTCATTGGCGAAATAAATTTTATTCTAAGGAGAAAAATGAATAATAATGAATTAATGAAATGAATAACTAGAACAATGAAAATTGGGTATGCTATGTCTCAAAATTATTGGGTGGGCTCGGGCCCCACGGGCCCATATAAGTTAGCGCCACTGTATTAGTGTATGACTTCATTAACATATAGGCATTTAATAATAACAATAAATATTTGCTTAGTTCTCTTTACGTCCTTTTTCGATTCTTTTATTATAAACATATATTTTCTCTCTTTAAATTTAAAGGTTTCTTTTGTGAACGAGTCATGTATAATAAATTTCAAAAAATATTAGAAAATTGTAATATTAGTTAAATCTAGCTGAAATATAATTTTCTAAACATCTTCCAAAATTCTTCCTTATCCTATTGTCATATGAATTAATACTGATAACAAATATTTGCTTAATTCTCTTTACATTGTTTGCGATTCTTTTATTATAAACATGTATTTCACTCTTTAAATTTTAAGGTTACTTTTCTATATATAACATCATTTTGATGCAAAAATGCCTTCATAAACACAAATGAAACCTTTTTATATCTATAAGTCATTTTTTTTTTTTTTCCTAAAAAGAAAGATAGAACCTTATTATTCTCAGGTAACGTATTATCATATGTATTAAATTGTATATGCAATAAAGTACAATTGTTATGTTTCAGACAACGAAATATTCATTAAACTCTAATTAATATATTTGGATAGCTAGTATTACTGTTATTAACATAAAAGTAATTTTTTCAAAAAATTGAAAAAAATATCGGACCCTAAAGGATCGAAAAGGTTTTTCAGTCGATACTTCCTTTTTCTAGTCATCTGTATTTTGATTTATTTGTATATAATTTTGCAACTTTTCTGTAAAATAGTGTGAGTTGTTTGATCAGAAAATAAAAATGCTGGTTATCCAACTTTTATTGTTTGTGTTAGCTCGCGAAGATGTTTGAAGGAAAGCCTCGGAATTATCTTAAGTCACGATATTAAATAATATGGCGATCATCTTATTGCGTGAGACATCAATAGACTATAATTTTTCTTCGTTTTTCTCCGATCATAATGCAGCAAATTTGCTTTTAATAACGATTATTACCGAGATTAACGTTATTGTGTGTAAAAATTGCATTTCAGCATGAATCAAAAAGCAATTTACAAATAATCGCGTAAAAATGACACTTTGTACGTAATTATTTTTGTTTAAAGTGCACTTCTTTGTGTTTTGAAAAAAAAAAGTTAATAAGTAAAAAAAAATCACATCGACCAATATTATTTATAGGCGAAATTTGCTATTGATTTATTACTTCACTTTTATTACATTTTCATTGTAAATTGCTTAATTCTTAAAAAAAAAATCCATTGCAATTGAAATTGCTTATTTTTTTTTTATTTTGTTTTGATGATTTTTATTGTTGAGAAATAATTGCCCCAATAAAAGTTTAATAGTTCTAAATAGTTGAGACAATGATTATGTAAAAATTTAAACGGGTTATTTATAGTTTTGAAATAGCTTCATGCTGTCTATATTATTAAACATTTTTATTTGTCGTTGCTGTCAACCTTCCGTGTTTTTTTAATTAAAAAAAAAATGGAAATTTCGTTAAATTAAAATCAAAATAATAAAAAAAATAATCTTATTAAAACTAACAGATGTTTGGCATTTATGTATTGTGCAGTCATATGTAATTTTTTCTTATAAAAGTATGAAAATGACCAGCAAATTTATAATTTTCTGACAAATTTTTCTTAAGTCCTCGATTTTCCGGAAATTCAAATATTTTTATATTTTATGTGTATTTTCCCCCGCTTTTTGCACATCTTCGTCTTTTTAAAATTTCCTATTTTACTCTTTAATTTTGTTTTGTATTGCTGTCATTGGTCTATGTTATATCATCATTCAATATTATTGGATGTAACTAATTGACAGTAAATTTACTTGGAAGATGGAAAAAAGGTATAGATCAGGAAGCCAGTGTAGAATCTATAAATAGTTCATGTTTTGAGAAAAAGTATAAATTCTAGCTTTAGGAGGATGAACATGAATCCGTAGAATTTCGCATTTCACCTCCCGATATTTCGCTCTGTTTAGAGGCATTTTTGGCTAGACATTGTAAATTGAATGATTTTATTCCTCCAGTTAAGACTCGTCGATTTGACGGGATGTTTTCGGGTGCCCTTTTCACGGCCAAGCATCTGATAAAACCTCCAGAATTTCGCATCAATTTCCGCTTAGCCCCCACTGGAATGTATCAGGCCGGAGCTAATTGGTAGCGATGCCCGCTTCTAAAAGGGGGGTATACATACACACATGTACACTCCAAAGGTCTCCCATGATTCTGCGATTTCTGCCCCTTACCTCTCCATCCATCCCTTTCTCTCCCAAACTGCATCTTACAGCTCGCCCTTTCTCCCTTATCCTTCTGGAGCAGCGTGGAAGGAGGATGTAGAGAAGAGGAGGTGTGGAGAGTGAAAGGGGGCCCTTGCATCCCGCTCTGCACTAATTACATCAGCACTGACCCACACATCCAAATCATTCCCCTCCCCCCTTTCTCCCCCTTTTAGACCAATCGGGAAGCAGTGGTGCTTAAACCCTTTTGCTCTTGCTTGTGTTCCAGCTGCTGTTGTGAGGGATATTCCGATCAATTTTGTGGATAACCGCCGAACCCTCTCTCTGTGTGTTGTTATTGTATTTAAGGGGGGTTCCCGTATTGAGGCAGGAATAAACCAGATACAGCCGGTCGATAGGTTTAATCTTGCTGGACTTTCCCCGCAGATACCCAAGGGAAGATCGGATTCGAAGGGAGCAATGGAGTTAGTGTGGTGCATACACACACACACATACTACAAACTTGCTACCAGCCAATTTCTTTTTTTCGTTCTTAACTCTATTGCCCAAAGTCTTCGATAGATTTCTGTTCTCTGTAAGTGAGAGTTCAAAATTCTTCTGTAAAAATTTCCATTTTGGGAATCAAAATGTTGTTCTAATACACCACTGTTCAATATCCTTTCGTGGTTTCTGTTATTGAAAAGATATATAAGGAGATTTAGTCTGCTGAAATCGCGGTGGTCGATACTGTTTCCACATGTAGATGCATTGAAGTAACTTGGTATCAAAAGTTGTATCTAACAGAATAAAGGCAATTCAAAATGGATACAGTATCCATAGAAATTTTATTAAATATTTACATATTAATCAGATATTATTATAGTAAGAGAAAGTATTTTTCCTGTTTTGATTTCCAGTGACCAGCTATGGTTTAATTTTCAAATACAACATTAAATCTATTTGTAATTACCATGGATATTCCCTTTCGCCTTCCTAATATAATTAAAACTTATCATAAATATATGCATTGCTGTTTCTTTTTCAGTTGTTTTAAGCAATTCTAATTGAAGCAAAATGCAGTTGGATTTCAAGCGCTTTTTTGTTGTGTTGTGTGATATGCCGAAAATTGAGTTAACCTCCTTAGTCCTGAGACGAATACATGAGGAACCACAAAAATCAGCTAAAATTACTATAAAACATCTCTAAAGATGTATCAGCCTGTATGCTGATACACTTATTTAAAAGGTCTAGAATTAATTTAACAATCCAAGAAGCCTTTGAACTAATTTAAAGAGTGTTATTTTGTGTCTCCTGCAGGCGACATTAGGACTGAGGAGGTTAATGTAATGTAGTTGGTAATACATAGTTAAAATCTGTTCTATTAAATTATATAGTGACATTTGATCAACATCGGAATTGGGGAAAAATGTTTACATCAAATCTTAATCCTCATCACATAAAATATAATTTTCTCAAAAGAATTCATGTTTAATTAAAGGGATCCTTACGTGCCTAGTAATTTATTCTTTCTGTGAAAGTTTCACAAAGAAAATTAATTTTTCTTTCCTATATTATTCTTTTTTTTTTATTAAACCAACCTTGACAATTTGTTCGACTTAGTTTATAAAATATGACATAGTCTTAGGTACCATGTTGTTTATATTATGACAAATGTTATTTATCAATATTTACTCAGTGTCGATGACACGCCTGTATTTGCAGTGATGTTTAATAATATATATTTCTGTAAATTCCAATATTTTTGCTATTACTGCTACTTATTTCTGTCAGATATACATTTGTGGACAATATATCATATCCTATCCAGGGTCCGCCCATAAATGATGTCATATTTCGAGGGGGGAGGGGGGTTCATGAAACTGTGACGGATTGTGACAAGGGAGTGGGAGGAGGTAAGATGAAATGTGACACCACACATTTTGATTAAAATAAAAACATTAAAAATCAGCAGATTAAATGTTAGCTCTTTTTAAATTAATGTATTTTGTGTTCATAAAGTAAAGCTAAAATTTAAAGCCAAATATACTGTTAAATTGCATTTCAAATTACGAAGTACTATTATTTTTAATTTCTCTTACGCATTAAGTATAATTTTTGCTGTAAAACTTATTTTATACAAAATAAGTACACAAATCATTTTTATTGTTATTCTCACAAAAGGTATTAAAATACACAAAGTTTAAAAATAAAATTTGAAACATGGTCTATAACATAGTGCTTTGTTTTGTTTCTAAATTGCAAGTATATGTATATGTAATGTGCCGTGATAAGTAGGAAAGGGGGGGGGGTAGGTATGATGAACGGTAACACTTTGTGACAAAAAGGGGCAGAGGAGGCCAAAAATATTGAAAAAAAGTGTGACGTCATTTATGGACAGCCCCTAAGCAATTTCGTTCTGATCAACATATGACGATTCTGATAAAAACAAGCTAATGTTTGTCAGCCATTTACCTTTTAGCCTTCTAAATTGGTAAATATTATTTTGCGAAATTAAGAAGTGCAACAATATTGGGCCAATATTGATACTTTGAATTGCGTTTATTAAAACCATCTTGAAGATTTCAATTTGAACATAATTCTGCTAATTTAATAAATTCTGGACTCTGGATTGTTATCGCTGCTGATCTCAAAATTTAATTTCCTTAAAGAGCTTTTTATATTGTATTTCAAAAATTGAAATGTTCATTTTAATCGATAAAAAAAAAAATTCGAAGTACTCGGAAAAATGGAAAAGCAACTGAATCGATGTTTTCCATTTTATGATAGCGCTGATCAATATCATCAAATCAATGAGTTAAATCTTTTTTTTTTCCTTTCGTAGCTGAGAATCAAAAATGGAGAAGTTGTTTGTTATTTAACATTATTTAGGATTAAAATTTTCTTATATATTCATGATGCAGAAGAAAAACCATTCTTAAGAGCTGGATTTTGTATAGTTATTTTGCGTGATAAGGCATAATCGATGCTCGAAATCGGTATGTAAAATAGCCCCTTTAAAATTTTAATTTCAAAATAAAAATCCAATTATTATTATTTTATTTATTTATTATTATTATTATTTTATTTTATTTTTATTTATTTATTTATTTATTTATTTATTTATTTTTTTGCCGAATTTTCTTGGGCGAATAAATGTAATCCCTATGACGTAAGGCAAAATTGCTTTCAAATATGTCTAGTTTTTAATCTGAAAAAACATCATATTGTTTAAAAAAATTAACAAATTTTTACGAAATCGGGTTAATTTGAACCCAATTTGCAAGATCTAAACTCAGTCTAAACCGAAAACAATTAACCGCCATTGCAGCGTAACAAGCAACTAACTAAATAAGCTCTAGATGAATTTGATGTGCTACTGTTTTTCATTTTAAAAGATTGGCATGTCTGCATTCTTTAAACCCCCCTCCTTCCTATTCGTGAAGTCGTCGAAACCAAAATTGCTTTTTAAGTTCCCAATGGGTTTCAGCGTGCGTGGTATTAGTCACCTTATGGCATTGCTTGATCATCTTTGAAACTACCACTTAGTGAAAATAAAGGAAGGATTACCAAAACTTTATTAATGTTTTCTTAATTGACGATTATAAAGAATATCGTATGTCTCATAAAAAGATAAGAGTATATAATATTGAATTAGCAAAGGCGATGCATGAGATTAATTAAATAAAAAGGCTTTCTATTTTATCCAAGAATCGGAAATGAAAATGCTCTTTGTTTACGTAACATTATTTGGTATTAAAATTTTTTATATTTATTATTCAGAAGAAAATAACTTTCAGAAGCAAGATTTTGTAATTTTCATTTTGCCGGCAGTGCTTAATCAATATTTCAAATATCCCCTTTATTATTATTTTTTAAATATAAGAATCAGTAATAATGTCAATTTTTGTGTGTGTGTGGGGCAGAGGGGTGCATTTCTTAGGTGCATAGCAATAGGTTCATCCCCCTACGATTTGAGGTCCCATAGCAGAATTGCATTCTTGACCTCTGTCATATTCAGGAAGTATACATAAACCAAAAAAAAAGTTTTGTGGGCCAATGAGTCTCGGGGCCACGTCATTTCTTACCTTACGGTCGCTGCTTGATCCGGTGAACAAAGGAAGGAAACCCAAAACTTTATTAATGTTTTCTTAATTGACGATTATGGAGAACATCATATGTCTGATAAAAAGATAAGAGTATATAATATTCAATTAGCAAAGCAGATGCATGCGATATTAATTAAATAAAAAGGCTTTCTCCCCTTTCTATTTATGTAAACGTTCAGGATATGGAAGATTAAGCGGTTAAAACAATAGCAGGATGGGAGAGCACATCCTCCGGTCCCAAACTCACGCACATGGCTTGCTCGAGACCGGCACGCCACAACCAAAACAAAGCCGGGCCGCTTGAAAACCGATTTAACACTACCAGACACGCACGCATTAAAAACAGATAAACATTTAAAATAGCGCCGCGTCGCTCCGTTCCTTTTCCCTGGTCATTTGCATCGGGCCATAAAAATAAGCCTTTTCGTTGTGCAAAAGGGAGGGGCGCGGGTGCGGGAATCGTTTGGCCCCATGCAAATCACCCGTTCGGCTGGAGAGAGGGTGCTTAGCGGGACATTTATACTCCGATGATGGGAGGCTGAATTTTATGCCAGAGAAGTTTTTCTGGAACGCGATGAAATCGAGGTGATGCGATCAACAGGCTGTTTCGTTCGAGATGGAGGGGAATGTGTGTATGTCCCTGTTTTCACAATCCATTATTCTTCTCTGGCGGAGTTTTAAGAGTTATATTCTTTGTTGTGTGATAGAGAAAGGAGTGAGTGGCTGTAATGAATATTAACGGGGTATTTGATAGGTCAATGGGATCGACTTCTGATGATGATAGACGGGAGCGGTTTTTAGTAGCGGCTCTTTCTTTCTTTTTGTTTCGTTTTTAATGTTTTCGCAAATCGAAGATGCTGATTTTATTTTTTTGTCATCGGGTTTGTATTAATGATTTAAGTAAATCGAATGTGTCAATTTTTGGCACAAATGATTTATTTACTAGTCTCTTTTTGTATTTTATCATTTTGCGATAGAAAATGTTTGATTTTTGGAAAGTTATTTTCATAAAATCACCGAATTAGAGAAAAGAATTAATGGTAATAATGTCTACTAACAGGACATTTGGTAGGTCAATGGGATCGACTTTTGATGATGATAGACGAGGATGAAATAGAGAGCGGTTTTTAGCGGCTCTTTTTTGTTTCGTTTTTAATGTTTTCGCAAATCGAAGATGCTGATTTCTTTTTTTGTATTGATGTTAGTATTAGGTTTGTATTGATGATTTATTTACCTCCCTTTTTAAAATAACCGTCTGGTGTTTTTCGCATTTTATTATTTTACGATTGATTTTTTTATATTTATTTTTGTAAAATCACCGAATTAGAGAAAGGAATTAAGGATGATATTAATCATTAACGGGATATTTGATAGGTCAATGGGATCGACTTTAATGATGATCGAGGGAATCGTGATACAGAGCAGTTTTTAGTAGCGGCTCTTTTTGTTTCTTTTTAATGTTTTCGAAAATCGAAGATGCTGATTTCTGTTTTTTTTTTTTTTTTTTTTTTTTTTTTTTTATCAGGTTTGTATTAATGATTTAAGTAAATCGGATATCTCAATTTTTGACAAAAGATTTATTTACCTCCTTTTTTAAAAACTGTCTAGTCGCTTTTGCATTTTATCATTTTGCGATTGAAAATATTCGATTTTTGAAATTAATTTTTTATATAATTACCGAGTTAGAGAAAGGAATCAATGGTGATAATGATCATTAAAAGTGTATTTGATAGATCAGTGAGATCAACTTCTGGTGATGATAGACGGGGATGGGGTAGAGAGTGGTTTTTAGTGGCGGCTCTTTTTGTTCTGTTTTAATTTTTTCGCAATCGAAGATGCTGATTTCTTTTTTGTATTAATGTTTTACGTAAATAGTATACATTAATTCAGAATGACTTACCCTTAAAACTGACTAGCCGCTTTTGCATTTTATCATTTTGCGATTGAAAATATTCATTATTTGAAATTATTAATTTTTATTAAAATCACCGAATTAAAGAAAGTAATGGATGGTGATAATGATCATTAAAAGTGTATTTGATAGGTCAGTGAGATCAACTTCAGGTGATGATAGCCGGGGATGGGGTGGAGTGATTTTTAGTAGTGTCTCTTGTTTCACTTTTAATGTTTTCACAAATCGAAGATGCTGATTTCTTTCTTGTTATCAGGATTGTGTAAATGATTTAAGTAGATTGACTATATCAGTTTTTGATATACATAATTTATTTACATTAAAAATCTGTGGCTTGTTGCGTTTGCATGCCATTATTATTTTGTTAATGAAATTATTTTTGAGATTTTTTAAAATCTATTTATTAGTTTTCTGAAATCATTGCATTAGAAAAAAATAGTGAGTTGCAATAATAAACATTAACGTGGTATTTGATGGGTAAGTGGGATCGATTTCTGATGATGATAAACGGGGATGGAGTAAAGATTTGTTTTTGGTAGCAGTTCTTATGTTTTCTTATGCAGTGCAGATATGGTGTGCAGTTCTTATGTTCTTTTGTTTCGTTTTTAATGTTTTCAGAAATCGAAGGTGCTGATTTCTTTCTTTCTTTCTTTCTTTTTTTATCTAGTTTGTATGAAAGACTTAAGTAGATCGAATATAGGTTTTTGCAAAAATGATCATTTATGTTTACAAAACTTTTGCTAGTTCACTGTAAAAAAAAAATCTAATTTTTACATAAAATAATTGTATTTTTTACAGTAACAAAATGTTTTAATGATAAATAGTATTTTTATAAAAGGAACTGAATTCCGTAATTTTTACCGAAAAAGCTATATTTTTTACATTTAATACATCTTTACAGATAAAATCTATTTTAATGAAGAATTACATACATTTTCTGTAAATTAAACAGTTTTAAACTGGCGCCAAAATTGACAGTTTTTTCCTGCCAATTTGAGATATTTTTTTCAGTGTTTATTTTATTTTGAGGAGGAAAGAAAACCTCCCTCATTAAAGAAACGTGACAATTTTTAGTTTCATTTTATTGTGGATATTCATTTTAAGATTTAGAATATGCAGCAAAGACGAAGACTCTTGAAGAATTTTTTTTCCCCTTCTTTCCCTATAAAATTTATCATTCACAAAAATAAAACGTACGTCACAAAATTGACCTTGGGGGGGGGGGGGGCAGAAATAAAAACTCATGATTAAAGAAACATGACAATTTTAGGTTTTGTTTTATTATGGGTATCCGCTTCTAGATTTAGAATATGCAGCAAACATCGAAAAAAAGGAGGAACTGTGGAGTATATAAATCGGACAGATCACATGCCAAATCCAATTCTTTTACGTTCCATAAAACAGAAAATTTTATAAATCGGGCTGATTTTAATGTCGAGTTTAGTTCCTGTCGAGATTTGAAAGGATTTGGTTGGATCGGTGATTTGTATTTCATTGAATGTAAGTTTTTTCCCCCTTCCAATAACATTTTATAACATCATTGAATTTTTCTAAATTGATGAGAAGTACAGTTTGGTTTTTGTAAGCTCCCCTTCTCTCTTAAATTATTTTTAACGAATTTTTTAAATTCTAAATTCAAACATTTTGAAATTTTACATGAATTAACTTTATTGCATCATCTAAACATTCTACTTTTCTGTTATTTTATCTAAACATTTTATGTTTTAAAAATCATAAAAAATATTAATTTTAAAGATTTTTTTTAACATAGGATTATTTATATTATGCTATTTATTTTATTTTTTTATTCTATTTATTTTATTTATCAATTGACTCCCTCTCCAATTTTTAAAGTTCACATTTAAATATACGATACTAGGGCAGGAGAGAGAAAGAAAGAAAAAAAAAAAAAAAAAAAAAAAAAAACCTTTGAAATTTTGGAGATTTCTTTTTTTTTCATTCAAAGTTTTTTTTTATATTCATGTTCAGCGTGGTTCATTATTCAGTTCAAAAATAACTTTCAAATTTATAGGTTATAATAAATATCATGTAATAGACATCTAAAATCATAGAAGTACGCTGAAAATTTCGAAATAAAAATCCAGTGCATATTTTTGTACTTTATAAAAATGTTTGTGTTGACATTTGTAGCACTATCGAATTTATTTTTTACGATTGTAAATTATCATTTGAATTTGTTTCAATGTTTTTTATTAGAATTGGCGTGAAATATTTTTCTCATGTGCATGCAATGTATTATTTGTGATGTATTGTATATTTGTGTGTATTCTATATTGTTTTCTTTTTTTTTGCAGGTATTGTTTCCGTTATGTTTGCTGCTTTAAAAAGGAATCATTCACTCTGTAATGTACTTTCAATTTTTCATTGTACTGAAAATCTAAATTTTTAGTGCTTTTAATTAAATATTTTGGATTTTTTCTCCCCTGAATAAAAATATAAATGCATTTGTTAAATAACAGTTTGCAATATATAAAGTACAATGTAGTTATTAATCGAAGGATTTATAAGATGTGTTATTTAAATATCTTCTATTTTATAATGCATAATATTTTTTCATTCAGATCTTGCCGATTCAATATAACATTTTGTTGAATATATATTTGCCTGATGATAATAAATAAATAAAAATAGAAAAGACAATTAATAAATAATGTTAGGCGTTAACTTTTTGTCATTTATCATTATTGTTAAATATAAAAACCCAGAATTACATTATTCGGGATGTACTTATCTTAAAAGATTTTAAAAATACAGTCGAACCTCGATTTAACGAATTGATTGGGACCCACAAATCCGTTCGTTAAATCAAAGCAATTCGTTAAATCGAATTTCAATTTTTGTGAGGACTATGGTATAAAAAAATCAATACAAAATACCCTTAGATATACATAAAGAATTGTTTACTACGAGCTTAAAAGTTATATGTTTGGGTATCAACGTTTAAATTATCTAAATTCTTTAGTATTATTTGTTTTTAAAACTTAATACATAATACATGCATGCTTATTAGCAATTTGGAACGAAATCCTTGATAGTGCATCGTTTTGGGTTCATTATTTTGATTTTCCAAAGTTCTTTGTCAACATTTTCTAACTTTGTCAGAACAACATCATCAACCTCGTAAGACAAAAAATAATTTTTTGAATTGTTCAAGCTGCAAATTGGTTCTTGGAATGTCACATTTTTTATTTGAATTTCCACCTCTTCGTCATCCTGACTGCCCTCAGAATCTTTATTCTCTTTCTGTTCACTATCACAGGTACTTAGCTCTACATCTTTGTCATGTTTCTAGTTGAAAAGGGGAAAAGACTGCCTTTTGAATCCACCAGAAAGGGAAAAAAAAGTATCACTTGGATTAGGATGTGAAAGATTCAAAATTTTTTGTGCAAAAAAATCAAAGTTTTAGTTTTATCTGCAAATGCAATTTTTTTTCCAGCGATTGTTGTTCGTTAAATCAAAGCTAAGAATTCGTTAAATCAGAGCATTTTAGCATCCTTCTTGTCGGGATAGAAAAAATATTCGTTAAATCAGAGAATTCTTTAAATCAAAGTACGTTAAATCAAGGTTCTACTGTATTTATTGTCTTCGCTGATATGTCGTTAAAATTATAAACATTAACAGGAACAGAATTCCATAAAATATAAAAATGTCCGAAGGTTTTGTTTCATGGTTCTTTTCGAACAAAACATGTCTACGTAGTTAGTAGCGCCAACTTTTATAAAATATTGGATGGTCTTAAAATTTTTTCAGTAGAATAACATACAATTTTTCCTTCTTACAGCATATGTGTGTAGAGAAGGGTGGGGGAGGAGTGAATGAACAAAAAAGATAATTCAAAGTCAAATTATGGTTTTTCGAAGTAAAATATAAAAATATTATTTAATTAAATCATGCTACAATAAGTTCTTCTTTTATAAATAAATACATGATTATTTATTATAAATAGCATAAAAAATTGTTAACTTTTAAATAAATAACTATTACTTAAAAGTATTAAATTATACTCTTAAATATTATGCAAAGTGAAATTAAAATACGATACAAATCCGACGCAAAATATGCAGGAAATCTGTTTGAGAGATGTTTAATTATACATCAGTTAAAGAATTTTTGAGTTCCCTTTTAATTCTAAGTTTTTTAAATGACACTTTCATTTTCGGAACCAGTTTTGTAACTGAAATTAACTTTATGTAAAGAAAATCTGCCATGAAAATCGAAAAAGTAAAAAAAGAAGCGATAAGAAAAAAAACATCTATAACAAAAAAAAAAAAAAAAAAAAAAAAGTCGAATTGCAAACGAGTTATTAGAAAATAATCTTCTTATAGGAATAGCATTAGCTCACGAGTGTCTTCGCGCGCTGGGACAGGAGTCTTAAAACTATGTGTAATGATTGTTTTTTGTCTAAAACATGACTGCGTTATGCTATACCTTTTGTAAATTTTCTTCAATATTCCTGATTTTGTCCAGCGACTTTTTTTCTGCTTCTCACACTTATCATTATTATCCAATACGAGTTATCGGAATATTGGTGCCGACGAAAGCATTAAAGCATTCTTTCCCTCTTTCGGCGGCCTCTAGATAAGTGACTTCTCAAGATTCTGAAAGGAATAGTTCTCAGTTTTCGGGGTCCCCCCCCCCTTTTTTTTTTCCTAGCCAAAAAAGATGCAGAGGTGCGGGCGAAAGAGGAGTGAACGGGCGAAGCGAAAAACTTCCAACTTCACTGATTAGCTCCTAGGGGAGGATAAAAAAAAAAAAATAAACAAAAATATATATGAAAAAAAATTCCCTTTCACGCAGGGGGGAAAGGGAAAAAATCTAGTTTCGGATCAATCTCGTGTCTGTCAGGTCCAGATGACGATCCAAAAAGAACCGGCGAACCCATTAACTGATCACTTTGGGAACCGGGAGGAAATGACGTGTTAAGCGGAACCGGCCACCACATCCGAACTTATCTTCTTTTTCTTTTCTTTATATTTACTTCTCTTGCGTTTTTTCATTTTTTTTTTTTTCCCTTCCCTTTTTTGCTTACTTACTTCTCTACGAAGAAACCTATCCGCGCTGCTTAAAAACTCTTTTTCCTTTGAAAACCATGCTCCATTACGCGGGTGTAGTTAAGACTGTTTTAGCAAGAGGATGCTCCTAGGGGACGGGAAGAGGGGGAAGGGGGCGAGCTAGGGGTGCTCTAGGATTGGAAGGCAGTAATTGTGGATGCTGCCTAATGTTTGTTTACTCGGATTGGCCGGAACGTAGTTGTAGGATAGTGAGAGGTTTTTTTTAAGGAGTAATTCTTTCAGTCTCCGGGTGTATATAAAAGTTAGGGAGAGTTCTGGGTTTAAGTAAGTTTCTATAGACTGTCGAGTGTTTGGTTTATTGCTTTTTCTTTTTAGATGAGTTTTTATGGGGGTTTGGTCATTAAGGAATTGTTTTGATTCCGTTCCTAAAACCTTAAAAATCCCTCCAGTATTTACTGTTACTCACCATTATCAAAACACTAACTTGGATCTCTGTGGTTTCTTTCGGACTGCTAAGAATTCTGTTTAGAGTTTGTAGCTCCTTTTAGACTTTTCAGAAAATCTGTTATATCAGTATTAATGTGGATTAGCTTACGCTGAAAATAATGTATTCTGTAACCTAAATATTCCAATTCTATAATAGAAACGTTCTTAATTCTACTATTTTTAGGTGCGTTCGTAATTATATAATACGTAGCACCTATAGTGGTCGTTCAGTCCGTCCATCCGTCTGTCTGTCCATCTGTCTGCCCACATATAACAACGCAAAAACTACCCAACCGAATCGTTTGAAATTTAAAATACATAATTATTACATAATTTTGTCGAGTCATTTCAAATTTTATGAAACTCGGATGCATAGATCAATTACAGGGGCAATCAAAACTATTCCATTACATTACGGTCAATGGGGAAAAAAGTTTCAAATGCATTTTAATCGTTTGAAATTTAAAATACGCAACTATTACATAATTCTGTCGAGTTATTTCAAATTTTTTGATAATCGTGTGCATAGATCAATTACAGGGACAATCAAATTATTCAATTACATTATGGTCAATGGGGGAAAAAGTTTCAAATATATTCTATACGTTTGAAATTTAAAATACATAATTATTACATAATTTTTTCGAGTTATATCAATTACAGGGACAATCAAAAGTATTCCATTCCATTACATTACAGTCAATGGGAAAAAATGTTTCAAATGCATTTTAATCGTGTTACACTCATGCGAACTTAATAAAATTTATATGCAACTATAAAGTACATATTATAATATACATCTTACATAATTTGTGGTGCAAAGAACATTTGTTATTGATTTACAAGGCCACACAAAAGTATTCCATTACATAATGGTATAGGGAGAACATTGTTTGATGAGCGTTTTAATTGTAATTCACTATTTACAATTTTATTTGATTGATATATGAAAGTAATATTTTTAAAACTTCGTTATCGTACGAACGCACCTAATTTGCTACGCTTCACGTGCAATTTCCAACTTGTTATAAAATAAAGTTTTTTTTTTAAATTATTTTATTTTATTTTATTTTATTTTATTTTATTTATTTATTTATTTTTTTTTTTTTTTTGTACCAGTTTGGCTTATTGCTTTTTCATTCTAGATGCGTTTTATGAGGTTTGGTCATTAACTGATTGTTTTGATTCCGTTCCTAAAATCTTGCAAATCTCTCCAGTACTTACTGCTGTTCACCATTATCCAAACACTAACATAGATCTCAGTGGTCTCTCCCAGACTGTTGAAAATTATGTTTTGATTTGGCTATTTAGCTCTTTAGACTTTTCAGAAAATCCTTTGTCAGTATTAGTGTAGATTGCCTTGCGCTAAAAATAATGTATTCTGTAACCTAAGCATTCCGATTCTATAACAGAAACGTTCCAATTTCCACTTTTTAAAAAAATAAAATTGTACGATTACGTGTACCAGTTTGGTATATTGCTTTTTCATTTTAGATGGGATTTATAGGATTCGGTCTTTAAGGAAATGTTTTGTTGTTGTTCCTAAAAAGTTTTTAAAAAATCTCTGCAGTATTTATTTTTAATCACCGTTATCAGAACTCTAACTTGGATTTCTGTGATTTTTTTTTTTCAGACTGTTGAGAATTTTGTTTTGATCTGTTTAGCTCCTTAGGCTTTTCAGATAATCTTTTATATCAGTGTTTGTGCGGATTATCTTGCACTAAAAATAATGCATTCTGTAATCTTAAGTCTAATTCTATAATATAAATATTGCTAATTCTACTATTTTTATGAAATTGTATCATTTTCTGTACCAAAAACATTTGTTTCTCACAAAGTCACAGTTTTATTATTTGCTTATTGGATAATTTGTCCTAAATTGTATTACTGCAGGATTTTCCCAGCATCATTGGAAACTCGGGGAATTTCAAAGTAATTGGGAGAAATCGGAGAAATTCCAAAATAAAGTCAGATAATTTAGAATATTTTCCAGGAAGTCATGAAAAATGATGCAAAATTCACTAAAACGATCAAGGGGGGAAAACAATCTTGAAATTTGAATGATCGCAGAAAAAATTGTCAGTTTTGTCAGAGAAGAGATTTTGAAAATAAGTAGCAAATTTCGTTATATGTCCGTTTGGTCAGATTTTTTTTTTTTTTTTTGAGATTTCGTCGGGGAATTTGCAGCCATGTCTTACTGGGAACCCCTGTAATATTGTCACAACACAAGTTTTTATAGTGTACATTGAAAATACGTCGATCATACAGATTTAAGCAACAAAGTATATTTATATTGAAATTCAATTCTAATTTATACGTAATTCATTCTTTAAATGAAACTTTTAATTAAATTAACATTTATTTGATCTTTTCAGATTAGTTATCTTTCAAAAAAAAAAAAAAAAAAAAAAAAAAACTTTCTTTAGAAATTTTTTTTATCTCCTAAACCTCTCTTTAAGGATTTTCCTCTCAGAGCTTCAATAATATTTTTTTGTTCTCGTGAGGATCTTTGTTAAATAGTTGTGGGAATTCTTGATTTCTAAGTTTAATTTCGAGTGGGGCCTACTTTGCTGTGACAGAATGCTAATGAAGAGAGGACAGTAAGTAGTGTTTAGTGAAAATAAGTTTGGCCAGGACATACTTTTGCCCAGTTGGAAATATTCCATTTTTGATTGTATTAAATTAACAGTATATCTATGATTCTTGTATTACTGTTAACATAGATATTACGTCCTATTTTAAAATTCCACTTTATACGTAATTCATTCTTTAAATGAAACTTTTGATTGATCTTTTTAGATTAGTTATCTTTCAAGCAAAATTCGAGCTCTCTTTAGAAAACTTTCCAATCTCCTAAGCCTCTCTTTAAGGATTTTCCCCTCTCAAAACTTCAATAATCTTTTTTGTTCTTGTGAGGATCTTCGTTTTAATGGTTGTGGGAATTCTTGATTTTAAAGTTTAACTTCGAGCGAGGCCTACTTTTCTGAGACAGAATGCTAATGAAGAGAGAACAGTTGCGTTTAGTGAAGAAAAATATGTTTTTAAGTTCTTCTCCACTTTTAAGTGCTTCTGGTATTTAAATTATTTATGGCAAAATAAATAAATAAATAAAATAAAAATAAAGTTAGAATCATTTTTTTTTTCAATATAATTGCACTTTCCCTTAGTTCACACGCTGTTGGATATTCCTAGAGCCCGATCACCACTCGCACAGACTTTGAAAAAAAAAATGTTCTTTTATTTCGATATGTTGCCACCACCGATATAAATACTTATATCGGGCATGTTGTGAGAAGGATTATCAAAAAGAATGCTGAGGTTTTTCAATTAAACTTAACGAACAGCTTATTTACAAATTAGTTATTTATAAACAGACATTATTTACAATTAAGAACTCTGATACAGACGATCCGGCCCGATAATATGTTACATATAACAAATATTTTCTTCGTACTAGGTCAACTTATTAAAATACGCTATTTCCAATTCACATAGATTTATCGAAGAATTGCCCTTGATTACTTTGTTGCACTGACTGTATACGCCAAAAGCCTTTAACTCTTTCTCAAAAACTGCACTCATGAAAAAATCGACCACGTATCTTCATTTCTACGCCAGAATTCTTCACGATCCCCCACCAAAAGCTGCTACGGGGGCCTCTCGCTATGAATAATAATACTAATATAAAATATTATTAAGCAGAATTTAAAAAAATCCCATAATATTTTTTATAGAAATCAGCTTATATTGTATTTAAAAAGTCAGAACAATTCCAAATTTTAATATTACTAGTATTGAACAATATCAGAATTTCAACGAATATATATCAAGATTTGAACATTTTCTGCACCAGTAAAAGTGAGCAAATGTTACAATTAACAATAAGAATCTTATGAACTAGACATTAACTAAAAATTTTAGTATGTAAGACTGCATTAAAATACCAAAAATATGATTAAAATACTTTTGTAATTTTATAATTGTTATATTCCGATTTATAGTGCAGCTGTACTGTTAAAGACAGCATTAATTATGCATGCATAGTGAAGGACATCTAGGGAAAAGCTGTATCATTAAATAACTCCTTTAATTAGATTTAAGATTCCGAAATGCCCTTATCGTTGGCTAGTCTTTCTTGCTGTAATAGCTCTTTAACATCTCTTAGTTTGATTGAACCATTTTCAAACACATTGCTCTCCCAAGCTTGATATTCTTAGAACATTTTGGCTAATCTTTCCGAAATCTATTTAAAGTTCCACGATTTTTACAGGGTGATGCCCCTCTGCCTCTTCATTTCTGAAATTCCCTCGAGTACCTTATGTGTGACACATTATGGACTGTTAAGAAAAGGGATAACCCCTCGTCCGCCCCTTGCTAAAAACGCATTATCCAGCAAACGATAAGATCCCGGCTTTGCGACGCGAAAATGCATATCGAGGGACTCATGATTATTGGAATATTGCGTTGGGAGAGTGTGGGGAGAAAATTCCCGATAACAGTTCTCTCTTCAACTCTCTGTTGCAGAATATTTCCTCTCTTTTCGTCGTTCTCATTTTGGGCCGATAACTCTCCAATTAATCCTCCTGTTTTACCGGATCACGCTCCATCCCTTTTTTTTTATTATCATTCTTTTAATTTTCTTTTTTTAAAAGGAAAAACCCCTTCTCTTCTCTTATGTGGTAGAAACAAAACAAAAAAATATATGCAATAAAGGGTAAAAACGAAAAAACAAAGGAAAATTTTTTCCAAATCCATCCCTTTCCATTTCTGGCAGACGAGATTACCCGGGGTTGTGCTGTCGCCCGCCAGCTCACCCCCCATCGAACGCTCGAACGAGAGGTTTTGGAGGAGATGGGGGTGCAGACGATCAATGATAATTATCGGTAATCAGAGGACGGAGGTGGGAGAGTAATTTGATTCCCCCGCTTAAAGGCACTGAGGAAGGGTGTAGGGAGTGGGCAGGGTAGGTTCGCATCGCCCCCGGTGATGGAAAAGGAGGGCTTTGGAGCAAAAGGGATGCAGGGCTGAACAGATGCTGTCCTCCTCACGCTCGTTCTGTGCTTGCTCTGCTTGGAAAAGTTCGCTTTCTTTGCGGTTGTTAGCTTCGCTCGGTGGTAGATGCCATTGTTTCGGATTGCCCTACTTTTCATTTGCATTTGTTCGGCGGGATAGCGAAAATTTCTCTCATTCTAATCGTTTATTCAAAAGGCGGTTTTAAAGTCGTTGTTAGTGTAATTTCCTTGGTTTCCTAAGTAAGTTGAGTTGTGTTTCACAGGACGATGCTTTCATATAAAGAAGTGATTTTAAAATGTAGGGGAGATTCACAACTCTTTTTTTTTTTTTTTTTTTTTCACAGTAGTTTCTGAATGAGAAAGAAATGAAAAAGCTTTTCATCTAAACTTTAAAATTTTATTACTTAATAAAAATACCATTTATGAATGGAATACCAAAATATTAATTGTAAATCCGCATTATTTTTCATCTGTTGTTTATGATAATGACTATAGCTTTAAAATACTACATATAAATCCGGTAATTTCTATAATATCTTATTATTTTTTTTACGTTAAAAAATCTATTTTAACAACTTTTAAATCAATAATAAATCATGCAATAAACTGTAGTATTTAATGAAATGCTGTTGAAGTGATTTTTTTTTTGTCATTCTAATCTTTTGTTTGAATGGCGGTTTTAAAGTATTTTCTACTGATTCAATAAAAGTATTACTACTTTCAAATAAAAATATTTATTTGTATCCAATATCAGTGTCACTTATATTTTCCCTCTTGTCTTTTATTAGCCATGATTATTTCATTTTATTTCTTTCAATATAACATATTGCTTGTAAATACGTTAATCTGTGAGAGCAAAAATTCTATTTTTTTTTTTCTAATTTTATTATTAAATAATTACTAATAACAATTAAACATTAATTTAATATCCAGTAAAAATATTTCTGGGTCGTTTATCTTCTGTTTTTCTTATTTCCAATAAAACTTTTTAAGGTAAGATATTATTTGTTTTAAATGTTTTAATCTGCTGGAGCAAAAATCCTATCATGTCTCTCTCCTCCCCCCCCCCCCCCAGTCAATTTATAAAACATTATTGTTTATATGAAACAAAATACGGTTGTTCTCTTTCAAAAATATATTTGGGATAAATAATTCTATAAATTGCAGCTGATAAAAATATTGATTTATGTTTGATAGATTAGTCGAATTGTTAATTCAAAAGGTTATTTTGAAGTTGTTCTTAATGCGGTTTCCTTGTTTTGCAAAGTTTTTTCACAGGTTGGATGCGGTTTTTTTTTTTTTTTTTTTTTTTTTTTTTTTTTTTTTTTTTTTGTAAAAGTAAGTTTTAATATACAGGGCAGATTCACCACCGTGCCTCAACCTAGCGTTTTTTTTTTTTTTTTTTTTTGGGGGGGGGGGGGGGAATTTAAAATTTTGTTAACTTTTTAAATTTTTAAATCAAGTTAGTTTCTGTTTTATGGAGTCCAATACAGAATATAAAATATCGAGTCAAGTCGATCAGATCGAGTCGTATAATTTGTTGTTTTCGGGTCATGTCGAGTTTTGGTTGTGTTTCTTGACTTGATGCACTATACTAAAATGCAAGTCTTGTCATTTTCAAAATAGACCAGGAGGTGACATCACTTCATCAAGTTGGAGGCTGAAATTCTAGGATTAGTCTATTAGCATATTTCATTGCATCTGATCTGCTAAGTCATATCTTGATGAAAAGTGTTCAAAAATTCGATTTTAGTAACTGACTGATAACTTTGCCATGGTGTTTTACTTGCTCCTAGTCCTTCATATTTTCATACCTGTCGGGTTGTAGAAAAAAATCAATGATAAACCTACCAGTCAATCACTAAAATTGAATTTTCAGCTGTTTTTCACCAAGATGTGACTTGGAAGACCTGTTTCATTTTTATATACAAATTGAGTGTATAATACGAACTTTAAAATGTTCAGGTTTACTTAAAAGGCGATTAAAATAATCAACTATAGATGTAAATAGTTAATTTTATTTAAAAACATCTTAGTACTTTCAAACCTTTAATCAGACTCTTCCTCAGAGAATATTTCCTTTTTATAAATACAAATATACGATTCCGTTTTGAAAATGAACGAAACTACTACAGTAAACCCTCCATAACGGACACTCCCGAATAGCGGACACCTTTATTTAGCGGACAGTTTTCTAATACCCACTCCCAAAATCTAAAATGTTGTATGTTTAACCTCTGAATAACGGACATTTCGAATAGCGGACAGTAATTTTGACAATAAAATAAGAAAAAAAATTTTTTAACGAGGAAAATAAATGAAAAAATAAAAAGTCTCCAAATTTTTTAAGGTAATGTGTCACAAATTTTGTGATCACAGATAAATGACGGGGTGGGCTGGGAATCAAAGTCCTCATCCAAAACATTTGAAATTCGACAATGTTACAATTGTGTTTTTTCCCCCAAACGTAACTTCAGTGTGCCAACCACTTGATCGAGGCGTAATGTACAATTTTAAAGCTTGGTATAAAGCTTTTATTACGCTACATTATTTTAAAGATTCTATGAATACACTTGAGAATTGCCTAAAATTAGTTAATGCTGCCGATACTGCAGTTTGGATTTCATTCAGGCTTTACATTAACATAAAAAAAGAAACACATATTTCCGACTCAAATGAAGAATTAAGCGAAATAAGTGAATTAATGAAATATATTAGGAGTGAAGAAACTGCCGAAATTTTCATTAATATTGATGAGTTACTTACTAGAGAAGAATCAATTTCTCTATGCGATTACATTGCTTTAGAATGTTCGACAAAAGCTGACTTTTAGTGATGACGAAAGAGATGCTGAAACTAAAGATGTTTCCAGCAATCTCGATAATTTCCAAGAAGCAGCAAAATACAATAAGCAGTCCCACAGTTTTATTTTTACAAAAAAAAAAAAAAAAAAAGATAGTTCAGAAGGATTAAAATTACCTGCAAAAGCAAATACTTGTAACAGATTTTTTTCGTAAGAATGCAATAAACAGTGGATAAAGGTATGCAAAGTTTTATTTCAGTTTTATTGCTTAAAAAATACTTTTCATTTCTGATTAATCATATAATAGAGGTTTTTGAACATATAAATGTCAATTAATGAAACACTAAGCATTTCTTAGCAATTTTTTAATCTCTTAGGTTTTCCCAATAGCGGACACCTCCGAATAGCGGACAATATCCGCGCTCCCGAGTTGTCCGTTATTTAGAGGTTTTACTGTATTTAATGAAAGTACTAAGATGTTTTTAAATAAAATTAGCTATTAATATCTATAGTTGATTATTTTAATCGCCTTTTAAGTAGACCTGGACATTTTTAAAGTACATATTATAAATTTTATGTTAAAAGCAAGGGGAAAATTTCATTCCGTCATATATTTTATATTCATGCAAATCGAGTTTTAACTAATTCTGGAATTGCATCCACTTGATGAGATGGTGGTTTGGGCAGACACCTTCCAATCTAAAAGGGAAGTTATATGGGAAGGCGAAAAAGAAGAAAAAACGACGCATGCGCGAATCTTAATTTATTCTAAAATATCTAAATCCTGTAATTTTTTTAGCTATAGAAAAAGTATAAATAACTTATAAGTGGTACGGGGGTGGTGGGAAGGGCATACTCATTATATTTGAAAACTAACATATGTTCTATAAATTAAGAATATGTGCTATAAGTTATCAATTAATGAATGTGCTATTAGTTATCATTAACGATTTGGCAAATCCACAAAATTCTATGATATATTTCTTTCACTTATTCTGATGCATATAGTTTTAATCTTGAAAATACTATCTAAATTACCAATATCGAAATATTCTTTGCTGCATTATGTATGTGAAAATCAGTTGAATAAATTGCATAGATACCATGCTGCCTTATTTTATTTTTATTTTTTTGGCAATAATAATTGCATTAGTCCGACAAGTTATCTTTGTTTCTAGTAGTAATTGTCTTCGTTTATAATTAGTATGCTTGATGAACCTACTAATCGAACGCTATTCATCTGTATTACTTTCAGTTAATACGATATTAATATATCGATTTATCCATCAGGGGTAATTAGGTAATTAGGCGGCATATTCGATATTTAATAATCGGTAAACTTCTGTTGATTTCCTCTTTAAGCTCAACTAGGTACTTTGCTTCAAGTTTTCTATTTTGGTATATTGCTGTGCTACGTGATAGATCTATTTAAGTTTGCGTAGTTTAAAGGCATGTCTGTTGACAGAGATGCATTTGAATGTACATTAAAATAACTCATGTGATTATTACTGTTGTTGTAACAAATTAAGTTTTTTCTTCCCTTAGGATTTTTATTGTGACAATTTTTATGAAGATCTTTTTAACGATAGAGAAAGGTGCTTATTATATAGAAAAACCTTTTCTGAAAGTTGGATTCGAGTATCGATTACTGCGCTCTTGAATAATTTTAATTTTTTTTTCTCTTGAGAATTTAATTTATTTCGACTACTCTTCGAAAAATGGTAAAGTATGTATTGTCATTAAAAATTTGATCCTGAAAATTGGATTGATCACTGACAGTGAAATCTTTTAATACTTCTATTGTTATTACACAGAATTTTGTGAGCGTGTCTTGATCTGTTTTAAAGTTTGGCTAGTAACTGATTTTTCCAACCAGTTCCTCCTTGCTATGAAACATATTTTTATCGAACTTTTATTTTATTTTTTTCCCCAAGTGATTGTTAGTCTTAATGTTATTTTTATACAAGCAGAGGTTTAAGAAAAAGGCATTTTCAAATAAGATACACTTTTATAAAGCATTTGTTTTCGCGGCTTTCATTCTGCTATTCTGTAAAACTAGTTTTACAGGTCAATACGAGCCTCCCGTCCGTTCAATGACCAATTCCTCCAGCGATTAATATTGTACTAATTGATGCTGAAATATTAATCATTCGGTTAACCCTAAATTTGCATTTTCTCGTGCTTTTTTATTATGCTAAAATACTATTCAAATCTTGTAAAAGTTTGATTCTTCTCAATTTTTATATTTGTTTCGTTTATTTCCCCCAAATTATGTTAGCAAATATGATGTTGAATTCTCTGAAAACTTTCACGGCTTTATTAATTGTGCTATTTTGTAAAACTAGTTTTATAGGCTAACCCAAGCCTCCTCCTGTTCAATGTGTTCCTTCATTGACCAGTTCTTGTAGCGACTAACATCTTGTTGTGGTTGAAATGTTAGTCATTTGGCAACCCTAAAAATGCATTTTCCTCTTATTTATTTATTTATTTATTTTTCAAAATTATATTAGCAAGTATACCATTCAAATCTTGTAAAAGTTTTCTCGATCTTTATCCGTATATATTTATTTCGTTTATGTATCTATTTATCTTATTTATTTATTTATTTTCAAAAGTGTGGTTGCAAACATACCATTGAAATCTCGGAATGCTTTGATTTTTCACGACTTTAGTAATTGTGCTATATGTAAAACTAGTTTTACAGGCTAATCGAAACCTTCCGCCGTTCAGTCAGTGGCGCCAACTTTCGAAAAATATTGGGCGAGTTCAAAAAATTTTTGAACAAATACATAAATATTGAGTGGGCTCAATTAATAATGGGTGGATATATATCAAATTATTGGGTGGGCTCGCGCCCCATGGGCCCTTATAAGTTGGCGCCACTGCCTTCAGTGACTAATTCCTCCAGCGACTAATATTGTGCTGATTGTTGTGTCATTTGATTAGCCCTAAAATGCATTTTTGTAATTAACAAACATTGCTATTCAAATCTCAAAGCTTTGATTATTTACATCCTCTATTTGTATTAATTTATTTTTTGCTTTCATGATCTTAACTATCGAGAAATTTTTATTTTTTTTTTTTAAACTGTTAAATTCCAATGAGTTTTGATTTGTTTGAGATAAAATTTGTTTAAATTTAAATTTGAAATTAAAATCTGTTTGAGATTAATTTTTTTAAAATCAAAATTTAATCTTTTTAAAATTACTTGTTAATAATTGGCTGTATTTATGATAATACTAATCCAATAAAATGAATACTCAGATGTGTTGAACTACGTGTCAGCATTAAAATAAAATAAAAGAAACCCAACGGAATGCGAAAAAAATCTTTTATCGGAAAAGTTATTTTAGCTCTCTACTAATTACAACGTTATTAATTACATTAGAGTGCTACTTCAGCCATGCGAAAAAACATGCTCTCTAATGCTAATCCCTGGAAGAAATTTATAAAGATCCCTCGGTCTCATTGAAATATTTAAAAAAAAAAAAAAAAAGTTGTCCCCTGAAGGAAATATTTTTGCTGGCGTCTGCATGCTGTTTATATCGCGTATTATAATACAAAAATACTCTAGTGCTTTATCATTATTTTATCACTCAGTTTTTTTAAAATATTTTTTAATTGCATAATTCTCTTATCGTAGACAAAGAAGTGTGTATTCCCTTGCGTTATCAAAACTTTCACCCCTTCCTCCAGTCTTTAAACACCCTCTCCTTTTGTACGGCATTCTCAACCCTTTCTTCTCTTCCAAACCCTTTGATATCCGACCAAAACCCAAGGAGTCCTATAAATGAAGCCCTCGGAGGAAAAGGAGACATTTATTAAAAGGCTCTGACATTTATTGAGCAATTACAGGGACCATAACTGTCCCCTTCAGAGTTATGACCAAAAGCCCATTGAACACACATATAAACTCTCTTTCTTTAGCTGAGCAATTACGCATCGAGGGCGACCTCTTTCTCCTCCCCACTTTTTCCATTATTACTATTAGTATTTTTTTTATTTTTATTTTTATTTAAGAGAGATCGATCTTTTTCTGATACTTTTGTTTGTGGGATTCTCTTATTGATGTATTGTTTCTGACGTATACAGATCGTTGCGTTACCCTTAGTAACAAATTGCCGGGTTGGGTAACCCTCGTCTCCTTTTAGGTTTAGATGCACTCACTCCTCCACCCTGCCTTTATAGTTTTATCATTAAAAAGTTATTTTTCTCCGATATTTTATTTTGATAGATTCGCGTGCGACTTGAGACTGACTTTCGGACACTAGTACCGGCACTTACCATTGTCATTTGTGTGTCACAGTTATTAGGTTTACGCTTTTGCAGTTATTTATTTTCGAAATGGATCTCCTACTGCCATTTATGCAGGTATATTTATGTTGAATAGTGGCATGAAAGTTAATCTGTTTTTACCTTTTTTACCACTAAGACTTTAAATTTATTTATTGGATAAGTTTATTTATATATTTAAAAAATATTTATTTTTAATAGTCTTATTGTTTTATCATTCAAAAGTTGTTTTTATAGTTTCCTGTGCACTTTAAGAGGGACTTGCCTGACTTTGGGACATTGGTACTGACACTTATCACTAATAATTGTGTGCCACAGTTATTAGGTTTACGCTTTTGTTGGTATTTATTTTCGAAATTGATAGTTTATTGCTATTTAATTTTAAATTAATACTAAAAGAAATCTTATTTATTTTTCATTTACACGGGTATATTTTCGTTGGATGTCCCTGGCATGAAAGTTGTTCTATTTTACAATTTCACTAAAACACGCAGTCTTCCAGTTTATCCATTGAATAAGTTACATATTTTTATTATAATTAAAAAATTATTTTCCTTTTGTATTATTTTTATGGATTCGTTGTGCACTTATCACTAATATTTGCATGCCGCAGTTATTAGGTTTACGCTTTTATACTTATTTATTTTCAAAATTGATCACTTATTGCTATTCATTTAAACTATTTAATTTTTAATTAATATTAAAAGAAATCTTAAAAAAATTTTTGATTGGGGGAAAAAAAAAAAAAAAAAAAAAAAAATTGGCCACTATTAAAATTAAAAGTTCCACGAATGAAATCGCTACTACTGGCTACTAATAAAATTTCCCAGTTTGGCTCTTCCCCTTCTTTCAGTGTTTCCCCCAGGACAAGGGCGCACAGGCCTTCGACCAGTAAATTTTTGATCTTCCACCAGTAAATTTTTGAAAAGAAATGTTCCCCTTATTTTTGGCATTAATTCTGTATCTTTAAGAATTTAAATAAGAAAAAACCTTCTGCTAACATTTACCGGTGGACGTTTCCCCGAAGGCCTGTGCGCCCTTCTCCTGGGGGAAACACTGCTTCTTTTATTTTCCGATTTTATTACTCCCGTACTCGAAAGAATGTATTCTGATAAAATGTTTTTAATTTCTGGAAACAGGGTGATTTAATCCTGTACATCCTATTTTCCTGCCTACTTGATGACAGTGTTAAGAAATCCACTTATAATCTTAGACAATTTTGTTTGAGGATTACTTGCTTTTATTATTATTATCATTATTTCTTTTTACTCTTCTTATAATAATTTCATTGTCAAAGAGGAAAATTGCATTTTTTATGGGTGCTTTTGACTAATTTTTTTTCAACCGTCGCACTATTTTCATATATATATATATATTTTTTTTTAATAAATGTTGTATTGTGCAGTACTAGTTTCGAATTAAAGAGAAAATTTGCATTGTCAATTAGAAGTTCACCCGCTCCCCTCTTACCCAAAGGCCTCATAAATATTAAGGATTATATAAAACTTAAGATGTATAATGTTTGTTGTCCTTCAACCATCTTTATTTATGCAATTAATTTATTATTGAAAATTTAATCTTGTAAAGTCTCAAAACGTGTAATTTGTTGTTGTCCTTCTTCCCCACTCTTTTTGCTAACAAGTTATTTACGTTTAAATTTTGTCTGTAATCAGATAAACGCCCCATTTAAATACCACATTCATCAGAAAAATCCTTAATATTATTTGGCACTTTCCAGAACTTTTGACTTCAATTTAATTTTTCTCTCTCCCTACGCCCTTCCTCCTCCCATTCCTTGCCATTTCCCATATATTTCGCCCTTTTCGGTTTCCCATATATTTCTGTGTACAATGCTGAAAGTCCATTATTTCAATCTTCAAAATTCTGTTTGCTGTTAAAAAAAAATGCCATACCAGTGTGCTACTCGGGGTACAATTACAGGTACGTTTTAATATAAAAATGTGAATAATATTTGTTTAAATTTTTGTAGTTGTATAGTACATAGCTTCTTTCTTTTGAGTTTCTTAAAATCACATGGTTTACTACTTTTTGATGACTAATAAAATACTTGTAAACGAATTTAGAATTTATTTTAAAAAGACAAAGCATTAATTTATTATTACATAAAGTCTCAACACGTGAAATGTTTTGTCCTCCCATTATTTTTTATTAGAAAAATTTATTTACGTTTAAATTTTATCTTTTAATCGGATAAACGCCCTATTTAAATATCCCATTCATCGGAAAGCACATTAATATTATTTAGCACTTTCCGCGACTTTTATTTTGACTTCGATTTCATTTTTCTTCCTCCATCCTCCCCCTCCCCTACCTTATATAGTACATAATGGTGCGAGTCCATTATTCCGATCTCTAGAAATGCGGCCTGTTGTAAAAAGAAAAAAAGCCATGTCAGAGCTCCATTTGGTGTACAATTCCTGGCACACACAACTGCTGACAAAACCACAATAAGCAACAAACATGTTGTGGAGCACCTCTCGAAAAGCTTTTATCCGTCCATTTTTCATTCCATGTTGAAAAGGGGGCAGGGCCGACTTTTCAGGGCGCCCCCTCGGGTGTCAAAAGGGGTTGGCCGCCCCTGTTCGACCCCTAATTGGGGCCGCCGCCCGCCCACCCCCCTTCTTTTCCCTCCACTTCTCCCGAATGATAAATTAGGCAAGATTTCGGGCGCGAAAATTTATCGCCTGTGACGTCATTAATTTGCATATTAATGAATGAATGAATTCGGGCCGCTCCGCTTTTAAGTATTGTGCCCGCGTAGTTAGCGTCTCTGATCGATATTGTTATGGGCCAGGGAGGTGTCTTTAAATTTTAATACGGCCGAAAGAGAAGCGATTTTAAATAGCCTTTTTAGCAAGAGGAAGGGTTTAGTTGTTGCTAGCTGATTTCCGAGTGTTGCTTTTTAGTGCTGGCTGATTTTTATTGTTATTTTTACAGGTGATAATCGGATCGTGTGTGAGATGGAATTAAAGCGAGAGAGATCGTAACACATTTCTTTTTGAAAATAATCTTCTGTTTGTTTATTTTGCGAATGGCGTAGTTGAGAATTTTTTTTTTAATTTCCTACTTGTATTGACTTCAGATTCTTATTATTTATAATATTACTTTTAATTAAAAAAATCCAAATTATGAAGCTCATTCCAAGTATTGTATGTTACAAGAAGATAAATTTAAGGAATCTAATAAACATGTGTTCTCAATTTTATTTTTCTACACCCCCCCCCTTCTTTGTACTCTATTTACCCTTTGTGCCAAGTGTTCAGCAGCAGTATTTCCAAACAGAATTTTATAATTTACTCACAAAAATTCTGTTAAATAAATAAGACGAAAATTACCATTTAAATTCTTTGATAGAAAAAAAAAAAAAAAAAGGATTTTAAGCACCTTGTATATCACGTACTCGCGATACTTGTCGTGAAGGGATTAAGCAAAATTTTAATTTTTTAATCTTAATTCTGGATTCTTCAACTCTCTCCTCCCCCTTCTTTTTTTATTTTATGTTTCGTGAGATTTGAATACTTTCATAATTTTTGTTTAATTTGTTATAAATATTTTAATAGATCAAAGCAAATGGCTTTGTACTTTGATAAGTCTTTTTTATTTCTAAATTTAATCTGAAAAATATCTTCTTATAATAATTTTAAAACCATTAAGTATTTGAGTAGTTTTATAAATTATAAATAATGTTTACCTTTCTAATTCAGGCTAAAATGTGATTTACATCATCCTAATTTAAAATTTTATGTAAAGAAATAATAAAAAATAATACTTTCTATATTGCTATAACTAATAATATTTTGTTTGTAAAAGTCTTTATTAGTTTGCTATAGTTTAAGATTAAAAGTAATTACTTTCAAATTCTGACTAAAATACTGTTTACATCATCTTAGCATTTTCTGAGAATTTTTGAAAGATCCTTATTGCTAAGACAATTCTTGCTAAAATGCGATTTACATCATCCTAATTTAGAATTTTGTGTAATGAGAAAAGAAAAAATTGTTCCTATATTGATATAATTATTTTTCATCTGTAAAGGTTTTTGCCAGTTTGCTATAGTTTAGGATTAAAAGTAATTGCTTTCAAATTCTCACTAAAATGCTGTTTACGTCATTGTAACATAGCTTTTTCTGACCAAAAAAAAAAAAAAACTTCATAATCAGTTTGTAATTGAAAGTTTTCTTCCTCCGGTCTTTTGTACATCCTATGATAAATATTTTTACGCTGTTGCTTCTAAAAAAATAACTTTTACAAGGAGAAAAAAGTTATTGAATGTACTTTAGGCCGGACCCATCTACCTCGGAGTCATGCTATAAAATTGGACACTCCCGGTACATCAAAATCCCATTAGGTAACCTCGCACCTCCCCCGCAGGGGATCAGACACCGCGTGTACAATCAGTCAGGAATGTCAGGGGCTGTTAAAAGTCGTGTCAGCCCTAACTATTTGTCAGAGGCTCGCTGTCCGGCTCTTTCCTGAAATAAATTGACGAACCTCGAGCCGGATGTGGCCACGATGCACTTACACGGACCTGGGTCTCCGTTAGGAATTCAATGTTTAGAGCTATTCCCCGTTAGAAAAATTTTGAAAAGGAAACTACATCCAGCGAATAATATACGATGAAATTTCCGTAGTTGCGTTCCCCGACCCAGCTTTTTCTTTTTTTTTAAAAAAAATGTTAAAATTTTTTGGATAGTGAAATTTTGAGTTTGTTCAATAAAAAGTTGAAGGAACTTTTGGATTTCTTATCTAAGAGAGCGAGAAAAAAAAATCCCCATTAATATTTGATTTTCTAAACACTGTAAATATTCATTTATTTTGAAGAAACTTTTTTCAGGTCCTTTTTCATATAATAACTTACATCATCTGTTGCCTGATTTTTTATTTTATGATTTTGAGAATCCACTTTCTGCTTTTGAAATTTTATATACTTATTTGTTATCTTTTGCATTCTTGATCAACTTGCTTACTTTTGACTGGATGTTGTATCTTAAATTTGTGATTACAGGGTTGTTAAATACCCGGGTTTTTTTCAGAAAAAACCCAACCCACTGTGTTTTTTCTTGGTTTTGGGTTTTTTTTTCAGGGTTTTGGGGTTTTTTTCAGGGTTTTGGGGGGGGGGTTTATCAGGGTTTTGGGGGGTTTATCAGGGTTTTTCGGGTTTTTTTCAGGTTTTTGGGGGTTATGGGAGGTAATTCAGAATGCTTGAAAAAAAAAATGTACTTATTACTAAATTTAAAGTAGCTAATTGATTACAAATATATATAAATCAGTGACAGTAATGAAGATTATGCTTTGCTTTTAGATAAAATGATTATTAGTAATAATTTATAAAGTATTTTTTATTACTAAATAATAGAATAAGCCAAGTAATTCTACATGCCTACATATTTAAATTAGAATTTTAAGCATATATGGTATTTTGTTATGAGTTTCTATTGTATAACATAGAACGGATTACACATCAAAGTATTTTTTTAATGGGAAAAAATTTGTTTGTGCTACTTACACATGCTACAGAGATTAACTAACAATTATTTCTTTTAAAAATTGTTATGGTATAATTAGGACATTTCTTTTCTTTGGGCTGGGGGGTGATGGTTATAAACTTTATGAGTGGTGTACTGATACTAAGAAATATATTACAATGTATTATATGTGTAATATAAATACATTATGTATGTAATTCAAAGTTGAAATTTTGAAAAAACCCACTTGGGTTTTTTCTGGGTTTTTTCAGAAAAAACCCACCCGGGTTTTTTGGGCTGAGCGAAATCATAACAACCCTGTGTGATTATCATTTTAGTATTTTTCTTTTTTTTCACCTATTGATACATTTTATTTTGTACATGCATTCGTGCATAAGTTTACAGGCTGCATAGCTTTTATGTTTTTGTTTCCCATGTGCTAGAAGTTTTCTGAAGCTGCCACATAATAATATTGGAAATATACGCTTTCTGCATCTTTTCTTTTCTTTCTTTTTGAGGCTTTGCAAATACCATCGAATAAAAATTTGACTTTGAAATCTAATTTTTTGATTTTGGCTGATGAAGCATTCTTCTACCTTCCATTGCGTTTAATAATGTTCTTTTTTTTTTAAATATAAATATGTAAAAAAAAAATCCTATCACTTTGATGTCTTTTAACGCTTTTGCTCACCTATCTACGTTTCCCCACTCCAATTCACTTATCTGTCTACACCCCAACCATGCATTTTTTTTTCCTGTCATCCCTCGTATATAGTAACACACTGCTCCATATTTCATTTCCTGTGTCCATATTTTTATGGATTTCTTTGTCAGCACCTGTACGTTTCTCTTCACATACTTTCCTAGTCACATTTTGTTTCTTTTCTCTTGTCTCACAATATATTAGGCAACATTCTCTCTCCTTAACATTCCTAGATGTGTCCATTAATCCGTCGTGGAGTGTGGGGGTGGAGGATGAGCACTATTTCAGTTACTTGGGAGAGTTCATTTGTCACCGGCCAGGGGCCAGGAAGATTTCCCATATAATAGTATGGAGGCAGATTCAGCTGGAGGGGATGATGTTGCTATGAATAAGCTGTAGGGAGGGACAACATTGTTTCTGGATGTTCTAACTCCCCTCCACATGTATCCGATTCTATTAGCTTTCACCTATTTCTATTCCTGTAGTACAGTGATGTCTTATTTCGGTATTTGTTGATGATGATATATGGAGCACTTTGGTGAAATATATTAAAGCGTGGGGCTGGTAAATGTTTTTAAAAACCTGTCTTGTTTGACTCTGTTCCGCGTCACTGTGTTTTTCTATGCTTGCCAACTTTTACGCTTTAAGAGTATTCTTCACTCACTTGAAAATATACCTTTTTTCTAATATTAAACATATTACCAGGTTATTTTCGAATTTTTTGTTTGAATGTGAATATTTTAAAACTTTTTTGCATGTAGCTGAAGTCTATCTGTAATAGGTTTTTACACAAAGGTACTTCAACTTTCGGAACCAGTTTCGAAAGTTTAAAGGGATTTGCAACAGAGATCGAAAAACTACGAAATAGCTGCATTAAAGTTCGACATCAGTTATTCTGTGCAAAAAAAAAAATCTTTTAAAAATATTCACATTTAAACGAGAAATTCTAAAATAACTTAGCCATAGGCTTAACATTTGCAAACGGATGTTTTAAAGTGAATAAAGAGTAAAAGTCACGAGTCTAAAAATTATATAAATATACAAATTTTTCAAAAATGTACAATATTCAGCGATAGAGAAAATTCTGTTGCCTCTAAACTTTTCTTTTCTTATGTTAGTGTATATTATGTGATGAGAAAAAATAAAATTATCCGCTTCTCTAAAGCTCGAGTATGAATCAGAAACATGTGTAGAATCGTTCTGTTGATTATTGCTCATTTTAATTTTTATACATAAGTTTGATTTCTGTAGTCAATTTTTGTAAGAAAATTGTTTAAACCATTTTTGAGATTGCAGAGCAAACAAAAAATTTACAACATTCAGCATTACAGATAATTTCATTGCCTTTAAAACTTCCTTCTCCTTTGTAATAGCATATCTATTAAAAAGAAAGAAAAAAAAAGTTAGAAATTTGGTGTTCATTTTTCTCATTTACTTATTTTACATACACCCTTGATTTTAATATTTAATATTTATTTTATAAGTTTGAAAAATGGCATAAAGCATGTTTTTGTAGTTTAAGAATCCAAAATACCCAGTTAACCGTTTACATGCCGAATTAATATCGCAATGTATTTATAATTTTGTTTTTCCTATATGACAACTTCAAATATTTTAATTTATGCATACAAATTTAAAAAATAACAAAAGAAATATTTCTGCAGTTTTTTGGCTGTTTTCATTTCAGTGTTCGCATTTTGGAACCTGATTATTGATTGACAGCCTATGCAAATATAACAAATAAACCTTAAACCTAAAGTTCAAATAAACCTTATATTTTATAGGAAAAATAAAGTCATCGTTATTATTTTGGAAAATATATGTTATGTTTTACAAATAATGCAATGTACCCATTTGGGAACATGGACGTTTAAACGGTTAAAGAGAATCAAGCTTTAAAATTAGTAGAAATTAGTTTCTCTGTTACCTGTAAAACTGTCTTCCCCTTTGTAATGGCATATCTGCCGGAAAGAAAATCGAAAGAAACTTTGTCTTGATTATTGCTCGCTTACTTATTTTGCATACACCCGTTATTTTATTAATTAAATTATTATTTAATAACATAATATGTTATATGGCATTTTCTTAGAGATATAAAATAAATATTTTTGTTGTATAAGGATCGAAAATATCTAGTTAAAGGATAGCGGTCTTGAAATTTACAAAAATACTTTTTTTGTTGCCTGTAAAACTATTTTATCCTTTGTGATGGCATATCTTCCAGAAAGAAAAAATAAGCAAATTTTGTATTATTATTGCTTCCTTATTTATTTTGCATAAACACTTTATTAATTATTATTCCATTAAATAATTAATCATTAATCATTTTATATCTCTAATAAAATGGCATAAAACGTATTTTTGTTGTTTAATGAAAGAAAATATCTAGTTAAAGAGAAATAAATTATTTTCTCTGTTGCCTGTAAAACTATCTTTTCCTTTGTAATGGAATAGCTACTAGAAGGAAAAAAATAAGGAAATTTTATGTTGGTTATTGCTTCCTTATTTATTTAGCATAAACTTTTAACTTTATTAATTATAATAACTTTATTAATTAATTATTTCATTAAATAATTATTTAATTATCTTATATCTCTAAGAAAATGACATAAAACACATTTTGTAATTTAAGGATACAAAATTTCTAGTTAGAGAGACAACGATCTTAAAATTTAAAAGATAGTTTCTCTGTTGCTTGTAAAACTGTCTTTTCCTTTGTAATGGCATATCTGCCAGAAAGAAAAAAAAGAAACTTTATTGATTATTTGCTTGCTTATTTATTTTGCATACATTTATTTATTTTATTAATTATTTCATTAAATAATTGTTATTTAATTAATTTATATCTCTATGGAAATTGAATGAAACACATTTTTGTAATTTAAGGATACAAAATCTCTTGTTAACTAGAGCCAGCGATCTTAAAATTTAAAAGAAATAGTTTCTCTGTTGCCTGTAAAACTGTCTTTTCCTTTGTAATTGCATATCTACCAGAAAGAAAAGAAGAAACTTTGTATTGATTATTGCTTGCTTACTGATTTTGCACACACCCTTTATTTTATTATTATTATTTTATTAATAATTAATTATATCTCTAAGAAAATGACATAAAACACATTTTGTAATTTAAGGTTACAAAATTTCTAGTTAGAGAGACAACTATCTTAAAATTTAAAAGAAATAGTTTCTCTGTTGCCTCTAAAACTGTCTTTTCCTTTGTAATGGCATATCTGCCAGAAAGAAAAAAAAAAGAAACTTCATTGATTAATTTGCTTGCTTACTTATTTTGCATACATTTATTTATTTTATTAATTATTTCATTAAATAATTAGTATTTAATTAATTTATATCTCTATGAAAATGGAATGAAACACATTTTTGTAATTTAAGGATACAAAATCTCTTGTTAACTAGAGCCAGCGATCTTAAAATTTAAAAGAAATAGTTTCTCTGTTGCCTGTAAAACTGTCTTTTCCTTTGTAATGGCATATCTGCCAGAAAGAAAAAAAAAGAAACTTTATTGATTATTTTTGCTTGCTTACTTATTTTGCATTCATTTATTTATTTTGTTAATTATTTCATTAAATAATTAGTATTTAATTAATTTATATCTCTATGGAAATTGAATGAAACACATTTTTGTAATTTAATGATACAAAATCTCTCTTTAACTAGAGCCAGCGATCTTAAAATTTAAAAGAAATAGTTTCTCTGTTGCCTGTAAAACTGTCTTTTCCTTTGTAATGGCATATCTACCAGAAAGAAAAGAAGAAACTTTGTATTGATTATTGCTTGCTTACTGATTTTGCACACACCCTTTATTTTATTATTATTATTTTATTAATAATTATCTCTAACAAAATGACATAAAACACATTTTTGTAGTTTTATGATAGATTATTGTAGTTAATGATTTGTTAAAATGAATCTGCAGTCTTAAAAATTAATACAAATATATTTATCTATTGCCTGTAAAAGTGTCTTTTCCTTTGTAATGGCATATTTGCCAGGAAGTACAACGTCTCCAAATTATGATTAAATTTGGAGGATGAAGGAGAATTATTGTATTGGCCATTGCTTACTTTCTTTTATGTACACTTTTGATTTTTCTAAGAATATTTCTGTAGTTTAATAATGTCCCTTTAAACATAATCTGCAATCTTAAAAAAATATGTATATTGATTTGTTTCTCTGCCATTAAAATTAATACATGCTCATATTTAGATTTAATTGTTTTTAAGGTAAAATGATCTTTTTATTTGTTATTTTTTTCTTTTTGATTTTCGTTTTTATTTTATTATTCTCGTGTTTTTATAACAATCTGTAATTTTAAATGTCAGTGCTGAATAACTTATTTTTGTTTTTTTCTGCCAATTTATATTGGTAATTTCAAAACACAGTTTTATTTTAACATAGAACTTCGAAATAGTATTTCTGAATTCCCTATAAAATACACCTTAGAGAATACATGAATTTTAAAATATGATGAATGTCACGCCAACTTTGGATTCAATGTTTTAAGAGAAATAATAAAATATGGACATAAAACGCGACAAATGAAATCTGCCCAACCAATGATAAAATCATTTTAATAAATTTACCTGATCGTTTATGTTCCGAAATTTGTTAAGCAATAAAGTACGTGCTTTCAATTCAAAACAAAGGCAACAACAAACACTAAATCAAAATAATTAGTAAACCTTCGTTCGCATAACACTTGTAAAAGTGATTGACGTTACAGAAAATACGATCTTGCTCTACGAATTCCATAAATTTAATTTGTTCATTTTACAGTTTGTTTCTAGAAGTCCCGCACATATTTTCTCATATTTCATAGGCTCGATATCGCTTCACTATAAGCCTCTCTTGACAATCATATCCTATACTACTGTGATTGGATTTTCCTCGCGAAAGTATTAATATTTCCCTAATTCGCTTCTAGAGTCCAAAACCATCATCCTCTCCTCTACCCCCCCTCCCCTATTTAATAATTTTCCCGCCCGCTTATGTTTACAACACCGCAACTTCAATCGACCCGTCACTCAAAAGTTTTGAGTCGGCAGCTGGCGCGAAATAATTTAAATCGCGCCATCTTGTTGTCCCCGGTGCCAATCAACTGGTGGCGTTTCCCATCCATTTGCTCTAATTGGCCGGAGTGACACAAGACGTCTGTTTGCGTCACAGGTAGTGTGTGATGATGACGAATGGCATTACGCAAGAGGCGTGGTTGGTATTTTTGTTTTAGCAGTTTATTTTTGTATTTTTTGTTTATTTTTTTAATATTCTATCTGAGTTGTTTTAATCTAT
Organism: Maratus speculifer; assembly: GCA_964019185.1. NCBI lineage: Eukaryota > Metazoa > Arthropoda > Arachnida > Araneae > Salticidae > Maratus > Maratus speculifer. The sequence goes on along the minus strand of OZ025300.1, from coordinate 88,715,043 downwards.
TTATATTTTTTCCTTATTTAGATGATTTCTTTTTAATTTTTTTTAATTTAACTTTATTTATTTATTTTTATTTTATTTTATTTTATTTATTTATTTTTTTGCTCTTTCTTTGGGAACTGAATGTTTCACTGTAAACTAACAGGTGTTAATTGTAACACTTAATGTTTATTTTTATGTTTATTTGTTTTTATATAGTTAATATGTATATTTCAAGGTGTTAGTAATTTATTTTTTCATTTAAATAGATGGATATTTAAAAAATTTAAATAGAAAAAACTACTCTTATGTTAACGCATGTGATGCTTCTAGTCCCTCAAATGTCAATTATTCTACAGCTTAATAATATACATATATTTTTGCTGCTTAGAAAAATGATTGTAGGAATTTTTAAATAAAATGTTCCTTTTGAATCTTATTGATGAACTTAAGAATGAACTTAAGATGATTGATTTAACAGGAAAACTGCTCTAACATCTTATTACATGTGTTGTTGTCACCAGTTCCTTTAAGGAGAGTCTTCACTCACTTTGAAATTCCCGTTCTGTAATGTTAAACAGATGGGCATGTTAATTTTGAATTATTCGATTAAATTTGAATAATTATAAGCGATTTTTGAAATAAGATCGCTAAGCTTAATCTTCAATAAGACCTTTTTTTTTAATTTTTTTCAATTGTAGTTTTTTTTTTTTTTTTTTTTTTTTTTTAAATACATTTATTTTTGGAAACTTTTTTGAAACTGAAAATACTTTTAAAAAAATCTGCAACCAAAATCGAAAAAATAAAATTATTATCAATCATTACAATCAAAATTATTATCAATCATTACAATCAAAATTATTATACAATCATACTTAAGATTGAACTCAGCCATCCTATAAAATAATTAACAATCGTTTAAAAATATCAAGTTTAAACGAATAATCCGAAATTAATCTGCTCATTTATTTAACATTACGGAGCGGGAATTTTCAAGTGAGTGAAGACTTTTCTTAATAACATTTATTGGTTTTTTTACGGTCCATAGTTAACGGCATTATAACTGATTGTTAGATTCAACAGACTTAAAAGATAAAATTGGAAAATAAATTTTATTAAGTTGCTAGGAGTGATTCAAAATATTAATTAGGCTAATATGTTAACTGTCTAAAATTCAATTTATGCATCTAGTTCTTTATTGCTGAATTTGTCCCCTTCCTTCCCTTCAAAATATCTACTATGACGTAACAATTAGAGATTTTCTTTTCACCGATTTTGCCTTATTTGGATATATATGTATGTGTTACAGTAGAAAATGTATCATCTTATTGTGCATTTTACAAACACATTATTTATTAGTTTTAAAAGTTCATAGAATCGAACAGTATAATTGTAGAAATAATATTAAAATATTATAAACTTTATTCTCCGTGCTATAAGATTATTCATTATAGTTGTCCTGCAAATATATAAGTAAGCTTGGTAATTACGAACTTGCGTAAATTTTAAATAAAGTAAAAAAAAAAAAAAAAAAGGGGGGGGGAGGGGTGTGAGAAAGTTTAATTTCTTGAAATGTCTTCTTAAAGACGTCTTAAAGTTTTGTTTCCATAATTTGCGATTTTTCTTTTCTCGCATCACCACCCCGTCTCTCTCTGCTTTAAATATTTTAAATATTTCACAGTTAAAAACTTTTTGATACTTTTCCTCCTGTCTCAATTTCTTCTAAAACATTGGAGTCGAGGCTAATTCAACTGAGCCGTCTTGTGGCAAATGTAGACTTCTATCTAACCGAACTACATATATCTCCTATAAAAGGGGAATTATATATTTGTGCAGCCATTTTCCAAGGAATTCCAATATTAAGGGCTTCAATTAGGTATTAGCTGCTATAAACTTCAGTCCCAGACAACAGAACATGAGGCCAACTGTAGGATTTTGCCCCCCCCCCTTTTTTTTTACCTCTTTAAATTTTTATTGTTCGTTTTTTTTTCACTAACTTATTATTTTTTACTTGCTAGTTCATAATTTAACATTTACTTTAGATCTCATTTCAAAACGGTTTGATACATTTCTATCCTCTATCTGAATTTCTTTTGAAGTATGGGGACGAGGCTAATACAACTGAGCCTTCGTGTGGCAAAAGTTGACTTCTGTCTAACCGAATTAAATATGTCTCCTGTTAAAAGGAATTATATTCTTATTTTCATTGCTCATTTTTGTTTACTAATTTATTAAATTTTATTTCTTGCTAGTTCATAATTTAACATTGCTTTTTTTCGCAATTAAAAACACCTTTGTTACTTTTCAACTCCTTTCTCTGAATTTCTTCTGAAGCATTGGGATCGAAATTGATTTAACTGAGCCATCATGTGGCCAATGTAGACTTCTATCTAACCGAACTAAATATGTCTCCTATAAAAGAGGAATTATATACTTGTGCAGCCATTTTCCTAGGAATTCCAGTATTAAGGGCTTCAATTAGGTAATAGCTGCCATAAACTTCAGTCCCAGACAATAGAGCATGAGGCCAAAAATAAAATATTGTCCCTTCTTTAAATTTTTATTATTCATTTTTGTTTACTAATTTATTCAATTTTATTTTTTGCTAGTTCATAACTTAAGGGTACTCTATTTCACAATTAAAAACAGTTTGGTTAATTTTCACTCCCGTCTGAATTTCTTTTGAAACATCGAGGGATCGAGGCTAATTCAACTGGTCCACCATGTAACAACTGTAGACTTACCGAACTAAATATGACTCCTATAAAATGGAATTATATACTTATTTTCATTGTTCATCTTTCTTTACTAACTTATTAAATTTTATTTCTTGATAGTTTATAATTTAACATTACTTTATTTCACAATTAAACTTCTAAACTTCACAATTACTTTACTTCACATTTTGGTTACTTTTCACTCCTCTATCTGAATTTCTTTTGAAATATTGAGATCGAGGCTTATTCAAGTGAGCCATCATGTGGCAAATGTAGACTTCTATCTAACCGAACTAAATATGTCTCCTATAAAAGGGGAATTATATACTTGTGCAGCCGTTTTCCTAGGAATTCCACTATTAAGGGCTTCAATTAGGTATTAGCTGCCATAAACTTCAGTCCCAGACAATAGAGCATGAGGCCAACAATAGGATTTCGCAGTCTTTGGATTATTATTTATGATGCCTTTACCTTATTTATAGCCATCCACTTGCATTAGACGCTGGGTTTGAACGCAAGCCATCCGGAGAAGTGAAGAAACATTAAGCAGCATCCACATCTACAATATATTCCAGTAAACATAGAGGAGGGGGAGAGGGGAAATATGTGTATGTTTTTGCTGGGTTTGCGAAAATATCGTGATATTTTCAAAAAAATCCGATACTTTCAAAACAACCTATTTATCGATGTTTATTACTATAAATTCGAAACTAAACCATATACAGCTCTTAGCATGAAAAATATATGATAATATAATATTCTGAATGCTTTTTTTGTTACTTTTATAAAAATAAAAAACATTGTGAACGTCTGTTTCAAAACTCGCCTAACCAGAAAATTCAATTTTTGGAAACCGCGGAATATTGGTTTTCATTAGAGATCGACCGAAAATTCGGTTTCGCTTTCGGACCAAAATTAAAATTTCGCCGAAAATTCGTTTTCGGCGAAAATGCTTTCGAGAATACGGCCATATTAGTATTACAAAAACCTCATTTCTTTTTTCGAAAGTTTTCAACATTACTGTTCGGTTTGAACTGTATCTATTCGAATGATAATCTTTATTTATTCCTGTGAAAGCTGCACTATTTATATTTATCAGCATAAATTCACACAAAAAAATTTAATTTTATTAATTTTGGAGTTTTTGAACTCTCATCCTTAGTTGGAGATTGAAAAAAAAAAAAAAAATACAATTTGCTTTTTATATTTATAAAAAAAGAACATCGTAGAATTATGTATAAAGCACTAAGAAATCTTATGTACAATGAAAATTGTACATACAAAATGATTTGTTTTTATTGAAAAATTTGAATATAGATGTATGTTTGTCGCTAGAAAAAGATTTTTTTTTTTTTTTTTTTTTTTTTTACATATTTCAATTCTATATATGTCGAATTATTTTAGAAAATAAATGTGCAATTTTTTAACCTTGATTGATAAAAAAAAAAAAAAAAAAAAAAAAAAATACGCAGGGATTAGGTTAACTTTTTCAGATCCCAGGGTTTTATACTAACAAACAGATAATATAATATGCATATAATGTATAACTAAGAAAAATAGAAAATCGACAAAAAAAGTTATTTTTTATACATAAAATTTTATGATACATATAAATTCAATAAGTACATTTTTTAACAACTTAAGTTTTTACTTTTTTGTATTGCAAAAACATTAAAAAAGATAAAATAAATATATAATAATTTTAGTGTTCACTCTAGAAGTAAAAAAGGCATGATGATCATTAAAAAGGGCACTACTGCAGCAGAAAAGGACAGTTTTGCAAGAATTTTTTAAAAATTGCCTTTAAAAGGGGAAAAGCCTTTAAAAGAAAGCGGGAAAATACATAATTTTAAGTATGATAAATCAAGTAACATCAATTTTGAATCACATGTTATAAAACTTAAAAATACAGTTAAATTAAAACACTATTGAATAGTTTCATTTTTTTTTTTTTTTTTCTTAAAAAAATGAAAAAATTTCTATCATTTTTGGCACGCAAATTTAAAAATACTACGTAATAAAAAAATATTTATTAAAAATCTCTAAGTAAAACCAATGGTGCATTTTACTATTTTTAAAAAGGGCAGGGTGCTGCGCCCTTCAAAAATGGCCCAGAATGAATGCTAATAATTTTTTACTACTAATGGACTCTACAAATATCTTTAACATACTGTAAAATTATTTACATTTTTACTTTCTTCTATCTTCAATAGGAGAAAGTATTGTAATCGAAATTTTTTCGACTTCCGGTTTTCGACGGATTTACACGTTTTAGGGGTCAGAGATTCCAAAAAACATGTTTTTACAAAATGTCTGTCTGTCCGTGTGTCTGTGTGTGTGTCTGTGTGTCGCCATTCTACCATCAAAAAGTGTATGAAGTTATGCATAGAATTGAACCAAATTTTTTGTGAATGTTTTTGGCTGTGGCAAGCAGGTCCTGCTTCAGTTTTGAAATATTCCGCCGGAAGGGGGCGCTGCAATCGCGATTTTTGTGCCGTTTTCAATATTGTACCGACCAAAAGTATATGAAGTTATGCATCGAATTTAACCAAATTTTTTGTGTAAGTGTATGGCTATGGCTAGTTGGTCCCCCCTGAATTTGAAAATAATCGGCCGCAAGAGGGCGCTGCAATCGCGATTTTTGTGCCATTTTCAATATTGTACCGACCAAAAATATATGAAGTTATGCATCGAATTGAACCAGATTTTTTTGTGTATGTGTATGACTATGGCTAGTTGGTCCTCCCTGAATTTGAAAACAATCCGCCGGAAGGGGGCGCTGCAATCGCGATTTTTGTGCCATTTTCAATATTCTACCGACCAAAAGTACATGAAGTTATGCATCGAATTGAACGAAACTGTTTGTGTAAGTGTATGGCTATGGCTAGTTGGATCGCCCTGAATCTGAAAAACATTCGCCGGAAGGGGGCGCTGCAGTAGCGAATTTTATGCCATTTTCAATATTGCACCTCATAAAAGTGTATGAAGTTAGTTCTAGAACTGAACTAAATTTTTTGTATATGATTATTTTTTGGTAAGGCAGGTAGGTCCTCCCTAAATTTGAAAAAAAAATCTGCCTATCATTCTATTGTCCATCGGCTCGTGCAGAGACGGAAATTCGTTTTTTCTCCGATTGAAGCAGATTGAAGCAGAAATTTAAGATGAAAATCAAAGTTGGTATGGCATTAAATTAAAATTATTAAAGCATTAAAATGAGTAACTGTTTTTTTTTTAAATATTAAAATGTACATATGAGATAGAAGAAAGTTTTGGGATTGGCACATCCAACTAGTTATTTTTGTACTTTTTTTGCTGTAAGCCATTTTCATATAACACGTAGCTCACTATAAAAGCGCTGTAAGAAACAAATTGCTATTTTGATTTGTTCTGCTATATTTTATGTTCCATTCACACTTATTTCTGGGGAGGGGGGGGGGGTAAAACATTATTTATATGCGTGAAAAAAAAGAAATCAGTAAAGATGTGTATTCTATGGAGATACAAGTCTCAAGAGGTTAATATAAACATTTAGCCGCCATATTCACAGTAAGAAACTTCCATCTAATACAGCAACAAAAAGAGAAGTAATGTATTAAAGCGAATTGGTTCTTTTCATTTAGTTTCAAATCTCTGAATGAACGCCTTCCGAAAAGCCGCGTGCCATTTCATCGGCTGTAATTGCATCCAATTGCCTTATCTCTTTATGCGAGCTGCTAAATCTTTGAGCTATGAAAAATCGTTCCTGAGGATGTAGTCAATTCCAGCAGCATTATCTTCGTTCTGATCCCACCTGTCACTTAGAGATGAAGGCTTCTTTTTTATCCGCGTGGTATTTGATCCCCCTGCCTTAACATGCACAATACCACTCGCTTCTTTTCATTTCGTCATGACGGCGAAAAAAAGCTCCTATCAAACGGAATGATGTACTCTGTGTGGTCAGAAATGGAGGGTTATTTAATGTTTTATTTATTTATTATTTATTATTTCTAAGTTTTTTAATGTTTGCCAGCGCAGGCAACGAATTGAGGCTATTCTCAAATTCTCTGCTCAACAACCGCAAAGGATTTTGACATATTTACAAATCCATTTTTTAATTGAAAGGTATAAAATTGGAAGGCCTGACAATGGAAGCGATTTAGAATCGAACTGTGTTTTCCATTTTGAATAAGTAAATCGCCTTCTGAGATTTCCATCTACCATCACCCTATCACAATTTTGATCTCGTGATAAAGACGTTTATCATCCTTCCTTGAGTTATTAATCTTATTTTCGTGCGGTAATTAGATTCAAAACGTACCTTTGACAATATTTTCTTAAAAAATCTTTTAACAGAAAAGAAAAAAAAATTTTTTGAACAGCTATCTAATCACTTCGAGTTTCATGCTTTCCCGAACAAAAATACATCAATTACGATATTTTTTTTAGCTTATTGAGGTCAATTTGATGAGTGCGGCGTTTCTTCCATAAAATACGGTACCAAGAACAAGTTAGTATAAGTAATTAAAATATTATACCAAATAAATTCGGTAGTTAGATTTTGTATTCTCAAATTATCATAAATAAAATAACTCCCAATCAATATTGTTTTTAGAATTACATATTAAATTTCTTTTGTTTTTTATTGGATGCTAAATGTACTGTGACTCTTTAACCTTTTTAACGATAAGGTTTCTAATGTGCCCAATGTTATCATTTACTGCCCTGCCCTCTATTTACATCCGTATGTTTTTAAGTGAAGATCTTTAAGGTTAAAAATTGTTTTAAAAGTACCAAATTATCAAATTATCATTAATAAAACAATTCTAACTCTCAATCACTATTGTTTCTGGAATTACATATTAAATTTCTTTTATTTTTTTATTGGATGCTGAATGTATTGTACCGCTTTAACCTTTTTAACGACAAGGTTTCTAATGTATCCAATGTTATCATTTACTATCCTCTATTTACATCCGTATGTATTTTTTTAAGTTAAAATCTGCAAAGTTAAAAATTGCTTTAAAACTACCCATAGTCTTTTTTGAAAAGAAAAACCAAAAGTATTCGCTGAATCTCCACATTGTACATTTACAAACTTTCTAATCCTGGACATTTTTTCCTCTACGTTTTCTTTTCCTTTTTGGAAAACCATCCTTACACAACGAATGTAGAGTTGTGTCCACCAAAACTCTCTTTGTTTCTAATCTTCTTTTCCTGTGGAAGCCCCTTTTCCCTTTTTAGTTTGTCTTCTTTTTTTTTTTTTTTTAGTATCTTTGAAACATCTTGAAAATTCGCCAAGAATATTAGTGGCAGTTGTCTTCGCGAAAACATTCGCAAAACTTTTTCTCAAAAAACAAAACTTTTACTTTGGAGGAGGAGGGGGAAAAAAACTGCCAGCGAAGGTTACTACAGCACTATGGATAAAATTGTGGAAAATAATGTCCCCCTAGTGATTGCTCTAATCCCGGTGTGCCCCATTGTTTGAAAGTCCGTAGCCAGCTGATAAGCAGGCCTTGCATCTCCACGGAATTCTTACTTTTCTCTGGCTTTTCTTTCTTTTTTTTTTTTTTTCTTTGGGCCCTTTTTTTCTTTCTGCTTCTGCTAAAATGATCTTAATCTCTGGTAAGCCTTTTTCCTCTTTGTTATTATTTAGTTGGTTATTTAGTTATTTATTGACTTATTTTAGTGCTCACTCTTATTTTTCCGACTTTTTTCTTTTTTTGCTGCTCCGGCAACAGGCCTTATCTTGCTGACGTCATGCTGGTCCCATAATCCATCGCGAGGGGTATTAGGACCTGGGATAAGGAAGAGGAGTGGAGAGGAGAGAGTGTTGGCTGGGACTAATTATGAGACATTTTTTCGCTAGGTATGTTTGTTAGGAAGTCGTGTGTCAGCAAGTTTCCCAGCCGGACCCATTCTTGCAATCGTGTCCAAGAATCTATATCAGATAAACATGTCTTATAGGCTAAAAGAACAAAAAGAGAAAATACTCTTATAAATAATGACGCCTAAATTATTGTTGGTTGTCCATTCTTTTAGAACTTTTCTTATTAAAAACTTGTTTCCCCTCCTCATTCTAGAAAATACTGTTTCTATTTTTTTTTTTTTTTTTTTTTTTTTTAAGATCTAATTATTTTTCTTTTAACCCTTCTCTTTTTTACCGTGTAAATGATTGTCGTAAAGTTTTATTCTAGGTTGAATTTCGTAAAATATTTTAATTATGTTATGAATTTTCTGCCTTCAATATTTATATATATATATATGTGTGTGTGTGTGTGTGTGTGTACGTTAACAAGTGGCCAGTCTCCACTGGTTTATTTTTCATGTTTATTTTCCATGTTTTTCTGATTTAAATTATTTTGTTTCGTTTTTGACGGTTTATTTTTGTGAGGTTTCAAGTTTTATTCATTTTTTTTTTAAGTTTATTTATTATTATTTTTTTAAGTTTAGTAAATTTTATTTTTGATTCAGTTCAGCAATTTTGTATATTATAGTGTAACATTTGGATATGCAATATATATATGTGTGTGAAAGTTCTCATCAAAATTCACACTGAAAATTATTCCACAGAAAAATAACTTTTCGTCTGCTGCAATATATCTCGTACATCCTTTTATATATAAAAAAAATAATAATCTTTCCACATTACCTAAAATCTGTATTTAAAATAAATTCTAGCTTTATTAATTTAAATGAAACATTATTTATTATTTACAAATAGCTAATACTCCTTTTACTCAACATTTTATTGTTATAATTAAAGGATTTTTCAGCTTAATTTGAGTAATATATGTATATATATTCAACAAACGAAATTAAAAAATTAAAATCTTACATCAAAGAACGAATTTAATTATAAAAGACTGTATCATCTTACTAACAAAATTTGATGCTATGTTATAAACAAACAAAGAAAGAAAATACACACACCTTAGACAAGCCGCTTACGCAGCATTTCCGAGAACTTAATCCGATTTGAAGAGAAGTATTGCACATTCAAACACTTTTCCCACAACAATGAATAAATATGGCTGCGCCCAATAAATAATTACAGAAGGAATAAAGTATAAAACTTGGACCGAATCGTCCTGGTGCATCCGGAAAGACTATCCGGGCACAATCCGGTTTAATATTCCGGGTGAGGCAGCTTTAAATCCTCGATAAGGAGTGAAAGAAGGGGGGGGGGGTTGGCAGGAGCGATATCAAACCCCGTTATTACGGAAAGCGAAAACGAATTGATACTTCAAAAATTCAGGCAAAAGACTTGGCGATTACACCGTAAGCCTTTCATTAAGTCGAAGCTCAAGACGTGCGGGGATTATGGAAAGACGATTCTTAGCGAAGGAAAGAATGGAAATAGGGAGATTTAAATAAGGGGGGGGGGGGTGATGAAAAGGAGTAGGTGGAAGTTTCTCAGAGAAATCTGCAAAGGGTTAATATGCGAAATGAGAACCATTAAAAGAGAGAGACAATTAGCAAGCGGATAAGCTAAAGTTTGAAGTCTTGCGACCTGAGATCTGTTATTAGATGGTTTGAAGTGAACAATGATTTATAAAACACATATTCCATTTACTAAGGATTTATGCATGTTTCGGAATCATGTATTCTCTCGGAATATAAGAATCATCATTTGAATATTTAGAATCATTTCTCAATCTTAAGATAGTCCTCTTAAAAGTTGAGTTACTGGGAAAGGTATTCATTTTAATCATTTTTGAAAGACAATTTTAAATTATAGATAGGAGAAAGATCTCCAATTCCTTTGGTATAGAAATCTTAAACAGACAATAACACAAGAAAAAATGCGATATTAAACAACATTTATTAGGTATGCAACACTAGTTTTGAAACGCCAAAAGGAGAAAATAAGCACCATTTACTCATCTATGTTAAACTTTCCAAGACCCTTTCCAAAACTTTTTGGGAATGATTTTGGAATTCGGGAACACAAGTGTTGCTTGAAGATACTGTATATACTTGTAATAAGAAAGAAAAAAGAAAGTAAGAATCATGAAAGTGATACTAACAGTTTTTCTAGTTTCATTACTTAATTTTTTTTTAGCAATATCTTTCAATGCACCCTTTCACCAATCAGTAAAGATTTTTGGGGTTTTCTTTTTTTTTTTTTTTTTTTTTAGTCGTAAAATAATTTAAATGTGAATACGCATTCTAATGATAGTTTATAAAATGTTCCCATTCTTTGTATTGTAGGACTTCTAGGAGAGATATCTAAAAGCATTCTCGAGTTTATTTTTTATTTTTTTTTTTTTTTTTTTTTTGAAGAAGGGGATTAAAATGTTAAAAAGAACGCCCATCTATTGAAGGAAATTCTATACCAAGAAAAAATGGGTGCAGAACAATTATACAGAAGGGTCCCCCCCCCCCCCCCATTGTTCGCTTTTATCTTTTTTTCCAACATAGACCCATATGCGATTACTTGAAATATTTACACATTCGCCGATTATTATTATTTTTAATAACTTGTGTATACGTTTACCCCCCCCCCCCTCCCTCATATTCTTATCCCAAGTTTTGTCTAAAATTCTTCGACTTGTATACGAGTATATGTGGTAGTAGTTTTCTTCGCAATCCTTACAGGTTTTGTAACACAAAATAAAAGAAATACTTCTTGAAATGTACACCAAAGAAAAAGGTAATATAAGAAATCCTTCATGTTTGGACATATTTCACCAGGAATTGGAGAGGAAGACGCTTTGGAGAGGCACAAGATAAAACCCCACTCCACACTGAAACCATACAAACAACGCTCTTAATGGCCTAACATAAAATACCTTCTGCCCACGAGGCAAATGCCTATAGTCCTTTCTTTGACCTTCATCAAACACAGAGGCTCGGGCCCAATTTTCAGACACGTTGCCATTCCTGGCAAGAAGAAAAAAACAAAAAGTAAATATATATAAAGAAATAGGCAGTAGCATGGCCGTATATCGGGATAAAGGCAAAAGGGAAATCTTGCAGTTCATGCAGCGGACTAATCTCTCAGAATCCTCTTACGGCATACTTGTCCACTAGGTTACTTAGGTTGATCCATCACTGGCATGGCGAGTTTCTTCCTCCCCCTTCTCCTCCTTACTTCACTTCGCTTCTGGTTATTTTTGTTGGCGGGAGCGAAGGATAAGCCCCCGTGGACGGTAAACAGTTTTTATTACGAAAGTTTCGGCAAGGTCTGGTTCTGAATCGCTAAATGGCTGGGAAAGAATCCGCAGAGAATAAGTGGTCGACGTATGTGAAGGGGGAGGGGGGGGGGGTTGCCCAGCTATTGAATAAGACCGAGATCAATAAGATGGGTAAATAAATTAAGAAGTATTTCTTATAAAACCCCATCAAATATCAGAGAAATAACGGATTCAATTTTTAGGGAAAACCCCCTCTCTCCAGCAAAAATCAATCGCATTCTTCTGTCAAAAAGTAATATACATGTGTGCAATCCTGGTTTGGTAGAACTATTTTCTGAATATACATTAGTTCAATTAAAATAATTTTCGAAACTAATTTAACCCTTTCCGGCACGAGCAGATTCTGAGAAATTATTCACTGAAATTGGAATTTACGAATGAATTTCTTAGAAATTAAAAATTTCCTAATATTTAGCTTTCATTGTAAAAGCAAAATACCCCAAAAATATTATTGGTGCCGTTTGGAATTAAAATTCGGTGTGGACACACTGTGCCGAAAGGTTTAAATTATTATTGTATGTATATATTTTAACGCACCGGCAAAATATAGTAAGTGATAATTTAATATTCACTATAATAAAGAATTTTTCACTTGAAAATCTTATTTTTCTGGAAAGAATTTTCCAGATAAATCCTTTGAGCGCAAAGGGTTAAGTTCATACGTAATTTAGAAGACAATGATAACTAAGGAAAAAGTAAAAATAACAAAGCAAAGGTGAGGCAATACTCATAAGAAAAAAATATGTCACGAAAACTTACTGTATTAACTAAGAGCGATATGAAAAAATATAACATATTTGAAAAAAATAAGTTAGCATATTTAGATATTTTTACCGTCATCATAGCTGAAAATCAAATCATAAGGATAAAATGCAAAGTGCAGTTTTTTAGATAATTTCCAAGTATTCTCTCCCCCCGCCCTTCTTGCCCCTCACACACACTTATATATATATGCGTGTCGTTGTACGTATAACAACTGAAACTTAATAGTCATATATGAACATTTAGATTTCCAAAAACTTATATAAATGGTATGGTGCTAAAGTTGGTTCCTAGCTAAAATGAAGAATAAAAGTAAAATGATAATGATAGATAACAATATACTGTAAAAAATTCTGGTATTTTTTACAGAAAAATAACGTATTTTTTAGTGAAAAAAACTGTTTAAAAGAAAGTGTTTTCTATAAAAAAGAGTGGATTTCATAATTTTTTCAGGAAAAAAATTATGTTTTTAACAAAAAAAAAAAAAAAAAAAACTGATTGAATTGAAGACAGATTTTATGGACGGATTACGATCATTTATCATATTTCGTTCATAAAATCTGGCATAATATGCTATAATTATATAAACAGCAGGTTTACACACTCTCAACTCAACTGTGCCCGTGGACGTATGTGTTTATATTTTGAAACTTTAAATTGCATTTAACATCTTTATATTGTATCCTGACGATGTTCGCAGAATTGAATGAAACGTTGATGAAATTTTAAGTGTATTTTAAATATATTCTTTTTATAAGTGTACCATTTAGTAATATGTATTTATCTTAGTAGATATTTTTAGGTACATTCTTAATAATATTAATTTTGTAAATAAAATAAAATAATACGTCGTTTTTAACGAACACATGGATAAAATAAAACTTAAGGGTGTATTCGAAAAAATGCTTTTCCGCCTTCAACAGCTCGAAATTTTCTGATACAATTTCAGGCACAATTTTAAAAGTAGAAACATGAAACTTGCTGAGGGAATTTGTGAAGAGACGTATAAGGTGCCGTGTGATGTCATTTTACGCTTTATTCATTAGAATTTGATTTATAAACTATTACCTTCTCTGTATGACCCCTTTTTTTTCGTCCACAGACCTCCCGCTTCGGGAAAATCCGTTCAAAATGCCTTTTTTGATTGCTTTTTGTGCAACATTTTCTGCATTTATCAAAGAATTGACAATCGCGGCACCTTGTGTACTTACCAAATAAGACAATTTGCCAATTTGATGCATTTGAGAGCAAAAATAAGTTTAAAAATAAATCTGGGAAAAAAAAAAAAAAAAAAAAAAAAACCAGCTTGATTCGAAATACACCCTTAATCCTATCAAATCCGCGCAGTTAAGCTATATATAATGTTAAACGATAAGTAAAAAAAAAACAAACATTTTTTTTTTTTTTTGGGGGGGGGGGGACATGTTTAGCGACATTCAATTGCACTTTTAAATCTACATACCAGAAAACTTCATTTGAATTTCTCAATTAAACTTCCAATAAAATAAAAATAAATAAAACATGCCTAATAAAAATATAAAACGCATCACACATTATTTTAATAACTACCTTAATTGTTCCACGCTACCTTTCATAATCATTTTTTAAATGACTTTTCCATCGTGGGAAAATACTTAGAAAAATATGCCGCCGCTTCCAAAGCTAGCGGAAAAAAAAAAAAAAAAAAAAAAAAAAAAAAAATTACAAATTACTCTTCAAATCAACTTAGACGTACATTATTAATACACATCTACCACTTTCAACGGTTTTTCCCATTAGAAAAAATTAAAATAACAAATTAAAAAAAAATCGTCGAGAGAAAATGGTGTAAATTAAGACTTGAGTGCCCTCTAGCGGCTAATTGCGACATTTTAAAGAGAATCTCCATCGTAAGTAGTTAACTTCCTGGAGTATGCATTATATTTAATCACTTTTAAAACGTTTCGACGAATATTTAAACAGTTTCTACCCCCCATTTTTTGTTGAATCAATAACAGTTAATTTGTCCAGAGCGTAGAATATTTCAACCAATCATATTATAAATGATATTCTCCCCCCTTTTTTTCCTTTTTCGCTCTGGATATTTTTTCCCTTTCCCCCCAAAACGATTTTTTTCCCCTCCCTGCAGGTTTTTGTTTCCTATTAAATTTCAAGAGTTCTCTGCTTGATTGAAGTTATGTTGGGGGAAATTTCGCTTTCGCCCGTTTAATGAGTTTTTCCGTTTATTTGTTGTTCTGAATGTATCCTATTACGGAGCCCAAAAGAAAAAAAAAAAATGAATTAAAAAGAACCCTTACCCATCTTTTCGTTTTAATTTTGAAAGAACTATATATTTGCAATTGGTCGGGAAAAGCATTTTATTATTTATTTATTTATTTATTTATTAAAGTTGATTCCGAATTTGAAATCTGGAATTCAATCAGAATTTTTTTCCCTTGCTATTTTTTTTTTCCAGTTTTCTTTATAATTTCCTGCAAAAAGATATCCTAATAAAAAATTGCATAATGCTTTCCTTGATTCAAATATGAATAGTTAATAAAGCTTTTCCGAAGCAAATATTTTATTTATGTTTTTACTTTTAAAAAATATTTCTTTTTTTTTTTTTAAGTCTATTTTTTTTTATAATTATTTTTTAGTTGCTTATGAGATGGGGGAAAAAAATAAAGAAAATCTCTTAAAAAGCTTTGATATTTCCATACTTTACACACAGCGAATGATTAATTCAAGATTTTTAATAAAAGAAAAAAGAAAATCACGTTCATTAATTTTTTATTAGAATGACAAAAATTATTTTTTCTTTAAAAATATTTCCGGAGAAATGCCTTTCTACCAGAAATCAATGCAAGTGCATGTAATAATTATATTTATCTTGAGGTAATTACTAATAATTTTTCCTTTAAAATGTAAATGCGAATTTATACATTTATAGCCACTGTGACGTTATTGAAGCGTTTTGCACGACATTGAATCTGAAATCATTTCGACATATAAATCGCATAACATAAACGTAGATAACCACTAATTTTGAATATACAGCCGACTGTCGTTAATTCGAAATCGGATAAATCGAATCTTCGCTTAATTTCTGCTCCTAATCCCTTTTACTTTCTGACGGACTTCAGATTACAGTCCTCCCCACTTAATCGGGTAACGGATAATCGAATACCCCGCTTATTCGAATAAAATCCTCCGGAACCGAATTTAATCCCATTGGGCTAATGTTATTTTCCCCCGCTTAACCGAATACTTTTCACGAAATGTCCTCGCTTAATCGAATAACATATGTGTGAGACAATTTGAAAAATGGGTGTGAAAAACATGTTTCAATTGGAATTTCCTCCACACTTTTTGTCATTTTCTGTTGTTACACAGAAAAAAATTTTCCAGAACTCCTAGCATGGATTTTGCCTGACAGTTGTGGTCAAGGGAGTTCCCTTCCTTGTTCATTTTTTCGAATTAATTTCAAAAATGGTGACATAAATTGGACAGGAATTTCGATAAATTTTGTATTTTGTTTACTTTTATTTGTCAAAAGACTTCTTTTTCACTTTTTCGATTTTTTTACAATTATTTTTAATGGAGACACTTTCATTTTCAAAACCGGCCCCGAAACAGAAATCATCCCCATTAAAAATATACGCGATAAAAATGGAAAAAGTTAAAAACGACGACGCCTTTTGTGCAGATCGATCTCAGCTATCCATTGCAAAAAAGATCATTTAAAAATAATGAAATGCGAAAGAGATATCTTTATAAACTTTTCTATAGCATTAGCATTAACGAGCAAATCCTCGAAGTAACCCTTGAATAATAATGTGTTGTCACTTAGAGGTTTAAGAAGGTAATTATGATGCTATTCGAAAAAAATCTCGTCCAATTTTTTACTCTAAAATTTCACATAAACCGTTTTCATCTATTTTTTTAAACCTGTATAAATAACGTAAATTAAATTCTAATAACAAAATTTGGATCCAATTCACATGATCTGCATTAAATGTAATGTAAACAAAATGCATGTGTTTACTGTCATTGAACTATTGCGTATTTACTTGTCATTTTGTTTTTATTTCAGTTTGTATTATTAAGTTTTTGATGATTTTCTTACTCTGGTAACTAAATATACTATGTTTAATAATTTTGTCATTTAATTGCACCTTAAATATTACATTTATATGCCTCCCCGTTTAATCAAATACTCCGCTTAATCGAATATTTTTTCTGGAACCGTCGATATTCGTTTATGCGGGGACGATTGTATTGAAAAAAAAATTTTTTTTCTTTAATTTTTGTCAGAATTGTTCCGAACTAGTATAGATATAATCCCATGCATTTCATATCCGCTTTATTAGTCCATCAATGACACCTCCACCCTTTCTTACATTGAACTTGCTCCTAATCCCTTAATTAGTTTATGTATTTATATCTTTTAATTTAAAATGAAGTTGAATTCTAATAACAACCGAAATAGACTTGAAAATTACTATAACATGAATTCTTTTGTAACGTACGTCTTTAAAAATGTTTTCCTCTCATACTTCAATAATTCGAACATTTCTTGTGGTCCCGACGAGTTTGAATCAACAAGAGCCGACTGTACTTTTATTTTTTATATTTTATTCTCTTTAAATTTAAAATAAAAGTTACTTTCCTGAAATAATCATGTGTAATAAAGCGTTAAAAGTTTTAGAAATTTATAAAATATAAAAATCTTATTGTAATAGAATATTTTCTAAACATCTTCAAAAATTCTTCCTTAGCCTATTGTCATATGAACATTAACGGAATAGTACGAAAAAGAACAACATTCGTTATCTTTCAGACAATGAAATGCTCGTTAAACACTAATTAATCTGTTTGGATAGCTAGTGTTAATGTTATTAACGTAAAAGTATTTTTTTCTAAAAACTGGAAAAAAAAAAAAAAAAAAGGACTCGAAAGGCTTAAGATCCCTGGTTTTTTAGACCTTGCGCAGAAAAGGGGAAAAAAATGTAGTGTCGCGTCAATCCAATTGACAAACTTTATCCTTCCCTTGCTATCCTTCTCATTTTAATATGCCCCACCAGTGGCCCTGAGGTTCTGAGTTCTGACCTCCAAGCTGGTAGACGGCAGGTGCTGGGTTCGAACCCAATCGCGTCTGTCGGACTAAACAATTGGAGTTTTCCGTGGTTTTCTTCGAACCTTGCGTAAGTACTTGTTAGGTTCCCTTAAAAAGACCCCCACGGATGGCATCCCACCCCATAGGGCCTATATCCCATAGTGTAGATAATTGGCCGACATAAATACAAACAAACAATCATTTTAATAATGAACGATCATAAATAGACATCTCGACAATGAAATGTTCGTTAAACTCTAATCTATTTAGATAGCTAGTGTCAACATTATTAACGTAAAAGTAATTTTCTCTAAAAACTGGAAAAAAAATTCAGACTCGAAAGGGTTAAGATACCTGATTATTTAGACCTTGTGCAGAAAAGGGGGGGGAAAACTGCAGGCAATGAGTGAAATCACTGTATTAATACTAGTGTCTTGATGGAATTTACACCTTCTTAATAAAGTAAATCTTAAAATACACACATAATTACTTAAAAGGCGTTTTTATCCTTTGAAAATGGACGCGAGTGCATCGTAAAGATCTAAGATAGTTAATACATAAATAATATCTACTTTTTAGCGCCTTTAAGGGTGTTCTTAACTGCTGCGCTCAACAAGCGCAAAACGTTTTGACACATTTACAAATTCATTTTTCATCAGAAAGATATAAAATTGTATGGCCTGACTATGGAAGCTATTCGAATCGAACTTAATTTTCCTGCTTATGATAATTAAATTACCTGTCCAGTTCTAAGCTATTTCGATCACGTAATCACCCGTTTTTCTCCTGCTTTTCGACCGGTTTTTCTGCTTTCGTTGGGAAATGTGCTCAAAAACGTCAACTCCGAAGACTTGTTATGAAAGATCTATTACGTTTGTAAAATAACAAAAGATTGAGTGCGATTCGATAGTTTCTGAACAGCAACATCCACTAGTTTCATGCATTTCTGAACAAAATTAAATTAAAACTTATGGCACAAAGTTGCCCTTTTTGATTTAAGAACACCCTTAAATAATTATGTGTATATTTTAAAATTTACAAAAATTGTAGTGTCACGTCAATGCAATTGACCAATCTTATCCTTCCCGTACTATCCTTCTCATTTTAATAATAAACGATCATAAATAGACATCTCGACCCCTGATCACGCCAGAGCCAACTTTTACTGCCAATCCTTTTCCGCTAACGGAACAGACGACGTTTACATACACTTGAGCAGAGCTGAGCTCTATAAAAGAAATGGTGAAGCATTATCTTTTCTCAAGGTTTAGCGACAATAAATGCCAAGCCCCTTTTCCCTCTACCCATAACAACGAGAGGCAAAGAATCTCTCAATTATTCAGAAATAAGCGCGATACAAATGCAACTTCATTACATGGGAAATGGAAAAGGGGGCGCGATGGAGCCGGCACTGGGAAATTCCAAATAACAACGACGAATTCGAAATCAGCAAAAGGGGGAACCTTATCAATCACGACCGTGTCACCACCGCGCGCCCACTTTTCAATGGGGCGCGCTTTTCCGCCCGAATATAATTGCCTTCGATTCGGCTTTGTGTTTAAAGCTTTCGACCGGGCGCGATTACAAGTGTTTTCGCGGCCCCCCTTCATCTCCTTATGAGAGATTCCCACCCCCGTCCCCCTACAACCTCTAGTGGCACATTTCGTACGCCTGCAGGCTATTTTGATTGATCAGTATTCTTTTTCATTTCCTCTCGATTCCCGTGACTGGTATGGTACAGAGGGCGCTGCTAATACTGTTATATTTTGCCGGTGGGTTTGGAACTGGGACATGAAATAAAAAGGCGACTTCACCCGGTGTGAATGGAAATATGTTGGGGCAGATATATTGCTGTTAGTACCTGTAGATCTTACGGGCCTGTTTTTAAAATGAAATTAAGAAATAAATGTGCATAAGAAATAAATGTGTTTGCCTTGGTCAGCGCTGCAACCACTCTATTTGCTCATGGTGCAAAAAGTTTTGTTTATTTATTTACTTATTTATTTATTACCAATAGCTGGCGCATCAGAGAAAATTGACTATGCCCATGACGCCCCTGTCTGTTCATTCGCGCCTAGTGGGGGCCACTATGGTTAACATGTTTGCTGCGGCTCTAATTTGAATGTGGAACCGCATCCTTTTTTAATATCAACACTTTTTTTTTTTTTTTTTTTTAAAGACTTTTAAATTTTTGGCTGTAGTTTGAAAGTCATTGTCCTTTGCTAAGAAAAACCAGGGAGAAATAAAATTCGTTTGGGAAAATCTGTACATTGTTCGCCTGTGCCTTCATTCCTTTCCCATACTCTATTTTCCTATTTCGGTATGTTTACTAAGCGTATTCCTACAGAGATAATCATAAACGACTAGGTGGGAATTATATGTGAGGCGACTAAAACCAAATCCTTAAAATATCATACAGTGAATATTTGGTGGTAAAGTCCTATCTCATTTCATTCATAATCATAGTAGAGTAGCGTTAATTGCTGGTATTTTCAACCTAGAACCTGGTTTTTAATGGCACCGAGCAAATTATTGTCTATACAGCAAGAATTCATAATTATAGTTCAGATGTTCAGAGTTTCCGGCATGTTTAACCTTCCGTCTACCAGACGGGTCCATTGGACCCGACAGCAATATTTCTGGTGTCGATGGTAAAATGAGAAATTGTCGATTGACACCGGAATTTATAAAGGACTTGTCTAGATATTACGAATTCCTTAATTTAAGCTTTAATTGTAAAAGCAAAATTATATTAAAATATTACTGGTGCCGTTTGCAAGTTTGGAATTAAAATTAGGTGTTGCCGTAGATAAATGGGTGTTTTGTCTGGTAGACGGAAGGTTAACCTTTCTACCATGAGTGGATTTAATCGACCCATTTTTATAATTCATTTTATTCGATTTGCTCCAGAAATTTCTTTATAAAGTAAAATAAATAAATGCCGAAGAGTGAGTGATGTAGCTGAATAAATAATAAAGAAAAATATTTTAAATAAAAATTCTGTGTAAAATATTTTCATAAATTTTGAGTAAAATTTCTACAGAGCAGGAAGGTTAAAAAAGGGCGAGGGTGCTGTTGGTGGGAAAAGAGTACTTTTGAATTTTTAAAGCCACTTTTAATAATTTATTCAAGTTTTCAGGAATCGGTTTTTATTACGCAATTTTTGTAGTACAAAATGAGTTAAGATACTATTTTGCTGAGAAACTAGAAGGACGCCATATTTTTAAATGAGGATCAAAAAGTGTACTACTACTTTGTAAATCAAAGGGCAAAGGGAGTGCTGTATCCTGCTGTAATTTCCTGGAGAAATTTTGCATTTTCATGTCATACACTAGGTTGTTAATGAAAATAATTGAGGCTTTGTCCATTTTGTTTTTGAACATATTACAAGATATCGATTGACATTTGTTAGCAACAACATTAACAATAACAGATTTAATTTCTTCAGTAGTAAACCTTTATATGCCTGATATATGCATTTTAACATTTTTTTTTTTTTTTTTTTTTTTTTTGTATCTGTTTACATTACCTATCATTCTCCCGCATTTAAACGTCATTTCTCACTTATGCCACTTTGGAATACGTATGGGCTTACTTCGTATTTACATTCATCCTTGCCAAAATTTATTCACCTTTAAACATTTATTCGATTTCGTATCTGATCAAAGAACTGTGTATATTTTCTTACTTTTCTTTTAAACCCACAAATAATACCTCAAACATGTGTAACATTATTTCCCCCCTCCTACCATATAAACGAATAAACACTGCGAGATTCTATTTACAACAAACAAACGAACAAAAAATATATATTATACAGATTTATATAGAAGTATGCTCATCCTCCAAAGCTATAGGTGCTGTGCTTTTTTTTTTTTTTTTTTTTTTTTTCTTCTCTTCGAAGAATGAGGGGTGGGTGGGCAAAGGCGAGTTATGAAGAAATAAAAAAACGAAGAAAAATAGAGAATAGAGATGCCTGAATAAAAGCAAGATGTATTAGGCTGGTGTATGGTCAGTATCATAAAATGGAAAAACTGAAAATACATGACAATCTCTATTGCATTTTTCGAGACAAAATGGTTTTGCCTTTTTCTTTTGCTTCGATTTTATTTATTTTCTGGTAGAAATCTTATTTTCAGTTTTTCGTTTCTATTTATTTCATAGCGAGATTTCCCCTCCCCCACACTTTAACTCCCCTTTTCTTGAGCGGACAGCTTTACCATGAGCGGGAATGCGTTTTGTAAGCTCCGAATTTCTACTCTTTTTTTTTGTATGTTTTTAAAAATTCGATTATGAAATATTGTATTTATTGCAAAGCAATGGTATTAAGGATGTATTCGAAAAAATATTTTTCCATTTTCAACAGCTCGAAATTTTCGGAGACATTTTGAGACTTAGTTTTTAAAGTAAAAACATGAAACTTGCTGAGGTGACTTTTGAGAGATGTATAAGAGAGCGAGCGAGTGATTCATTTTTTCGCTCAGTGAATTAGAATTTCACTTATAAACAATTATTTTCTCAGTATGACTATTTTTTTTTTCGTTCCCAGATCTCCCGCTTGGGAAAATTCGGTTCAAAACGTCACTTTTGACAGAATTTTTTTTTTTCCATTTATCAAAAAATTTAGAAGCATGGCATATTATGTAGTTTTTAAATAAGAGAATTTTCTAGTTTGATGCATTTGACAGCAAAAATAAATCGGAAAATAAGCGATTCTGCGAAAAGTGCAGTGGTTTAGAATTCTCACATTTTTTAATTGCTTCTTGAAATTATATATGCCTCTGTACTGTATATAAGCAATATTGAAGAAATTTTAAAATGTAAATATAAACATCGGTGATCTTTTTTAATATTCAGGGATGAGATTCTTCCGCGGATCCGCGGTTTTCAGCTTTTTTGTTATTTTGAAATTTCAAATTTTCTGATTTACCAAAAAAATACAAAATGCGTAATTTCGTCAAAAAATCGCGAAAAAACAGCAAATTTCCTTAAAAGATCGCCAAAAAACGACTAATTTCCGGCCAATTTTGTCAAAAAGATTCACGAAAGGATGGTTAATTTCGTCACAAAATACCGAAAAAAGGCAGATTTTGTCAAAAATCGCTATAAAACGGCGAATTCGCCAAATGTTTTGCGAAAAATCACAACTTTTGTCAAAAAATCAGGATAAATCGGTAGATATCGTCAAACGATCGCAACAAACCGGTTGATTTCGTCAAACGATCGCGAAAAAACGGCAGATTTCGTCAAACGATCGCGAAAAAACGGCAGATTTCGTCAAAATATTCGCAAAAAATGTCAAATTTTTGAAAAAAAAAAACTTTAAATTTTCCCAAAAGATTCCAACAAATGGCAGATTTCATTAAGAGATAGTGTTAAAGCTAAAAATTTCATCAAAGGGACTCTGAAAAAAACTAACCCAAAAATTAATTTTCAAAATTATTTTTTTGCCACTCCAAATACAGACTTTCCTGCTCCAAAATCCATTTTTGACACCTCTAAATCTTTCTGAACAAAAGTATCCTTTTTTTCAATAAATCAGTGTTGCCCTTTTTAAAAAGAAATGCAAACAATAGTGATACATGTTATCTTCTGCACTCAAATAAGCATTAATTTATAATTAAATTTGTATCTTGCACATTTTTTTTTTTAAATAAATGAAATTTTTCTCAATAGTTTAAAAAAATAATATTGATTTTAATTATTCATTAATTACTGTTAAAACAAAAATTATTGCATTTCAGTCTTCTTTTCCAAACGAACAAGTTCAAGTTTTGAATCTAAAAATGACTTATCAGTAAGGACTGACTTTTGTAAAAAAGAGACCCACTGGGTCCTGGAGATCCAGGATTTTTAAAGTCCAGCCACATCACTACATATCTTTAATGTGTAATATCCAAGAAAAAAGCAGGAGAAAGAAATTTACCTTGTGCAAGAGCAAAGCTAAAAAACAAAGAAAATTTCTATTTTCTTTTCCGTAATACTTAACCAAAAGTGTCTTACTGTTAGAAAATTTCAATAAAAAAAATATTCATGCCAATAACAGGGTTTTATTAATGTACTGCATCTTGATAAACTAAATTTTCATTAGAGTAAGTATAAATAATTTCTGCAATTCATGTTAATAATTTTCTTTTAATTTAATTTACCAAAAACTAAATTGTATGTTATATATTAATACAATTATATTTGTTGCGATTGACATTCCTGTCATTGCTCAAAAGTCGTTCGCGCAGTTTTCAGCTTTTTTGCTTTTTGGTCAATCTCATCCCTGAATATTATAAATGCGAAAATATGTATGAAAGTATTAATGAAGTCAGCGTCAAAACTGATGAATTAATGCCTTTTATAAGTTTGCATATGTATGGATTTTTATAACCCAGAAATGAACGCAGGCTGTGTTTTATTTTATTCAATAATTTCTTTTTAATAATTAATTTTCAATTGGAAAAAAATGCCACGTGAAAAGGGTAATAATAATAATAATAATAATTCCGAATTAAAAAGAGAAAAAAAAGTTACGTCATATTAGGATAAAAAAAAAAGAGGAATTTTTTAAGTGTTTCTTAATAATGTAAGGTGCGTTAAATTAAGTAAGTAGAGAAAGCTTACAAATGTAACGTCATATATGGAAAATAAAATAGTTGTTTGATGTTGAAATAAAATGATCTTGAGATATTGCATCAATTCTTATTATATAGTTAAAATTATTAACATACTTGATAGTTTATCGTCTACGGACTGTTAACATAAATTTAATTTTTAATAAATTAAAAAAAATAAAAAAATAATAACATCAATAGTAAAAAAAATATCGAATCAATTTGTCTAAATTTCAAATGTATCTTCTAATTGTTTTTAAATTAATGTCTTATTTATAGGTAATTAATTGTTATAAATTGTATTTACAATGAAACTTTTCTATTTAAAAATTTTTAAACATTTCGTGTCAAAATTTGTACTTTCTCGCTAACTCTTTGTAATCCCACATCTAGGTAAAATGGAAATTCCTCTTCCAAAAATAGACATATTTAATTACTAAAATAAAAAAAATAAAAAAATCTGAATTTTAAAAAGTGACATCATATTAGGAAAAGAAGAGGAAATTTTTCAAGTATTTCTTAATAATGTAAGGTGCATTAAATCAAATACGAATACTAGGTCTATGGAAAATAAAATGGTTATTTATACTTTGATGTTGAAATAAAATGGTCGTGAATCATTGCATCGATTTATATTATATAGTTAAAATTATTAACATACGGGATGATTTATAGTCTGTGCACGGTTAACGTAGATTTAATTTTTATTTTAAAATTGAAATAAGTTTGAAAGCTTTAAAAAGAAATAGTAAATATCAATAGTAAAAAATACAGAATCAATTTGTCTAAACTTCAAATGAATCTTCTAATTGTTTTTAAATTAATATCTTATTTATAGGTAATTAATTGTTATAAATTGTATTTACAATGAAACTTTTCTATTTAAAAATTTTTAAACATTTCGTGTCAAAATTTGTACTTTCTCGCTAACTCTTTGTAATCCCACATCTAGGTAAAATGGAAATTCCTTTTCGGAAAATGGACAGATTTAATTACTAAATTTTTCCGTACGGCTCTTGTCTCCATGGTAACATCGTTGTCTTCTGCCTTATTAAGCAAACTCGTTGCGTTAATTTTTAGAGAGTAAAGCAACTAAAGCTTGAAACTTTTACCTTCGGCTGGGGTAAGAAAAAAAAAATATCCACTTTTAATCCAGAACCATTAAAAGATTAAGGCATCATTTTTGCCTGCACACGTCTTCTGTGTGAAAGCGCATTTTAGGGGGAAAGAGCTTTTCAAAATTCTTCCACCAAAATTTGTAAACCCCCCCTTTTTAACAGATACACCCTTGTAATGCTGCACTTTCCCATCAGAAACATTCGTTGTTATATTTGCTGAAAATGAATGTTAATTGCTTCTCGGCCCGTACTTGCGCCTTGCATGCAAATTAGAGAGACAAAAACCAAATCTTTTGGAACTTCTGCTTCCTTTCTCCGGTGTCTAGTCCCCCCCTTTGCACCCTTTTAGGATAGAAAATGCTTAAAAAGAAAATAGTGTGTTGCTACCCCCTGCACGACATTATGGTAAATATGCGCGTAATATTTACCTTAAATTAGCCGCGTAAATCACTTTTGCAGTGCTTTTCAGCGCCAACAGTTGGTGGTTAGTAGCAGCAGCGGAGAAAAAAAAAAGTTACTTTGCTAGCAGTCTGAAGTTTGTATTCGCTTTTGTGCATTGTTGTGAAGCCGTCGCTTTTCTCTGCTTACTTAATTATTGTCTAGTCGGTTACGAAGTTTTGTTTCGTAAAAGGAGGGGGAAATATATGTATGAAATATATGTTCAGTTGCACAGGTGCAATAAAAAAAATTCCGTTAGTTCAAATACATTTACTGTTTCTTGTTATTATTCATTATTACACACTTAAAGAAGAAAAACTGTTTATAATCAAGTTTAATTAACGTTTTACTAACTTATTCTTCCACATTTTAATTAAATACCCAATAAAATAAACATAAGATCGTTATTAAAAATTCTGGGAATTATTATTAAAATTTATTATTAATTCTTATTGTTATTATTAAAAAATTGGCTTTCCTTCGCTTATTTAATTATTGTCTAGTTGGTTACGAAGTTTTGTTTCGTAAAAGGCGGGGAAATATATGTTCAGTTGCGCAAGTGCAATTTAAAAAATATATTTTTAGTTCAAATGCATTCACTGTTTCTTGTCATTATTCATCTATTTTTCTTTTCGATATTCTTTTGCGTGTAGTCCTTTGCAGAAATTTTCCCTATCCTGATACACTTAAAGAAAAGGGGGTGAAACTGCTAATAATCAAGTTTAATTAGTTAATGTTTTACAATCTTATTCTACCACATCTATACATATAATAAAACAGTAGGACCCGGTGTGTCTGTACATTGAAGATAATTGACAAAAATGGAGTCAGGGCGATAAAAGAAAACCAATGAAACACAAAAAAATTTTTTTTGAATTTTTTGTCTGTCTGTCTGTCTGTCTGTCTGTCTGTCTGTTTGTTCGAGGTTATCTTCGTAACTACTGAATGGATTTTTATGCGGTTTTCACTAATGAAGAATGCACACTCCCGGGCAGTGTATAGGCTTTGTTTCATCAAAATCGGACAACAGACAAAAAAGTAACAAAAAGAAACAAAAGAAACTATTAGGTGCGCTGCTCACGTTTTTTAGTACATAACGTTTTTTAGTACATATAAAATCCAATAGATGTCACTGTGCGATTTTAAAACGCGCTATCGTTATGTTTTCGCCAGTCTACTTAAGTATGAGAAAGTTTCAAGCTGGCTGTCGTTCCATGTGGTTTAGTCGGTAGAACGTCAGTGCGCCATACTGATGGCCCGGGTTCGATTCCCAGCATGGAATTTTTTTTCACTATGTTGGCATTAACGCCTATAAGCAATTAAAAGAATTTGAAATATTGTATTCAAGGCGAATTTTCTCTCTGGGAAAATTTCCTTGCATTAATATGTCAGTGTAATTTTTTTTTCGATTTAATTTTTTTTTCGAAACTTTGTTTTTCTTAAAAAATTACAGTAAATATTTGATATTTCCCAACGTTTTTTGAATGATCGACTTGCTTTTTTTTTTTTTTTTTTAATGTATGTCTGAACCTTATCTAACTACTTCTTCAAGATTTCTTTAGATAAACCGACCAGCGTAGCGGGCGAAGGCCGCTAGTCTTAATTAAAAAGTTAAATAGTCAATTAGATCATTATTAAAAAATTCTGGGAATTATTATTAAAATTTATTATTTATTATTCATTATATTTTTTATTATTAAAAAACTGGCTTTTATTCACTCTTGTGAAGCCGTCGCTTTTTTCTGCTCACTTAATTATTGTCTAGTCGGTTACGAAGTTTTGTTTCGTAAAAGGAGGGGGAAATATATATTCAGTTGCACAAGTGCAATAAAAAAATGTCTTAGTTCAAATGAATTTATTGTTTTTTGTTATTGCTCTTTATTACACAATTAAAGAGGAAAAACTGTTTATAATCAAGTTTCATTTGTTAACGTTTTACTAACTTATTCTTCCGCATTTTAATTAAAGTTAAATACCCAATTAAATAAACGGAAGATCATTATTAAAAATTTTCGAAATTATTATTAAAATTTATTATTATTATTTATTATAATAATTATTATAAAAAATTGGCTTTTCTTTGCTTACTTATTTAGTTGGTTACGAAGTTTGCTTTTGTAAAATGAGGTGAAATATATGTATGAAATATATGTTCAGTTGCCCAAATGCAATAAAAAAATGTCTTTTAGTTCAAATGCATTCATTGTTTCTTTTTATTATTCATTGGTTTTTTTATTTTTTTTTGCGTGTAACCCTTTGCAAAAATTTTCCCTTTTCTGACACATAAATGAAAAAAAAAAAAAAAAAATTTATAATCAAGTTTAATTAGTTTTTTACTAACTTATTCTTCCACATTTTAAGTAAAATTAAATAGCCATTTAAATAAACATAAGATCATTATTAAAAAAATTTTGGAGATATTTTCAATTTAAAAAATAATAAATAAACGTTCTAAGTTATAACAAATGAATTAGTCATCGGTTAATAAAGTGTTAAAAGTATAATTTTGTAAAGAGAGAAAAAACAAATGTTTTCATACGCGAGTAACCAATGAAAGGAAAAATATTAGTATTCTAAATAAAATAAATTACATGATCATCTCCTTAGAATTTTGCTTTGTAAAATATGCCCCCCCCCCCCTCTTCCTCAATTTTATGAATTTTCATAAAAATACAAAATGTATATTTCAAACCAGAAACTTGGTTTGTCTTATACTTTTCGTAAACAACAACAACAACAAAAAAGTGTTTAAAAACTTAAATTTCTGTTTTATT
This sequence comes from Maratus speculifer, assembly GCA_964019185.1. Lineage (NCBI taxonomy): Eukaryota > Metazoa > Arthropoda > Arachnida > Araneae > Salticidae > Maratus > Maratus speculifer. The sequence continues at coordinate 88,686,385 of OZ025300.1, read as the reverse complement.
TATCTAATTTATACAGGATAATTTTAAGAACATACTTGTTGCTTTATGACAAGTTCTGTAGAATTTTGGCAACTGAGCCCCTGTTGAAATGTGATATTTAACAGCCAATATTTTAAACTTTAAGGGATTGTAATACCTATCTTGCACATGGACGTCAGGTCTTACGCTATCATTTAATTGCACAATAGAAGTCAGGATCAGGAAACATAAATTCGTCTCAAAAAATTGGCGTCACAGATTTATTTTCTTTAGTTCAGAACTATCTCGCAAAGAACTCCAAATTCAAAATTGTGAAAATATTCATTTTTTTTTATTAATCTAAATATTTAATTCAACATAATTTTATAAAATACATTTAAATAATATTGGCAATAATAGTAATAATTTCAGCAATTAATTTCTAAAGACTAATTTAGTTTCAATCTCATCAGCGATATTTGTACATTATTAGATAATTTTATTTTACCACTTTTCCCCATTTAAAAAGCTATAACATTTCTGTTCGTAATTTTTTACTGTACATTTTCTCGTGAATTTTTTATTTGTTTAAATTTTTTCTTACGTTCCCTCCGCTTCCACTTTATTATTATTTTTTTTATTACAGTGCGTCTATTGAAAGTTGTATCGGAATTTTTAATTATCGGCTTATTTACTTCAGAAATTAAAATATTTGTTTAAAGTATATTTTCTTAAATAAAGAGGGGGGGGGGATATCTCATTTAATTCTTGCACCTACCAACTATACTTCGTGCTTGTACTGAAAGTTGGATGAAAAATGTCACTTGCACTTTCCCCACAAAGAAAATTCCAGAAAAATATTTTAATATCACCTAAGAGAACAGGCATAAAAGGGGGGAGGAAGAAGTTGAACTTGCAAATTGGGAGCTGTTTTATGTTGCCACTTCACAATTTAAAATTTATTAAGTCATTCGTCATCTTAAAATTAATATTTTTACATCGCGTTATGCTACAAGAGATTCGAAACGAAGAGAGTGTAAGAGAGATTTAAAAGGGTGAAGGAAAAAAAATCGTGTTTATGCACAACTTTAAATTGCTTTACCCGAAAACTTTCGACTCGTACGTGGTTTTGAGTGATTTAAATTTCTCCTACTCGTTAAACTTTTGCCTCTGTACGCGAAAAGTAATGCGAGAAAAATTTTTGTGTTTTCCTCTTTTCGCGGAAAAGCCCCCTTTTTAAAGGGCTTTTCCCTTTTCATTTCAACCCCTTTTACAAATGTCTCTCTCATGCCTCATAAACGCTCCAGCAAGCAAAGGGCTTGCTTTAGCAAATGAAAAATTTTTGTTTCCCCGTTTCCATTCGCGCCGCAATAATAATTGTACATTTGAACGCGCGTGAATTTTTAACAAGATTTATCACCGGCCTCCCTACACGCCCTCTCCTTCCTCCCGCTGACTGGCAGCATTATTTTTACGCAAAACAGCAAAACTTTTCCGCGGGAAAAATTAATAACGTACACTTCTCGAGTGAGAGTGCCTAATTGGGGGGGACCCTTGGAAAATAAAATTATTCTTTTTAAAAATGTAATGGGTTCTACCCCGCTTGTGTTGATTCTTTGTAAAAGGCCTGGCTCGCCAATAAAACTAGCTGTATTTACCACTTAACATTCAGAAAAGGCTGTTGCAAACAGTCTTCTCTTTTTCCCATCCCCCGCCATCGTTTTATTTTTGTTTTCACCGCTGAAGTGAAGTGAAGCCACACGGCGTTTTGTTATGCCCCGGTGTTAATCACTAGTAATGATGAGCGAACTGTAATCGGCCACCGCTCTCCGTTTTTGGTTTATTGGAATTGTCCCTCGGTGGCTTAAACGCAATTTCACTGTGAATTCGCGAATTGCGAATTGACTTATGAACATCACCCCCCAGCAATTTTACTCTCCAGGCAATTTGCGTTAGGCAATAATATCCTTGACACATACACGGGACGAGCAGAATGCATTTGAATTTTTGAATGAATGAATTAAATGTAAGGTGTTTCATTCGAAGTAAGAGGGGAAAAAAAGTGTTTTATGGTCATTGTGTTTGCAAGTTGTGTGGTAATAAAAATAAATGCTCTGTAGCATTCGAAATGAAGTGAGGGGAGTAATTCAACTATTCACATCACTTGCTTTAACTGGAGATTAGATTTAAATTATTCTCGGGGAAAAGGTGGGGGGAGGGGATTGTTGAGAATATATCTCGAATTATACGTAAGCACTCAAGCCGTAAAACGGGGAGCATTGTTCGTTATTTAGTTATTATATTATGTTCATTACTTAGTTTTTATCTCTCTGAATGTTGTATTTTACGAAAGCTATGATCAAATAAAAATAGAAAATTTAAACCAGAATGCTAATACAGTTTCAACTCATTGAATTTTTCAGAAGTCATTGCTTAATTTCATTGCTAAAATTGTATAATATTAAGTCACTTGCAACAAATTTTTGATGAACAATTTTGAATCCGATATGATTTTTATTGTTCGAAAGTGGAAAGCTTTTCATTTATTTAAACGGTACTTTAATTATTTCATTTTCTATTTCGATACTTTCAAAATATTTTAATTTGTCGATTTTCATTAGAATAATTAGTTAATGGCGTTTGTGAAATTTCTAGAAAAAATTGATCTGGTTTTTAATATTTATACAATATGTATAATAATTGTGTTAGTTTTGATATTTGTGCAGTTAACGTTGTTCATTTCCCTCTATTTCCTTTACATTTAGAATTGCAGCTACAGTACATCAAAGGCAATTAATAGAAAGTGAAAATGTTTCCCCATTGTATTGTTTATAATAAAGTAGACCGCGATACTGTGAATATGGTTAAGTTATCACATTTATATTTATTCCAAATAGAGATAGCGGTACATTTTTTTTTTCTTAATCGGTCATTTTTTAAGTCGAAACATATAGAACTGAAAGTTCTTAATCATGCTGATGAACTTAATATGCTTAAATCAAAGCAAGCTAAATGTTTTAATTGTTTTCAAACTCCACTTATTGTGAATGTTTTTTGCAATTCTAAACAGCTGTTTGTATTCTTCAAGGTAGGAAATTAATGCCGCTATCTTGTAATTACGTAAAGTCAAACGCTAACAAAAAGAAATAAAATTGATTAAAATAAGGCACATAAAAGGTAAGTTTCTTTTAAAGAGTTTTGCTAATCCAAAAACACTTATCGTTAGTTTCATTCTTTACATCCAGGTTTTTCTACAATTGATCGAATACGATTTTGCTGCTGTGCTTGTATCCGTCAATATTTCTTATTTTACCGACTTTAATCAGTGATAGTATTTTTAACCCTTTCAGGCCAACCTAATTTTAATTCCAAACTTGAAAACGGCACCAAGAATTTTTTTTCCCTATAAAAGTTTAAATTAAGGAGTTAATAATTTCTAAAAAAGTCATTTGTAAGTTTCGGCGTCACTCAAAAATTTCTTATTTTACTAATAGAATTTGCTTGTGCCGGAAAGGGTTAACGATCTGACGGTGCTAATGATGCAATCCGGACTAAAATCTGACGGGCTAAAATCTCCGGACTAAATCTGACGGATGCAATCTGACGGGCTAACGATGCAATCCGGCAAGGTCCACCTACATATCTATTGATTTCGGCGCTGGTTATTAGATAGAATATGCAGGGTTCGAATCTCGGCACGGGCATGAATATTTGTAATGGTCAGGAAGCTCTCGTTGTTAGCCCTCGTTTCCAAAAAATTGACCATAAAGTCTGCAACCAACCAATTGCAACCAGGCAAATATACACTGATAAATACACTTCCGCGGTGTGTATACTTATGTTTTATTTTTTATAATCTATTTTGCATGTTGAAACCTAGGTAACTTTCTCTCTAATACATATTAGCTTGATTCACATAACTTAAAAGAAAAAAAAAATCAAAGCAACTTGAATGTTATAACTTTTATCCCCGTCGGTAAAAATTCCTTGGGTTTTTTTTTTTCTTCCATTTTCTTTTCTTTTCTTTTTCTTTTTTTTTACCAAAGATTTCTAAACAGTTGAGAGTGTGTGTGTGTTTGGAGGGAGAAAATTAAAGCCGTTGTCTTGTCAGACTTGTCGAACGTAACCAGTAGGACAAAAAAAAAAAAAAAAAAAAAAAAAAAAAAAAACACCAGGCAAGAAGAATGACGTTCTCCTTAAGAGTTTGAAGCCTCTTTTCCAAATTAATCTGTGGATTCAAAGACACAAGAACGCTCATTTTTCTCTCGCGACAAGACCAGAAAAACTCTGGAACACAAAAGGAAGACAAAAGTGCGAAAATTCTGTAAAAGACTAGTCAATTTCTGTTGGCGTTATACCAGAAAGAAAATATGTTTAATTAATAGTCAACATTTTATGTTTATACAGAAAAAGATACACTATTTAAAATTTTGAATCCTTTCTTGACTTCCATTGCGTTTAAAAGATGCAAAATCCCTTAATTCCTTGGAGACGAGCGACACGTATACGTGCCGCAAAAAGGCTCAAGAATTCTTGTTTATCCCCATCAATAAAATTTTACTGTAAAATTTGCCTTATTTAATCCGAGCATTTTCTCGATTTAATAAGACACAAATTTCTGTATTTGAAAACCGGTGACAAAACATTAAAAATTTCGTAAAAGGCTCCCGTTATGAAGGGGTTAAAGGTCTCTCTCTATTTAACACTTGGGTGCAAATAATGGACCGTTGCGCCCGCACCCAACCAATCAGAAGTAGACAAATTGTCACTGATAAATATACCCTTCCATAAATGTATTTATGCTATTTTTTATAATCCATCTTGTATGTTGAAATCTATATAACATTCTCTGTAATACATATTAGCTTGATTAACATAAGTTAAAAGGAAAAAAAAATATCAAAGCAATTTTTTTCCTTACGGTAAATATTCCTTATTGTTTTTTTCTTCCATTTTCTTTTTTCTCAAAGATTTCTAAACAGTTGAGAGTGAGTGTGTGTTTGGAGGGAGAAAATTAATGCCGTTGTCTTGTCAGACTTGTCGAACGTAACCAGAAGGACAAAAAAACATCAGGCAAGAAGAATGACGCTCTCCTTAAGAGTTTGAAGCCTCTTTTCCAAATTAATCTGTGGATTCAAAGACACAAGAAACGCTCATTTTTCTCTCGCGACACGACCAGAAAAACTCTGGAACACAAAAGGAAGAAAAAACGAAAAAAATACGTTAAGGAGTCCGAAAAATTTATGTATGGGTAGCAGAGGGCGACGTAAAAAAAGAGAAAAAAAAAATCCGCGAAGAAAATTCTTTTGGTGTCTTTTCTTCTTATAAACAAAATGCGGGCAGCCTTTTACCTGGGGATCCTTGTACACTGTTTGAATCAGGAGTTTTAAAAGGACGGAATCTACAAAAGCATTTATATCCTTTGGAATTGGGGTGAGAGAGTTCTTGCCCCCTCACTTTTTTTACGGGGGGGGGGGGAGGGGATAGGCTGTGGCCGAGATGGTATTCCCTATAAGTTGGAAAAGTTTAAACGAGGCTATTTAAGATGGTTGATATCTGTTCAGAAGCGATATATTTATTTTGGCAATTGTGTTTACTTTATCTGATTTTGAGGTTAGATAGTAGTATTTGTTGTTAAAAAGATTGGAGTTCGAAAGATTGTCTTCATATGTAATGCGTGTTTTTTCTAAAATTAAATTATTAAAGAAATAATAATAAAATTTTGTATCCAGAAACTTATTTTTCCATTTTAAATAGCAGTGCAATGCTGCTGACAGAGAAATCTGGACATTTGCCTAAGGCCAGGGCCCGAGACTTAGAAGTAGGGGAAGGCTGGTATCACACAAAGCCCCCCCCCCCCCTCCTATTACTTGCTTACACTTGCTTTGCTACAAATTTTTATGATCAGATCTTTCTTTAACTAGGGAAGAGGGAAAATAAATACAGCAAGGTATATCATAATTACTTCAATATTTAATTATCTTATTAATTTACAATAATTTAATGTTACAAGCCAAGACTAAAATTTTATACCTGATCGTACCCAATTTACAGAACATTTCTTTGTGGTTCTTATATATCTGTTAAAAATACCCTAGTATGAAGTTATGACAGAGATTATTTTTCAATAACTAATGCGAATAGAATAAAAATATAGTCGCTGGAATGTACGGTGTCCAAATCCGGTAATCAGAAAATTAATTATTTATTACGATACAGGTGGCGAAAATTAAAATATTTTTGGACTGTATACTTCAGCTATTTTATATAATGAAAAATAATTCCAATAATCTAGGTTAACTCTTCTATTGGTTCTAAAAAGCAATGAAATGGTAAAGAATTTAGTTAAAGTTTCTGTTCCAAGAAGTAAAAGAAATCTAACTTTATTTTAATCTGATAACATTGAAGTCAAGAACAAAAGAAAAAAGAAAGCTAATCAAAAGACATTTAATTTCTTTCTTTTAAACGAAAACTTTTTTTTTTTTTTCTGTTGTTGTTGGTTTTCACGCTATATTTAGATACGGTTTAATCAACTTTCCGAAGTTTTTAACTCAAAGTCTTGAATGGGATCAGCGCTTCTTTGTTTAACCCCCAAACCATTAAAAAAAGGCTCCACAAAAGCGAAAAGCCAAGACAAAGCCGCTTTGTTTTAAGATTCCTAATACATTCGATGAGTTGAAAATAATAATTCATAATTTTCTTCCCCACTAGAAACATATTTCAAAAATTTTTTGTTTTCTTTTTTAACTTCTCGAAGCTGATTTTTAAATTTATGATTCTCTTCTTCGCTGAACACCTTTTGTCACATGTATGCCGAGCTAATAGACCTCAAATATAGCGGCGAAAAAAAGGAGCGCTAATAATAACGATAACAAAAAAAAAAGAAAAAAGTACAGCCAAAACACGCATAAGACAGTAGCACTAATAAAGAAATTATGACAGGACGAAGACAAATTAATGCAAATCTTGGTTGTGGCCGCGGCGAACATTTATTTTTCGCCTGTCCAACCTCCCCCTTGCCACCTCTTTCCCGTGTGCCATTTTTCCTTTTAAACATTTTCTGGGGTCTTATCTTTTGCCAGTTTTCAAAACCGCCCGGCGTAAATTAAAATTAATTTCTTTCTCTTTTTTCCTGAAAAACACTCAGCGAGAGATAAAAAGTTGCCTCAGAAAAGGGATAAAAGTAAAACTACTAAAAAATCTCTGTAAAATAAAACATCTTTTAATTGTATTACGTTCCATGAAAGGGACTGCCAAAACATATGGCCGAAAAAGAACTGTGTTTGATTATAAATTTTACATTGTGTGGTATTATGTGTGTGGAGGGAGGAGGGGGGAGGGGATAGTTAGCTGGAGGGAATGGTCTTGTCTGTCTTTCTCAATTACTTAGACAACTCGCTCCATCTTTTTCATTCATCCACAATTATTTTATAGGCTTTTTTTGTTTAAAAAAAAAAAAAGGGGGAGAAGGTATTTCAATTCCTTTTAATTTTTTATTTCCCTCTTTTTGCTCAATTTTAACATTGTTTTTCCCTCATTTTTTTTTTTTTTCCGCCCTCAACTTATTACAATCTGTGGCATTTCTAATTGAATAACGAACGTCGGCCAGGGGTGGAGGGAGGAGGTTAAGAAAGTCATAAACTCCCATGACAAACGATTGTTAACAACATATGAAAAAGTTAAGTCGACAAAAGCGAAAAAGGGGAAAAAGTTTTATATGCATAAATGTTTATGAAATGCCAACACAAAAAACTTCCTCCCCCCTTTATTTTTTTGTCTTTTGCCCCATCCTGAGTATTAAATGACAAGCTCGGTGTAAAGTGACGCCCCGGATTATGTTTTCACTGTGGAATCGTGTATGGTGTTAATTTGTCTTTAATAGCGTAAATTAAAACGCCATGGTTAATTTTGTAATTAATGGTTTTAACGTTGAACGCCTCTGGCCTTTTGCAATGTGCCCTTGCACATTAAATTTATTATCCTTGCGCGTTTTGCTTGTTTTTTTATGATCTTTTTTTTTTTTTTTTTTCTCCCCCCAACTTGTTTTATGAGGACTTTTTTTACGGCTGTTATTTCATCGTTGATTTTAACGTGAGGTTAATATGCTGCATTATGTTTTACTGTTCCTGAGTGTGACCCTCATAAATAAATATTTGCGTAATTTTGTTTTGTGCTTTTGTGTAATATGATTTTTTCTGCTACTGCTTTTGAACATCTGCCAGCTAGACTAGTTTTTTTTTTCTTACAATTAAGTTAGGGACTAAGTTCTCGTATGTTGTGATATTTTTTCATCAACAAAACAATAAAAAAAATTTCCCTTCGTTTTATTTTGAAATCATCATCAACAATATAATAATAAAATCACTTTTAATTACTTTTAATATTTCCAGTTTATACTCTCGGTACTACTTGGTTATCCCGTCGAGCTATTTCGCCAAATTACAGAAATTCGCCGGGCTATTAGCCAAGTTATACAAATTGATGTAATTTTTATTTTAAATAATGAAATAACAAATCGATTAGTAAAACATTAATACAAATACAAATATAAGGTCGAATTTAAAATCACTTGACGACGTAAAAAAAAACGCGTGTTTTGTGTTTAATATCAAGTGAATGTGGCATATACATTGACCCATTATTAGTATTTAATCCAGGGTTGCTGGTTTTTAGCCGGGCCAAAAAAAGCCGGCTGGCTTTTTTTGGTTTTATCCACTTAAAAAAAGCCGGCTAAAATTGAAAAAAGCCGGCTTTTATTTTTAAAGTGTTAATTTGTATCGAATCCATATTAAATTTGGATTGATTTATTTTAAATACATTTTTAATTATTTACTACTAAAAAAGTTATAAATTTCTATTTAATTTTTCAGATAAATAAGTCTTTATAACCGCTAGCAATCAACTGTGAAGGCATTATGTCTGAAAAATATAAATCTTGGAAAAAAGAAAATATACTCAAAAAATGTGTTTTAAACTTCTATATTTCATAGATCTACTTATATTACACATTCTTAAGAATTATATTTTAAATGAATTATGACAAAATGAAACACATCAAAGCATTCATAGAAAAATTCTTACAGGTCAATATGTAAAGATTAATTCATAAAATGAACAATGTTGAAAGAGAAATTAGGAAGAATTCAGTAATTGAAGAGAGTTTAATACATAATTACTTAAAATTAAAATTTTGAATAGCTCTTAGTTATTTAAAAGTGCATATATGGCCTATTGCATGAATGAATATATTCATGCACATGCTAATGGAGAATACTGAAATAAATTGTGAAATATAATATAATTATGAAATATGCATAATTCACTTTAATAATTCTTAAAAATTGTTAACTAATAAAACATGCAACTAAGTAACCATAGTCCTCTTTAATTTTATAAAGCAGTAAAAATGGAAAAACAAGGGTAGGATTAAAGGTCAGTGTAAATCAGAAAAAGCACTTGGTATAGCCATTTTATAATTTAGCTGGCATATTTGCAATTCTGACTGTAAACCACTAGCAACTCCATCAATGTGTTATTCTAGTATTAATATCTTCATTATTGAAAAATTGGGTTATAACCCAATTTCTCATAATGAATCATAATTAATATCCCAATTTTTAATTTTAATAAATAAATTTATCAAACTCAAAGTAAATTAAACATCATTAAAATTAGTTAAAAGTCACTTTAAAAAGTGTAGCTTATAATTAAAAGGCTTCACTGTATAAAAGCCAATTATGGCCAAAAAAGGCCAATTTTGGCCAAAAAAAGCCGGCTAAAATCAATAAAAGCCAACCGGCCTGGCTTTTTTTAATTTTAGCCGGCATTTTTGCAACCCTGATTTAATCTTAGTTTTTCGGTCGACGGGATAACCAAGTAGTACCGTACACTCATTGGGATTTCCAAGGAGTCTGTTGCAATTATCTCGCTTACTTGTAGATTCTTAAAAAAAAAAAAAAAAAAAAAAAAAAAAAAAAAAATACGAAAATTATACTAGTAATTGGCATGCCAGTACAGTTCTATTTTTTAATGGAAAATACGCTTAAATTCTAAAAGAGTTAAGAAAGGGAAATTTTTCTGGAATTTATGGCGATATTTCCGTTAAAAAACAGTGAATTGAACTGACATCCCGATTACCATTACAATTTCCATAAAATCGTCCGTTTTTTACAGTGTATAATTTGTAATTTTTCGCAATTTCTATAAGACCAAAATCTCTGTTGTGATAAAACTATATGCACCCTAAATCCCCAACTTGTTTTATGAGGACTTTTTTACGGCTGTTATTTCATCGTTGATTTTAACGCGAGGTTAATATGTTGCATTATGTTTTACTGTTCCTGAGTGTGACCCTCATAAATAAATATTTGCGTAATTTTTTTGTGCTTTTGTTGTAATATGATTTTTTTGTGCTACTGCTTTTGAACATCTGTCAGCCAGACTTATTTTTTTTTCTTCTTACAATTAAGTTTGAGACTAAATTCTCGTATTTGTATATTGTGATATTTTTTCATCCACAGAACAATGAAAAAAAAAAAAAAAAAAAAATCCCTTCGTTTTATATTGAAATCATCATCAGCAATATAATAATAAAATGACTTATTACTTTTAATATTTCCAGTTTGTACACTCCTTGGGATTTCCAAGGGGTCTCTTGAAATTTTCTCGGTTAGTTGTACATTGCCCCCCCCCCCCCAAAAAAAAAGGACGATTGTACTGGTAATTGTGATGCCAGTACAATTCACTGTTTTTTAATGGAAAAATTCCCTTGACCCTTAACTGCTGTGACAAAAATTGTCGCATAACTACTGTGAACGGTTTGTCAGACCGCTTAATTTAAAAATGGATAAAATGTTACATTAATTCTGAAAATACTGTTTAAGTATTAAACTTTATATATCAGACTATTATATATAAAATTCAGCTATTCAAAAGTCTCTAGAAGTAGCAATAAGGCTCCAAACGAAACAAAATTTGACTAGTATCTATTGTTAAACTTAAGATTACGAGTTAAACTGTGAAATTTGAAAAACTAAGCTGTCTGTGAGACCGCTAACAGTAGATATGGGTTAAATGCAAAAAAAGTTAAAAAACGGAAAATTTTCTAGAATTTATGGAAATTTTTCCGTTAAAAAACAGTTAATTGAACTGACATTTCGATTTCCAGTACTATCTCCGTAAAATCGTTTTTTTTTTTTCAGTGCATATTTTTTTTTTTTTTTTGCAATTTCTATAAATTAAAGTTTCTGTTGTGATAAAACTGTATGCCCCCTAAATCCTTATTTTATTTCTGTTTATTTTCAAATTCTGTTTACTTGTCACTTAGAAATTTCCAAACGTGAAAAATACGTTCATTTTATGAATTGAGATCATATAATTTTATGTTAAGATTATTGTACGACAAATGTATCATATTTTCCGAAATCATTGCTTATTTCATTTTATTATTATTTTTTTTTAATGTATTCTGTTCAGTTTCGTTTCCTTTCCTTATTAATCAAATTTTTGGGACCTTCCGTGTCGTCATTCAGAATTCTTTTATTTTGAAAATCTCTAAAATGACAAACTATTTTATATAAATTATCGTTAAATATTATATAATAATTGAACATAATCTTTAAATATTATAAATTATTTTTTGAAAATTTTACCACAAAATATTCATACATATTCTATCCAAATTTTATGTTTTCCCACGTTTCGAGTTTAATTTGTTTATATTTTATTTTGATCTAAAGAAAAATATAGGGATTATGGTTTCTTATTTAAACTTAATTTTTTTACAAACGTTTCTTTTAACTAAATTAACATTTAAAGTTGTAAAATTTAGTTTATAGGCATATAATTGTTTCTTTATTTCGTAATTCTAGAAAATTTGCTGTTTTTAAATGTTTTATGAATCCTTTTAATCCACCTTTTTTTCTTCCTTTCCTTTTTTTCCCCCCTGTTGGTTAACCTCTTCAGTCCTTGAGTACCCAAATGGGTACATCAGTTTTGTCACATGTTATTAATGATACTCAAATATAAATGAAATTTCGATATAAGAATAATATGTTTCGAACTCTAAGATTCGACCTAATGAAAATAAAACAAAAATCTCGCTCTGAAGTCAAACGAGAGAAGAAATAATTCAGTAATAATTAAAAATAATGTAATAATCGCCAGTAGCGAAGAGGTTAAACGACGTAACCTTTACTTGGCACTCTTTTATACTTCTATTATATTTTTTTAAATATAAGTAATTACATAGTACTCAATATCATTGGAAATAATTTGAAAAGGCTTTTTAAATTCTGTATTTCTTTCTTTACGGTTCATTAAGTATATTATTATTACTCGAAAATATTTTTTTTTTTTTTTTTTTTTTTTTTGTGTGTGTTCTTATGTCTCTTAACTCCCCCCCCCCTTTTTTTTTATAAACCCACATTGCTCATAAAATTGTGCAAGTCATGTATCACTGTGAGTTGTTATTATTATTATGGAAATTAACATTTATAGAGATTGATAATTGAACATTATATTAATGAACTTTTATTTTTCTCTTTTACAGGTAATTGTTTTGTTCGTGTGTTTCTAACTAAACTTGGATATATATTTTAAGTGAACATAATTGAAATTTACCCGGATCATGGTATATTCTCACTTGCAAAGTAAGGTACTTCTTTTTAGACAAAAGTAAGTTAATATAATTTTATATGCGTGTTCTAATACATAAAATGTACATAAATTATAATTATTTCTGAATCTTATTTCTGAATTATTGATAATATATCTTGAGAAGACCAGGCAAAGAATAGTGTGAACAAATTTGTCCGTTATGAACACTTTACTCCTTCCTCAATCAATCATTTTTTTTTTTTCTTAATATCTAAACTGAGAAAAAATCATGAAGAATATAAATAACTCTGTTACTCTGTGTGTGTGTATTTCATACAAATAGATTGCGAAGGATCCAATTATATCATCTATATTATCTCTCTGTAATATGAATAGAATTTTACTAATGTAGATATATCAGCTTTATTTTAAAAGAAATATAAAATTAATATAAATATGTCAACTTTATTTTTAAATAAATAAAACATTAAAAATATAAGTATATATTGTTAAATTTAAAAATAAAACATTAGGAATGTAAATATTTCAGCTTAATTTTAAATAAAACATTACAATTCTATGTAGGTTTTGTTTTAATGTAGATAATTCATAAACAATGTAAAAATATCACTTTTTAAAATGTAAATAAAAAAATTGAGAATTTAAGTATATCATTTAAAAGCATAAATAAATCATTAATGTTGTAAATAAAAATATAAGAATACAAGTATAATAGCTTTTTTTCATGCAAAAATAATTGATGATATAAATATCAGTTTTTATACCTTCTTTCCCTTTTTCTACCTCTTTACCCCCTCATCTATCACTCTCACACACGCGCGCGCATACACACACATACAAATCTTTTTTGTGCATTTCAAAAGATTAATTTCGTTTCAATAAATATTCTAAACCCCCACCCACTTTCTCTACAATCTTTTCACATATTTACTTCTGAATTTTAATTGGAGCTTTGGTTTGCAATTCAGAGTTTTTATTTTCCCCCAAAACTGTACGCTTGCATTACATCCTGGTTATTCTACTTACCCAGCCTTCTATTTTGCACAATCGCCTTTTATTTTCACCTACTATTATTTTTCCTTACATTTTCGCTTCTATCCGTGCATTTCAAAGGATTAATTTTCTCTTGATAAATATTTTAATCCTACCATTTTCGCTACAATATTTTCATATATTTACTTATGAATTTTAATTGGAGCTTTGGTTTGCAATTCAGAGTTTGTGTTTTTTTTTTTAAACTATACGTTTGTGTGACATTCTGGTTATTCTACTTACCCAGCCCTTTATTATGCACAGTCGTCTTTTAATTTCACGTGTCATTCTTTTTTCACATTTTCGACTCTATCCGTGCATTTCAAAGGATTAGTTTTGTTTTGATAACTAATTTACCCCCCCCCCCCCTTCCCCCCAATTGTCACTACAATCTTTTCATATTCTTACTTCTGAATTTTAATTGGAGCTTTGTTTTACAATTTTCATTTTTCCAAAAACTTATACGTCTGTATGACATTCTGGTTATTCTACTTACCCAGCCCTTCTATTATGCACAATCGCCTTTTATTTTCACATGCTATCCTTTTTCTCACATTTTCGCCTCTTATTCCAACCTTAGATATTTTTGGTGCTTTTCGCACATGCACTAACTTTTCGCTCGGAAGGAACCTATCTCTAACTTGTCGCCAAGAACCATCGCTATCTTCTAGCGTTTATGTATAATGCATCCTCAGAGCCCCGTTTACCATGAATATAGCAGGGAAAAGAGAGGAAAAAATGGAAAGAAGGGGATAGAAAGAGAGTGGTGTGTGTGGAAACATAGGCAGAAGGTTGGAATATGAGATTTTTTCCCCTATCTACTCGTTTGTGCTCCCTGGCTATGCAACATCGAACATAATGAAGAATCACAAGAATTAGGGGCAGTCCTTTTCCAAGCCAACCAATTTCACGGATGGATGGCATTTCTTCATTTTTATTTCTCTTTTTTTTTTCTTTCTGGTATATATATTTTTCCCTTTTTTATTTTTTCTCTAATCCATATATGTGTAATCTTGGTTGGGTGTGTTTCTGTGTGAATGTATATGCTTCATCTAGTAGAATTACTCTCTATTGCTGTCGTGTACCTTTTTTTTTATTTTTTTTTTTTTTATTATTTTTTTTATTTATTTATTTTTTTTTTCTTGGGAGTTCTGAAGTTATATAACGATGTTGTGTTTTTTCGGATCATTGCTTTATCTCGTTTTCTGAAACCGAAAATTTTGTGATCTAAAAATAGTCGTAGATGAGTAGAACTATCGCTGCTGCAATTAAAACGCATTGCAGCAGCGATATATGATGTTATATGAAGGTTTCTGCTCCCATAAAAACGACATTGGGGAGAGTGTGGGGTACAGTGGACCAAGTACACAATGGACTACCCCTTATATTTTATTAATATTTAAATTTTTCTTTTACGTTAGTTGATACAGCACTGAATTGATTACGTAATAGCCTTCAAAACATGTCTTTAATTTATAATTTTGCTCCCATAAAAACGACGTAACGGAGAGTGTGGGGTATAGTGGACCTCTCCTTATATTTTATTTAGTTTTAAAGTTTTTCTTTTACGTTAGTTGACTACAGCACTGAATTGATTACTTATAGCTTTAAAAACACCTCGTTAATTCATAACAATCCTTTTTATCTTGATTGGATTTTTGAGCTTCTAAAAATAAAAATTTTCATCATCGTACTTTTTTTTATATTAATTTAAGGTTATAGATAAATAAGAAAAAACAACTTTTTTGAAAAAATAAAATACTTGTTTTTATTTAATATTAAAGTTAATATTTTTAAAAGAGAGCTTTAAATAACGATTTTATGAGAATGTATTGAACTTCAACATGGGGTACAGTGGACCATCCACTTGCTGGAGTATGCATAATCCATTCTCTTACTGTAATGTAGAATTCCCATATTATTTAATAATTACCTTTTCTCTACAAAGCAATAGTGTTTTAAGTAACTATTCACTTGTAAATCAAATTAAAGAAAGAAAAATGTCAAATTATTTAACATAAGAAATATTTTGGTTTGTACTTACTGCTTTTAGAAACAATACAAATATTCTATTGGCTGTAGCCTGTTATTACTATAAAACAAGTTCTGGCAGGTTCTGAAATTTTATCACCCATTTTAGCTGCAATATAAATCAGATTCGGAATCAAAAGTTAATGGCTATTAATTTGCTGTTTATATTGGTGTCATCAAAAAATCACCCTCTGACCTAAAATAATTTCAGGAAAATTTTACGATCATAAGTATTTTGGAGTTTCATTTTTAACTTCGACTTTATTTTATTTAGTAACTTCACTTTATTTGCATTTGTTCCTGTATCTTAATATGTTGTTATTTAAAAAAATAATGATTTTTTAAATAGTTTATGTTTGAAAATGTTATTCGCAAATTTTCATTATTATGTTATTTTTGTGGTAAAAAGGAAATAAATATGATTTAAATTAATCAAAACATAATTGTATTTTGAATAATATTTAATAGTAGACCACTGTGCTCTGCTTCTGTGGCACACTAGTCCACATTAAAAATGTATGCAAATAATATTAATAAAATGTGTTTACAACTAATTTCCGAAAAAATGCTGACGCATGTAAAAATGCTTAAGAAATTTTTTCAGGCAGATTGAACTTTCCATTAATGAGAAAAAAACGTAAACTGCAAAAGTGGACCATTGTGTACTAATCTCCCCTATACTTTTTTTTTTTTTTTTTTTTTCAAAATATAATATCTTTATATTTTTTCCATAGGATAAGCATTAGCGAACGGGTTTTTTCATTTGAATGAAGTAATCCTTTAAGAATTATAGCACTGGCTAAATATTCTTCAATTAATCTTTTCGTTAGTTGCCGCTCATAAACACCGACAACACGGATCCCTTTAC
This sequence comes from Maratus speculifer, assembly GCA_964019185.1. Lineage (NCBI taxonomy): Eukaryota > Metazoa > Arthropoda > Arachnida > Araneae > Salticidae > Maratus > Maratus speculifer. The sequence continues at coordinate 88,669,878 of OZ025300.1, read as the reverse complement.
AAACAATTCTGTCTCTGACATTGCATATCATAATCACCCCCCCCCCCTTTCCTCTCCAGTTACATTTCTTCGCTGATATCATGTCTAACAAGGCGGCTGTAGAGATCTAACAAGAAAGAAAATAAAAAAGAACACATCAAAAGTACTTGAAACACTAAATGGCAAGCACTCTTCAACTGCTTTTTGTTTCTTTACCATTACACAACAACAAAGCGGCTCCGTTTTTTTTCCCCTTTCATCCATTCACCTTTTTCTTACTTAATCGGAACCGTGAAGACCTCATTCCCTGTATTATAATGCAGCATAAAAGGCCCTTTTTTTCCATTTATTTATTTTAATTCTTTTCAAAACGATGGATTCGTTCGCAAAGGTACAGCAGAAATTAATAACCTCCTCTATGTGCCTTCCCTCTTAGAACCTCAAGTGCCAATAAAATGGCAGAGTCGGCAAAAATCCCCATTTGAGTTAGAATATTTTTTAAACCTATCTTTTGATGCTCTTTTTTTTTTTCTTTATTGCATAAAAATGTGCTTCATCTCCCATTTTGGCGGAAAGGTAATGCGGAAATAGCTACTGTATAGGTTTTATGGAGGAAAAAGTGTATGTTCTCAAAGTAAATATGTTTGAAGTTTAAAAGGTTTTTGGAAGGTTGGATAAAAAATACAAATTTCTTTTTACCTGTCTGCTGCCACTTGTTAGGAATTTTCAGATTGGATTTTGGGTGGAGTGTTTGTATAGTGTTCATAGAGGGTGGGTGGTGAAGTTTCATTTTGTAATCATGAGTATTTTTAAAGTTACAATGCTTTGATTGAAATCTTTGTTGGCGATATGATGTTAAACCCTTCTTCTCTGAAACTCTCAGAATTCTATTGATTATAATTATTTATTTTTGTCTGCTTATTTTTAGGAATTTTAAGATTGGACTTCAAATGCAATATTTACGAAATATTCGTGTAAAAATGGTAAAACAAAGACTGTAAACTTACATTTTTTCTCCGCAAGTCAAGTAAATAAACATATTTCAAACCTGAAATTTTATTTAATGTGGATTAGGAAAAAAAAATACCATTAGAAAATAAACAGTTTATGTAACAAAGACCTTGTCTTGCTTAAGTCCATTTTTTATTTTATTTTATATTTTTATTTATTTATTTATTTATTTATTTATTTGGGAGGGGGGGGGGGGAGTATTTGCAGAGGGAAAAAATCGGAATTGGGCAGCTGTGAAGAACGGGAATTTTCAAATTTTGGGTATAAAATTGCCAAGTTTGCACTCAAATCGTTGTAACTATCAAAATATGAAAATAATAATAATAATTTTCCCTCTTCATTTTTCTTTCTTTTTTTTTTCTTATAGCAAACAAATAATTGGTTGTTATTACTTTTATTTCTTAAAAAAAAAAACAATTGCTGTTTAAAAATTGCTGAAAAGGTTGCTGATTGCTGATTTTAGGTTGATGTCAATAACAGCTTTTAAACAATCACTGAAGTACTTTTCTTTCAATCAGTGGGATTACAGTGCTTAGTGGTCAGTAAGGTCCAAATGCTTAAATATGGAAGATATGCGAGATACAAAAATGATTTTACCTTACTTTTGCATCCCTTTACACGCCCAATCATTTCTCATAGCCATGTCCTCGTTTCTCATGCTTTTGTTCTCCATTGTTTTCTTGTGTCATCTATGGCTCCATTATCTTCCTATTTTATTGATCCTGGAACCTATTATCCACAATTCAACCTCCACCTCTTTTATTGTGCCGATTACTGTTGGAAATATTTCAATGTCTCAAAAATTAGTTTACCCTTCTTATCCACTCTAAGGCATTAGTTTGTTTCTTTTAGAGCTTTTTTTTTTCCTTGGAGGGAGGAGGGGAGGATTTTACGCTCACTGAATGTGATTTATTTGTAGTTACAGTCGAACCTCGATTTAACGAATTGATTGGGACCCACAAATCCGTTCGTTAAATCAAAGCAATTCGTTAAACCAAATATCAATTTTTATGAAGAACATGGTATAAAAATATCAATACAAAATACCCTTAGATATACAGATTAAAAAAAAAAGAATGATTATTGTTTACTACGAGCTTTAAAATTATGTGTTAGGATATCAACGTTTAAATTATCTAAATTCTTTAATGTTATTCGTTTTAGAAACTTAATACATAATACATGCATACTTATTGGCAATTTGGAAAGAAATCCTTGATAGTGCTTTGTTTTTGGGTATTTGGGTTCATTGTTTTGACTTTCCAAAGTTCTTTGCTGATATTTTCTAACTTCGTAAAAACAACATCATCACCTTCGTGCGACAAAAAATAATTTTTTTAAGTGTTCAAGCTGCAAATTGATTCTTGGAATGTCACATTTTTTATTTGAATTTCCGTCTTTACGTCATCTTGACTGCTTTCAGAATCTTCATACTCTTTCTGTTCACTATCGCAGGTACTTAGCTCTACATCTTTGTCATATTTCTAGTTGAAAAGGGGAAAAGACTGCCTTTTGAATCCACCAGAAATGAGAAAAAAATGTAACGCTTGGATAAGGATGTGAAAGATTAAAAATTTTATGTTAAAAAAAATCAAAGTTTTAGTTTATCTGCAAATGCAATTTTTTTTTTTTCAGCGATTGTTGTTCGTTAAATCAGAGCATTTTAGCATCCTTTTTGTCGGGACAGAAAAAATATTCGTTAAATCGGAGAATTCGTTAAATCAAAGTACGTTAAATCGAGGTTCGACTGTATTCCTTTAATTTCAAATCCTAAGATTTCTTCCAAATTTTAGAATAGTTGTCAAATTGTCGATTGCTTAATAGACAAGATGTTCTGGCTTAGATTTCCTGTTAATGCGTAGATGTTTGTAGTGGATCTGATCGGTGGATTTTTATAACATTTTGAGAACTTATTAGTAAATTTAAATTTCAATTCAAAAATTTAGAACATCACATTGCTATTTGTATGTACTATCATCACCAGAGCTCGATCAAGCTGAGGTTGGGCCCAGGGCCTGTTTAAAAATTGGGCTCCCCTATCTACCCATTTTCGGTGACATTTTCACAAAAAAGGTTTATTTGACGAGTTGACAAAGTTATTTGGTCAAAAAGTGCCTAGGTTAAAAGCTTCTAAAAATTTTATTAAGTCATTCAGAATATTTAAATTTACATTTCATATTTTATAAAACAATGTTATTTGAAAAGTATTTTATTAAGAGGAAAAAAAATCAGCCACATAATTTGTGGGCCCCTGAAATGGGTGGGCCCAGGGCCAAGGCCCCAGAGGCCCGTGCATTAATCAGGCCCTGATCATCACTGTTTCCTTCTCACAATATTTTAAAAAACTTTACGCCTTGATTTCATTGTTTTCAAGATTTTGAATACAAGGTGACTGATATTCCCTCCCTCCACCCAAGTACTATATATATCTTTCTCTAAATTGGAAAAGAAACTGATAAATGTATTTTCTTTTACGGCAGAAACATTGTAGTACAAATTGAATTGCCCCTTCCCCTTCCCTTACAGAATGAGCAATTCTACCTTTAGTCCTGATCACTTTAATAAAATATTTCTGGCCATTCTGATAAAATAGATTCTAGACTTATCGTCATAATTATTTCACTTGGCCATATACAAAAGAGGGCAAGGAAGGAGGTCATGTCCTCGCCTCCTTAAATTATTGAAAAAAAAATATTTATTTAAAAAATATAAAAGGTGTAAACATTAAACAAAAATTATTATTATATGATATGACGTATTTTTTATTGTATGATATTTTTGTTAAATTTATTTATTACATTTCATTACAAGTAATGTTTCTCGTGACCAAATATACAAAGTACTTTTCATTGCCCCCCCCCCCACCCCCCCTGAAAAAAGTACGCCCGTGATAGTTCATATAGCGTTGTATTCTACTAAATACGTGACCTTATTTATTTCCAAATACGAGTAAAGATTATTTATTTATTTTATCTACTAAGTGGGGGAAAAAATCATAAGTGTAATAATTTAAATACTCGCATTTTAAGTAGTATTGTGCATAAAAAAAAACTTCGAAGTAATTCGTGTATATCGTGTATTGTCGAAATATTCCCACAGCTGCCATCTCTTGTTAAATTTTTCCGAGTATCTTTAATTTTTGAAGATGCATCTAGTTCCGAGTTGAAAATATACTAGGGTGGAGAAAGATGGGGGGGGGGGGGGGATTCTTCTGGAACACTTCCTGTCTCATTATCCTACCACGCAAATTTTTTCTTCTGCCCATTCTTCGTGTGCATAATCTCATTTCGTTATATTCTCGATTACACATGTGACTGCACCGGGCATGCACAAAGTTCGTCAAGGAAAAATTCACCCCCCCCCCCCTTTCCTTCTTTTAACCATTTTTGTCTCCTTTATTTATGTATTCGTTGTTGCTGCTTATTTCGAAATGGAGTTGTCGGTCGAAAAGGATAGAGAGAAAGTAAAGAAAGAAAGAAACGAAAGGAAAAAGGGGGAGGGCAAGTTGTAAAAACAAAAGAATATTATCCCCCTCTTTCACTCGTACAAACAAAAGAAGGGGGCCACGCGCGCTAGTCTGTCTTTACAATATCGCAAAGAAAAGATTATATTCTGAGCGGGAAAAAGGACGGTGTAGTGTAGGGGGGTGGACGAGATGAGTATTCCTGGCAAAGAAACAGAACGAAAGGCGAAAGAGGGAGCGAGCGAAAAGAAAAAGGGACGGGGGACCCATTTAGATTTTACACTACTGTGAACTCAAATTGCACAAGATGGCTAATGGCCTTTCCTTTCTCCCCGTTGTTTGCGAAAATTCCATCATACACTTCATTAATTTCTCATTCCCATGCAAATGAAGACAGGTCTTGTAATGACATTTTACGCTGGGAAACACCGGCGAAGAGATGGTCTGGGCTCTGCTTGCCTGGTGGTTGGGTGGTGGTGGTGGAGGGGGGTCGAGTCGCTTATAACCGATTCTTTTTCCTAGAAATGAGTAGAAAAATGCGAGTTCCGTGCGACAGTGGCGTAAAACGTGGTGCGGATCAAAAAGTTAAATGCAATTTTTGGATGGATTTTTGTGCAGAGAAATGAAGTTAAAAGGGTGGTTGAGGTTCGTTTCGCAGTGGAAGTAACAGAAATTGGGGTGATGTGTTTGTTCTTTGTAGATGTGTACTTTTGTTTTCTCGGGGAAAATAGAATTTGTACAATTCCCAGCCATTTAACTTTTCTAAATTAACAAATTGTCTTCGCTGCTCGTTCGCTTTTAATATTCTATTATAGAACCCCAGCACAACAACGGGAATGAGAAGTGCCTGTCTTTTGAAGTCCTGAATAAATTATGTTTCGCCGCCTTTTTAAGCTCTTTTGTGAGGCTCTAAATTTTTAAGTTGAAGTAATTTTATTTACACAAGTGATTCATGAAATAATGTTCTATTTTACAGTAAATATTACGAAATCAAAGCTGGACTCAAATTACTTCAGCATTTGCTTATATGTCCTGAGTTCTGATTTTGCAATTCAATTAGTATGTGCTACACACTGGTCAAATTCTGGGGAACTTTTTTGAGCCTGTGCTTCCTGATTTCAGATTTTTATTTACTTATTATTATTATATTTCTGTTATAATTCTCTTCATTTTATTTAATTTCAGAAATCTGTGATTAAATGAGATAAAAATTACCATTTAGAAAATACAGTCAGTGTTTTAGCAAATAATTGGCTGATATTAAATAAGCCTATCAATCGAGCTTGGAAGGCCTCTCCCCCCCCCCCCCCCAAAAAAAAAAAAAAAATAAATAAATAAAAGGAGAAAAATCAAATCTATGTGTAGTGTTGAGGAATATTCATATGACTCGGTTAACTCTAATTAATCAAAAAATATGTTTAGAGCTAAATTTAAACTTTTTTTTTTTTTTTTGGGGGGGGGGGGGGGTACTTTTTATACTTCGTGAGACCAGAAAAAAAATCACTCCAAAATTTTTCAAACATTATCTTTAATATTTTCCCCTGTAGCTGCCAATGTAATTAGAAAATGTCAATGACATTTATTACGTCTTATGAGAAAGTGTGTAGCAAAAACAAAACAAGCTTATTTTGATACACTGAATTTTATGAAATTTTGGATATTTCTGACACTAAAAAATGTCTCTCTTTTTAATGCAAATAAAACTTCGAAATTTTATAAAATCATCATAACTACTGAAAAACTGGTGAGTTTTGGTTGTAGAATAGTGAAATTTTTTACTATTAATGTATGTCGATAATGGAGAAAATCTTTTTTAAATATAACTTTTAGAGTCCACAGACTATATCAGGGTGGCAAGTGGTCAGGAAAAACCAGAAAAAACACCGTCAAGAAAGGAGAAAACTACCAGTATTTTCTTACAGAAAATACATCAAATAACAAAACGAGATTATATAAACTGAATTTATCTTTAACAAAATACTGATATTTATCATCTATAATGACTGTTTTTATCTAACCCTCGCCACCCTGTATATAAAAATGTTAAAAGTGCACTAATACCCGCTTCTCTCTTTGCAAAACTTGTGTAATTCTGATATATTAGTGCAATAATGTGCAATTTTTTTAAAGTTTTATCACTTGTTATGGTTGAGCAATATATAGAGAAATGTTATTTTTCCTGTAAAATGTGGTACATGTTCTTGTTTTACGTGTTCTTTCGTAAACTCCGATTTAAAGCAGTCACTTTTTAACCCCTTTACTGGCACTTTCTCTTCCGTTCTATAAATTGAAAATAACGGATTCTCACCACAATTTCTTAAATAAAATATTCGTAACATTTAGTCTAAACATTCCCGCCTTTCAATAGTATAAAATTATTTTTTATTTATTTATTAATTTATTTATTTTAAATTGTGGTGTCAAAAAGCTTTAAATGATGAATTAAGCATTATTCGTCTTGCCCGAACGGCGAACGGGCAAATCAGTTAAGGGGTTAAGTAGCTAATTCTCATTAAAAGACCTTTGGAAAATAATTTTTTAGTAGTTATGTCTCTTTCCCTCTGCATGAACGAATTATAGAAATGTTAGTTTTCCTGTAAAAAGCAGTAGTACAATTTTTCTGGATCTTCTTCTGTTTGCCTGTAAAACAAGTTTTACTGCCAATCGGCCGCTGAAGTTAGTATTCCCGCCTTGATGCTTTCGTCAGTAAATATCTAATTCTCATTAAAAGAACTTCGCGAAAGGATTTTTTGCTGTCATGTCTTTTTTTTTTTTTCTTGTTTTTGAACGAATTGTAGAAATGTTTGTTCCGCTGTACACTGAGAAAAAAAACAATATAGTTCTGGCATTTAGAATCTAAATTGTGGCTCTAGAAAATATAGTTCCATGTCATCCTTATAAATTCTAGCTACCTTAGCTTGAGAGTTCTAGAGTCCCCTAATAGAATTTAGGAACGTTTTTCTATATTCTCGTTGTAATACTTATTTAAAAATCTATGCAAATAAATGCGAATACAAGAGGTTTGATTTAGTAACTGTAATTCTAGTTTCTGAAACTATTTCCGAAATCAAGCGATAATTTCTCGTTATATTGAAACGATACAATATCATTTCGTCACCTTGAAAACAAGAGACTAGAAATGGCAGGTCCTTTTGTCTATTCTGCTTAGTTATTTAATATATTCGCATAGTCCGGTGATCTATAATTCTAGTTTAGATATTCAGAAAGTGACTAACTAGTTCATTCTAGGTGAAAGAGGCATATTTTTTTTCTCAGTGTAAAAAGTAGTACATTTTTCTGTCTCCATATAAAAGAAATAATACTGCCGAGGAACCGGTGATATTCAGATTCTCGCCTGAATGCTTTCGTCAATCATAATTTTGTTAACTCTGATTTGAAATAATCACTTTTTAACTATGTAAATATCATTAAAAGAGCTTCGCAAAATTAATTTTTTGCGGCTATGTTCCTTAGTAGTTACTTATTTACTTGTTAAATTTCTAAATCTCATTGAAAAAGTTTCCGGTGTGTTTTTGTTCATAGACAAATTATGACCAAAGATTTAAAGTCGTTATTACTAAAAAAAAAAGTAGAATTTAAAAATTTTATAAAGCATAATTTTAGAATTTTAATTCTTTCAGATTTTTTTTTTTTTAAATCGTGGTACTGTTTTACTTTTTATCGTATCATTGTGTTTAATTTTTGAGTTGTGCAGAGGATCTGTTGTATTATGTATCCCATCATTATTTATTTATTGTGTGTGTGTGTGTGTTTTGTTTTAGTTGAAAAATTTTATTTTAATGTAGCGGCTGAAAATTCTGTACATTTCAAATAGGTTACTAGTTTACAAATCTGAAAAAAAAAAAAAACCCTACATTCTTTTATTTATTATTATTATTTTAAGCTTAGGTGATAATTTTATTACTTAACTTTATCAAGAAAGTACATAACTGCAGGCACCAACATTTTTAAACTAAAGCATTTTAAAATTTAAATGCTTTCACTCGTACTTAAATACTTCAACGCTGAAACAAATAAAAAAAAAAATTCCAGCAACATCCTACCCAAAGTTTAATGGAACATGCAAAAATGTTATGTTTTTCGTCAGTCTTCAAAATTTTGTCATATTTTATTCCAAAATTGTAACTGTACCATTTTTATCCTTATTTTTGCGCGCAGCTCGTTGTGCTTCGACGAAAAAAGGAATAAATGTGCTTTTTTAACCGGGAAAACATTCTCCCGTTTTTCCCCCCCTTTTCGCATCCTATATGGCTGTGTACTGTGGAAAAGGCAACCGAACTCTTTCATTTCGCATATTTGAAATACCAAGCCTTAATTTTATTATTTCATTTCTCGGGATTAGGGAATACCCGGGCTTTAACATCGGGCAATTTGCAACCCCGGTCATTTCCGTGAAGAAAATGGGAAAGAGGGGGAGGAAGAGTAGAAGGGCGGGGGGTACCGAAAACGTCCCGTGTTAATAATAAAGAGTTGATTAAAACTAGGAATTTTCTCGTAGAAAATTTTTGATTCGTTCGCCAGTAGTTATTTTTTAATGGCTTTGTTTTAAAATTCTGTTATGTTATTAGGGCGTTATTTTGTGTCCATGGTTATTAGTCTTGGATAAGGTTTGGTTGATGTTAAAGATTATAGCTCTACGGTTAAATTATTAATTTTATCTATTCTTATTAGCTAGTTATCGTTTATGCATTTTTTTCGTCAGGAAAAATATACGCTTTTAATTTTTAGGTTTCTAGTAAAAAAATCTGCCATTATAAGATTGCATGCTCTGTCTGTCTGTAACAACCGTTTAATGGTAAACTAACTATGGAGCTTGGAAAATACAAATTGACTGAAATAATAAAGGCTATTGCCCGTATATTTATTGATTATTAATCATTCACATACATATTTGGGGGAAATGTAGAAGGGTTAATTCAAGTTACTTTGGGGGGGGGGGGGAAATTCTTTTTATATTGTATGGGGTATCGTGTGTAAGCTTTCGTAACGTCTAACTCAAAATTACATTTTTTTAAAATTTTAGATATTATGTTTTTAGAGATATCGTCCAAAATGTAATGCAAAAATAATTTCACGTTACCATATGTCCAAATCCACTAAAACTAAAATTATATAAGGACCACAGAAACCAAGGGATATAAGTGAAAAAATCGGGGGAAAATGAACTAAGTACATAGACGACATGTATTGCGTTCTGGAGATAAGCCACTTTTGCCGAGTAACAAATAATATTGATTAATTATAAACTTAAAGAAAATTGCACCCTACCTTTTTTCGCAGTTATTGAAATAAGAATTCCAAGGATCACAATAAAACAAGCCGCAGTTTCCTATCTCAATTCAGTCGATTCTTATTGATGTTCAAATTTAACACCTTTTGAATAATTCAATTTACTTCAAATCAAATTTTTGTCACTTGTACTTTTTGGCTTCTGTGGTCGTCACATATATATATTCAAAGATATTGATAGATCGTAATTTAAATTGGTGCCAAAAATCAATTTTGCAAAGAAAGATGATGTCTAGTGACACTGGACATACAAGTGCAAAGAATTAAGGACCGGAAAATGAAACTAAATGAGGATATTTGATGAATATTCTCACATTTCTTCGGCATCCCATATTCATTGTGAATATCATAATTACAATCAGATTTAATGCATAGATTTACATTATCGCTACTGAGAAAACATGCAGCTTTTTAAATTAACCATTTTACTGGTCAATATTTTGGGGAAAAACTTTAAATAATGCCTATTTTCTTCATGTCTATTACAGAACTTTTAATCTTCTATCACAGGTGTTTCAAAACAGAAATTTTTGTTTAATTGAATCAGAAAAATGCTCGGATTAAATAATTTTAAATTTACAAAAGAAATTTACTGGTGAGAATAATAAATCATGACTGGGATTTGCTCATACGTGGTATACGGGCATAAATCATGATTAGCGAAAATACGTTGCCCATACGACGTACGGGCAAATCAGGCGATCGTTCAAAGATGCTAATTTTGTGTAAATCAAATATCTGTCATTCCTTTTCTGAGATGATGCGAGAATGCTACTCATCGGTCCTTCGCCTCCTGTCATCTCATCTCTTGTCCATCTACTTAGTGTTCCACCTTTCCTCCCCTTCAGTGTCCATTGGGCCTAACCCTTTGCCACCGATTATTGACCCCTTCGGCTGATTACTGCATTCCGCCACCCCCGCCGCTGACGTCACCTAATGCGGCCCGCGGGACGAAGCTGTCCCTCTTAGTATCTAGTCCTAATAATACCAATCCAAAAGATTAGTTTCTGTTCTGTTCCGCAATTTTAGTCTTATCTTATATGTTCTGTATGAGAATTTGACCGTTATTGATACTGAATATAAAGAATGAGTTTGTAAAGTATTAGAAAACTGTAATCTTATTAACACATTGTTGGTTAACACATTAGCAGAATTGCTAATTTAACGCGCTTTTTTATTCAAAAAACCCTACCAAAATTAATCTTATGTTTGTTTTATATAATGCTATATTCCATAATTTAATAAAGCAAAAATTACTACGTCCGTGAGGTACTTTGAATAATAAAAAAAAAGGGTTAAATTAGTGACGAACATATTCGTCATAGGTAAAATCAAAGTGTTCAGTATTTCGAAACTACAAGTTAGTGATTAATACCTGTGTAAAAGGAAGATGTTGCATTGAAAAATTTTATTACATGTAAATAATTACATTAATTCTGTTATGTACGAACATAAACTTTTTCATTTATGCATAGCTCGGAATAATTTTAAAACTATGTTTATTTCTCCCATATTTCTAATAACTTTATAAGCATTAAAAAATAAGCATCAACATTAAAACGCCGGGAAACATGCATTTTTTAACAATATGTTAAACCAGAAAATTTATTTTAAAATTACTTATAGTTTAACTTATAGTTTAACTTATAGTTTAACTTATTTCAGTATAATATATATTTCACTTATCTTGTAAAAAAAATATTTTGTCTAGAATTGATAAATATTTTACATCGGTCAGTGTCAGATTGATACTTGTTCGGCGTTCCAGTGTTAAAAATCTCTTGATAAATCTAATCTATGAGGATAAAAACAAGATTAAAAATTTTCCTTTTTTAAAAAATGTTCATATCTCTGTCAAAATAGTTAATAAGGAATTTACGTTTGATGAAATGGAATGCTATTTGCCAAAGTATCACTAGAAATATTAACAGCAGATCACCAATTACAAACATTTACTGTTTTTATCCAAAAAAAAAAAAAAAAAAAAAAAAAGTTATATGAAACTTGTTTTTGTAGGCGTGGTCTATTACAAATGGCACAGCGGTTGTAGTTAGTACCCAATACGAAACACCCTGTTAAATTTTCTACCGATTGCCAGTGCATCAGTAACAATCGCTGATAGTGCTGATAAAGTCTGTCACCGTCTACTCTAATTTACGGCACCCATCTACTTTTATGATTCTATGTATCAGAAACACATTGCAATAATAAAAAAATACTTTAAAGGAAAGAATATATAATTTTACTGGTAATTCAATTTAAAAGTGAGCTGATGTAAGAGTCATTATTAGTTTTCTAAATTTGAAGTTTTTATTTATTTATTTTTTTTTTTAAATCATACTTAATTTTTAATGTCACATGCCTACTTTTGTTTTAGTTTGATTATATGTTAATCGCCAAGTCCGTCTGTGTATTTCTTAATATTATCTCTAATCCTGGCTGTTTCACGAGACGTCCCCTTGCATGACAGTCCAACGTCCATTGCTACAAACTAAAACGATGCTTTCTCATTTTACCCAGCACCTCGTCAGTGAGAGAAGCCCCTTTTAAAATCTCCAATATCCAAATCAGTTTCTCCGGCGACCATTAAGTGTCTTCCCCCTTTTCCCTTCCCCCTTTTGTCCGACCAGCATCTCCCCCTCCTCCTCCCCCCGTTTTCGCTTCCCATTAATTTCGCATTGGTCCGGCACAAAAGCAGCTTTCAATTAAATCGCAATGGGCAAGACGCAATTTAGGCACCAGTACCTAGCACTGGTTCCCCCCCTTTCTAGAACAAAAGACTTAATACCTTTAAATGTTCTCTTCTTCTCTCCGCTACCCCCCATTCTCTCTTTTCCTGTTTCTAGTTTGGAATAACTGCATTAGAGGAACAAGGGCCCAAGTCTCTGGATACATCCTGAACGTCCAGCATCGGATACTGATGAACGTTGTCCTCTGCTGGGCATCAGAATGGTTCTTAATGATACTTGGTGTTTCACTCCCAACTTCGATTTTTGTTCTTTTTGAAGCGATTCGCTAATTATACTTTACTTTGCAAATTCAGCCTATAGTTTCTGGATAGTTTCCGAATGTTAACAAATAAAGCAGCTACAGAAATCGGATATTTGAATTTCTGTTAGTGCCGTATCAGACTTTACTTTTTTCGATAGTTTTATCCTGACGCATGATTTGATTCTCGGTTTCAGGGTAATTAATATAGCCTTTTATAGGAATATTTCTTGGGTACTTTTACGTTTCGTGTTTTAATGTTGGTATTATCAAATGCATTTTAATCAATTTCCAAATTAATTTAAGCATTTATTTATAATCTCTTCTGGTAAATTTTTAGCATTTATTGAAATTCTAGTAAGTACTTTACTTCATCTGTCTGTTCAGAACATATATTTTTGTAATATGTATTTACACTCAAGCTTTAAAGTGTCCTTTATTTAGACTCTAGATTTTTTCCACAAAGACCTCATTAAAACACAGATCTATCAAAAATTTCTCTATAGAATAGTGTTTATAAATAAACCTATATCCAAACTTGAAGCGAATCGGATATTTTTATCAAGAGTTATAATGTTACGTACATACATATAGAAGATGCAGGCACATTAGCTCTCGGGCTTTGATAGTCTGTAAACTAAAAACTACTTTCTGGTGGTTCATCCCCCTCCCCCTCCCAAAGGTGCACTTTTTCTGAATAAAAATTGTATGTACGTTATCTGAATTTACAAGTTATTGGTAAAAATGAATTTTTTACTTATAAATGTATCTATATATTTGCATTAAGTGGCTAAAAACGTGTAAGTAATATTTTTATCCGAAAAATGGACGTTTTATCATTCCATTCACTGTTAAAAATAAATATATATGAAATGGATAGAAAAAAAAAAAAAAACCCTGACAATTTTGACTCCAGTTTAAAACTATTTAATTTACAGAAAATATCTGTAATATTCCATAGTTTTTTTTTTTTTTTTTTTTTTGTAAAGATGCGATAGATTTTTTTTTTTCTGCAAAAGTTATAATTTTTTATTATAAAAATTAGATTTTTTTAGTGTTTCTCTTATAAAAATAAAGTTTTACTTATAAATATTGCTATATATTTGTGTTATTATACTTAACTAAAAGTAAATAATAAGTAATGCTTTTCCTTGGAAACTTTGCTCTTAGAAATTGTGGCCAAAAAGTATTTCGAATAGATCTATTCTCTCGACCGCCGCGTTTATTAATTAAATTGGATTTGTCCCTGTCTGCTTTTCTGCTCTATTCTGTTCAATGACCAACGGCCATTTGAGCTATGGGTCGAAAATCCTATTACTTCCAATAAACTCTCCCTCCAGCAATATTTTCCGGCCGAATAAGGTTGAATATGTTTAGCAAATACGTTATGAAGGCTGGCTGTAATAAATGAGAAATTTTACAGAAGTGATGTTAGTACTTTAAGAATATCCTTGTATAAAATCTTTCGTTGGGATGGATTTTAGAAGCAAGACTTGTGATTATGTAATATTTTTAACCCTTCATTGTACTGTGTGTCAGACCTGTCATTTTACCTAAAAACACTATAATTATAATCATGTGACACGAATTAGGCCAATATGGTCACTGTAACTGACCAGTAACAGTCCAAAGAATGGTATAACATTTATTTTGTCCATGTTAGATAGTTGCATTTAACAAAAAATTAGAACTTGTTCTTCGACAGGTAAAAAATTTTCGATCAAACTAAGGTAAAGTAAGGTCAAAGTAAGGCCAAAATTTACTTTTATTATTTTTACCGAAAGCGTTAAAATATTAATGCAAAAAAAGTTGCAGAGTGCTATACAGATAAAATTAATTAATTTAAGCCCATTTAATTGTAAAATATAGCTATACAAAATTTAAAAACTCCAATTGTGTGTATAAAATATCAAATTTCAGCTGAAATTTTGAAATTTAATTTTATTATTTTTCCCATTATTAGACCGATATGTAGATTTCAAAAAAAAAAATTCTTTCATGAAAATACTACCTCTGACAATAAAGTTCTGTGAATTAATTCAGAACGACTGATCTGGCAACACTGGGGAAACAAAGCGCTGCACCAGCATAGAGGCAAGTGTTGACCATCTTCCCCCACCGTTGTTCAGTTGAGCGTCGTTTATGTTCTATGCGAGACGTGCTTTACCAAGTGTTTCTTCAGTGTGTTGGTTCTTAACTGAGAAATGGGTAAATGAACGAATAAAAGATCAGTTTAAAGTTTGGTTTTAAGCTTTGCAAGACACCGAAAGAAATTCATGGAGGATGATGCACATTGAACACCTACCATTCTCGCCAGATCTCAATCCTCCAGACTTCTTCCTATTTTCACGACTCAAACTCTCTTTGAAAAAGATTTGACCATATTGCTGACATCCAACGAAAAGTGACGAAGCTTTTCAACTTCATCCCAAAAGAAGACTTCTTGCGAATTTCCCTGGACATGTACAGCAGATCTCAGCGGTGCATAATTATAGGAGGTGACTATTTTAAAGGATCGTATGGTAACTTTTGTTAATATTTTATCTACATTTAATGCTACAGGACTATTCACCGAACTTTATTGTCAAAGGTAGTAGAAAAAATCGTGCAGTGAAGGGTTAATTTCTGTGTTGAAAACATCTGTGTACGACTTTTGTAATGTTACATAATATACAGGGTTTTCCCGAATTCATAGATTACACTATGAATTCTGTAGATAGTAATGGAAGATATTATATGCATAAAGAAGCAAATTTGGCGTAACATTGTGGGATCTGAAATGAAAATTTCTAAAATGAAAAACATAAAATCCGGAGGAAATGTAAACAAGTGTTTTTATTGACATATCGATTAAGGTAAATGCTCAAATGTGTCACCACTAATATCGATATTTACCTGGCAGTATCTAGCGAGAGATTGGGGCACCCTTCGAAGGTTGCAAGTGTCTCATTTATGGGACACCAGCTGATTCTGATGAGGACCTCGTTACAAGACTTCTAGCCGTTACTGTTGTTTTCCGATTGAAAATAAATAACAGAAGGAAAACATTCTATGAATTTATTATTAAATTTAACTTTATTATTAAATTCTACTCCCCGCCCCCTAAAATAAATAAAAATAAAAACAGTCTTAACAGAAAATTATCCTAGATGTTATTAGGCGACAATCAGATTTTTCGAATGTTATAATCAATTTCATTTGTATTTCAAAAAACGGAAGAAACGATTTGAATGTAAATTATTCTGAGATCAATTGTGAAAAAATATGAACATTTTCTATAAACAATGTGGACACAAAAAAAAAAAAAAGCAGGAATTTATTTTTGAACGTAATTTTCTGCACGAAAAGAATAAAAAAAATTGCGAATTTTATAGTTATATTTTTATTAAATCCCTATTAGTTTTTCTCTTCACCCTTAAAAAGAAAGAAAAAATGAAACAATCGTTTCACAAAAGGACTCTTGATAGGTGATGGGTCAGATTTTTAAAAACAAATTCGAATGTCCTATTCAGCTTTTAGGAACCATTCGAGCACTTGCAAATCACGGCCAAAAAATTGTTATGATGGATATGAGTAATTATTGTATGTTGTGCCTGTGTACTTGGATTTTTTTTTTTTTTTTTTTTTTTTTTTTTTTTTTTTTTAAACATATCTTACAAACAATTAATGTAGATACCATTACTACGGTATAAACAGTTGCAGAAATTTTATTCGCAAACTCTATTGATACTATCTGGGGGAAAAAAAAGAAAAAAAAATCTAAGAGTTATCTACGCGCTAGTTATTTTTATTAAATTCCGCTTCATTTTTCTCTTTCCTCATAAAAAAGGAAAAAAAATGAAACAGCAAGTCACAAAATGATTCTTGACAGAAGTTGGGTCGACAATCGGATTTTTTAAAATAAATTGGAATGTCCTAATCGGACTTTATAGGGACCTTTCGAGCACTTGTAAATAAATAACATAAGCATATAATTGCTATGGTTATGAGAAATTATGATATGTTTGTTTGGGGAAAAATAATGTTAACATATCTTTTAAAATTTTAATGTTGGCATACAGGTAAAAAGGGTGCAGATATTTATTCTGGAACTTTCTCTAACCGGTAAAAAAGGGAAGAAAAAAAAATCTATGAATTATCTACGTACTATTTATTTTTATTAAATTCCGCTTGATTTTTCTCTTTCTTTTTAAAAAATAAAAAATAAACACAAATAAAACAAAGTTTAACAAAATGACCCTTGACGGAGACGGGTCTAAAATCAGATTTTTTTAAAAATGAATTCGAATGTCCTAATCAGTTTTTATAGATACCGTTCGAGCACTTGTAAATCATACATTTATATAATTGCTATGGTTATGAGAAATCATTGTGTTTGTTTGGAAAAAGAATATAAATATATCCTTTAAATAATTAATGTGGGTATCATTACAGGTAAAAAAGAGTGTAGATATATATTCTGCAACTCAATTTTCTAACCGGGGGAAAAAAAATATCTGTAAATTATCTACGAGTTCGGGAAAAAAAAAAAAAAAAAAAATCAAACAGCCGTTTTACAAAATGACACTTGTCAGGAGATTAGTCGACAGATTTTTAACAAAGAATTTGAATGTCCTAATAAACTTTTATAGTTACCATTCGAGTTCATGTAAATCATATAAGTATATAATTGCAATGGTTATGAAAAATAATGTAAACATCCTTGTAACCTCTTGGGGACGAGGAAACGTATACGTGCCGCAAAAAAGCTTGAGAATCCTTGTCTGTCATATTTTCCTTATTTAATCGGAGTAATTTCACGATTAAATAAGGCACGAATTTCTGTTTTTAAAAACCGGTGATAAAACATTAAAAATTTCGTAAAAGGCTCCCGTCGCGAAGGGGTTAAACAATTAATGTGGGCATCATTACAGGTAAAAAGGGTAATCATTCTGGAACTCAATTTTCTAACCAGAAAAAATAAGGAAAGAAAAAAAATCTATGAATTATCTACGCGCTAGTTATTTTTATTAAATTCCGCTTCATTTTTCTCTTTCCTCTTAGAAAAAGAAAAAAAAAAAGTGAAACAGCCGTTTTACAAAATGACCCTAGACGGGATGGGTCGACAATCGGATTTTTCGAATGAATTCGAATGTCCGAATCAGTTTTTAGGGGACCATTCGAGCGCCAGTAAATCAGGGAAGCAGGCGGTGGGGGGTGTGAGGGCGGTCCTTTTTTATGGGATGCATAAAAAAGTGATGAGCTGTTCTCGAAGATCGTTTTGCAATTGATGCGGTTAAGGGAGGATGATTTGAAAGTCGTTTCGGGAAGGCATAAAAGCGCAGACGAGTCTCTTTTTTTCGATTGATGATACATCGATAACGTTGGAGGGTTAATAACAGGTTGCTCCTGTGATGTTAACGGGGCATTTTGTGTGGACGAAAATTTTATTGTTTTGTACGAGATGGCTTTTGTCGATTTCCGCGAAGACGTGAGCGATTATTGAATTATCTTAACCGGTCATATAATGGTTGTAAGTTATGTGTTTAAGGAATAAATTCAAGGAGTATCAACAGTTGGTTTCTTTTATAAACAAGGGGTTTTCTTTTTTTTTTTTTTTCTTTTGCATTGTTTTATTGCTCAATTAGTTTTTTCTTGATTGGCTGATATTACAAGTTGAATGAATAATTTTATCATTGCTATTATTTTATTTTGGCTAGGGTCGATTTTTTTTTTTTTTTTTTTTTTTTTTTTTTTTTTTTTTTTTTTTACTTCTGATGTTTCATAATCTAAATGACATCGTTTTTGTTGTATTCTATTTTTTATTTTACTATTCTTCATATCTTTTTTAATCTGAAAGACTTAAAAAAAATATGAAAAATAAGTTATAATACTTTACAATAATATTTATTATTATTATTTTACTATATTATTTCATAACAATTTTTAAAAAATATTTTTTTAACCAAGTATGATATATTAATTAGGAGAAACACCCAAATTTTTTTATTTCTACCAAAAATCTTCCGGTCTTAAAAGGGTATGATAAATAATAGTTTTTATACTTTATTATAGTAGTAATCATTATTTTACTATCATTATTTTACAATAGAAAAATAATATTTCATTTATTTTTGTTCATACCTTTTTAATCTGAAAGCGTTAAAAAGATATGAAAATAATTTTTATAATACTTTATAATAATATTTAGTATTATTATTTTACTATGTATTATTATTTTACTTTATTATTTCATATCGGGATTTTTTTTTTCAACAAAGTATGATTTTATTAATTAGGGGAAACATCCAAAAATTCATTTCAACAATATTTTACAATGGTAAAATAATACTTTAATTTATTCTATTTTATTTATTTATTGTTTGTTTACTTCGGGCATTTATTTTTCAATTAAGTATGCTCCTATTAAATAGGGAAACCACCAAAACTTTTTAGTTCTACAAAAATTCTTCCTGTCTTAAAAGATATGATAAGTAAATAGTTATTATATCTTGCAGTAATCTTTATTTTTACTATTATTATTTTACTAACCATCCAGTGATAGTTTTTTCAAAGAAAGTAGGCATGATGCATCGAAAATATACCTAAAAATAGAAAAATATAGTCTAAGAATCTAGTTGTGAGTTACACGGCGAAATACAGATGGATCATTTTTTTTTTTATCAAAGGCAGTAATTTTTTTATGAATTTTAAATAACATTATAGCGCATTGGAATTGTAAATCCGCGGAATGAATCCTAGTTTGATGTTCCGAATTGCAGAGCTTCAGAATAGAATGCAAATGAATAATTTTGTTAGCGGCTTATTTGATGTTTTCTTACAGTTTTATTCTTGCATGATAACAAATTTAAACATTTCCAAGAGAAATTTTATTGAAGCGATTTTTGACAAGATACTTTTGGATTTACTATAATCTTCACGATAATCTTACTTATAATGTTTGTTAATCGGCGAATGATCCACGGTTCGTTGCCACATATAATGTGAGTATACTGCCATGTTGCGTAATGCAGAAATCGTAAACATCCGATTAAGCTAAATTAAAGTATTTTTAAATCCTATCAAAGAAACCGCCCGAAATTATCGTAGCAGTTGGAATTTTAAATTTAAAAAGAAAGTTGGAAAACTTTTTGGATTTTTCATATTGTGCATCACTTTAGATGGAAATATTCAGTGTATCAAGACAATAGACATTTTTAAAATAGATATTAGACACAAAAGAAATGTTTTCCGTCACATTGGAAAATACTTAGCTTTCGAAATGATATTTAGATTTTTACGGTATACTGTCTGGTAGTTTGAAATTCAGATAAATAATTTATTGATGAAATTACTGAACTTATTTACTGCTTCCCTTATTTGCCTGTATGACATATGGGCGACGCGACGTGTTTTTGACAATCATGATTTATTATTCTCACCAGTAAATTTTTATAGTAAATTTTGCACTGTTTAATCCGAGCATTTTTCTGATTTGATTAGCCAAAAATTTCTGTTTTGAAAATCCAGTGATAAAAGACTTAAAATTCTGTAAAAAGCATGAAAAAAAAATATAGGCATTATTTGATTTTTTTTTTTTTTTTTTTTTTTTTTTTTTTTAATATTGATTACTAGTTAAATACCCCTTTATACTTTAGATGGAAATATTCAGTCTAGAAATAAAAAAAAGGTCCGTCACGTTAGAAAATATCTAGTTATTCGAAATAAAATAATATTTAGATTATTACAAAATTCTTCTTGGTAGTTTGAAATTCAAATAAATAAATTATTGATGAAATCATCGAACTTTATTGAATATTCTTTTTTTTGTATACGATCTTGTAAATAAATATGTGGTTTTAAATTAAAATTTTGCGAAAAGTGTTCCTTTATGATGTTTAGATGATAAATTCCTTTCAATAAAACAAGCCTCTTCACAAAATCCCATTCCATAAAAACTTACTATCATTGATTATTTTTATTAAGAAAATAATTAATGAAAGTAAACAATTAAATAAATTTGATAAACAATTAAATAAATTTGATAAACAATTAAATTTAATATATTTTAATAATTAAGCAAAATAAATTCACCAGAAGGGAAAACTTTAGCTAAAAGATTTAAAGAAGTTATTAATAAACGTTTGGTTCGAATTTGCGAAACTGTATTTCATCTTTCGTTAAAAAAAATCTTATTTTTCATACAAAAATAAATAACTTTCAGAAAAATAACTTTTATTTTTCATAAAATGAGCCTCAAGGGGGAAAAAAATTGTATTGACCCCTGATGCTGAATATTTCTCGTCGGAAGTATTTGTTAATCCTTTTCATTCTAACGCTACATAAATTCTACCAATAAGGCAATTTTCTTCATTATTTTGTTACTATTATTCAAATATTTTACAGATGGCATTTATTTATTTTTCATGCTTCTTTATTGAAAGCCTCAGTGATAAAAACTTTCCCCTTATGGATCTGCCCGTCACGGAGTGTCCAAATAATGTGTTAACATTCTGATCATTCTGCATTAATTGAATGTGGACCCAGCAAAAATGTTTCCCCCAATTTCTTTTTTCATTTTGTTTATTTTCGATCGCCTTGGCTATCCCCCTGTTCCATGGCTGCCAGTTCGTAGATAATTTCGCCTTCTCTTCCCGAAACCAGCTAACTGAAAGAAGGGTTGCCCATTCCCATATATTAGCCAAGGTGCTCCCAAATGTTCGCCAAGTGGATGTTAAAGGTTAAGCTCGGCTGTACATCAGAAATCTGAGTAAGTGCTTTGTGTGATAGATGGGGTGCGATGTTCTTTAATTTATTTTTATTTTTATTTTTTTTATTTATTGAACATGATTCCTTTCTTCCACAACCATTTATATACTTCACATTGTTGTCATCTCCGGATTAAATTATTACTCTCAATTTCAATAAGTGGTTAAACTCATAATTTGTAGCGTAATGATGATGGTAATATGATCTTTTCAATGAAAACGTTCCGTAAGATAATAGAAACATTTTCAATGGAATTGGAAAAATGTGTTGGAAAATTACCTGGTACATATTAACTTTCATAAGACTTTGAAAGTATATTTTGTTTTGATGATAATGTTTCAAAATATAATATAAAGAAAGAAAAAGAAAATTAGACCGATATTATAAAATAAAATAATAATAAAAAAAATAATCTTTATAGGTAAATTAATGCATGAAGATTATTTTCTTTAGTTTTTGTGTCGGTTAAATGTTTTTTGGTTAACTGGGATTTTTGTTTTTGTCTTCTAAATTACTTTCCTACAAATAGTAAAAAAAAAAAAAAAAAAAAAAAAAAAAAAAAATCATAGTTTATCAATATTAAAAACTTATATTTGGCTTGCATATAACATTTTCTTCAAATATTAATTTGAAGAAATTTAGTTCTTTATTATTATTATTATGGGTATTTTATTATCGTAACAATTTTAACTATTTTGTCACAGTTTCAATCCCATTCCCATTTTTATAATTAATTTAATACATAATTAAAGGGAAAAAAAACCAAGCTCTTTTAATAAATTCCATGCAAAGCTTGTTATCTATTACGTATAGTGTAGAGTACAACGTTTGATTTACATAACTTCCTTATAATTAATGTTTAAGTTATTCCTTTTCAATATTTATTTCTTAAATAATAACATTAGCTGCTCTCGACTAGCTAGGCACGATACATTATAATATGTGATTTAAACCATTTTTAATACTTTGATCTAAATTACGAACTTAAATGTAATGCATCAGTCTCCCTCCCCCCCAATAAATAAACAAATAAATAAAAATTAAAAACTTTAATACTGAGAAAATATCATGTAAAATATTTATATATCGTATATATATAATATCGAACAGCATATTGTCTAGAATCAAAACATAATTGTTCAAACAAGCAAACCATGTGCCAAACATACATGTCTGTATCTTGTTCATTATTAACAGGAAATATTGTCTTAACATTGAGGTGCTTACATCATGCCAATATTAACCCATTTCATCATTTCATTGTCAATATTTCTGCAATAATACTGCTTCATTGCAAATATATCCATAGTAAAATAATAGACAACGATATTCCATAATAAAACCAACCAATATTTAATTAATATTGGTATTTTATCGGAAGTATATTCCATGAAGAATGCAATATTGCCTCAATATTATGACCTAATAGAAATAATATAACCAGTATTGTTTTGTTACCAGAAAATTGTCAAGAGTTTTTACGTTCCTTATGAATTTCAATTTTATATTTTACTCTGCAGAATAAATTGATATGTGATTTAAAATTCTGCTTTTAATTTCCATACATTGTAAATATTTCCATAGTAAAGTTATTCCATTTGAAAAACTTCGAATGTCAAGACAATATTCAGTTGGTTTTTTTACCGCAAGTACCTTCAATTAAGAATGCAATATTGGCGGAATATTAGGGCCTAATAGAAATAGTATAACGACTATTGTTTTCTTACCATAAAATTTTACAGAATATCTATGTTCCTATTTGAATTTCATTTTTATATTTTGCTCTGCAGAATAAATTCTTGCGTGATTGAAATTATGTTTTCGATTTACATACATTGACTTGTTTAGAGAATTCTAACGATTTAAACGGAAAATTTATAATTAATAAGCTTAGAAATTCCGTCCTTTTCTATTTATATTAAATGGTTTGACGCATTGATCTGTTCTTTATATTTTCGCCAATCGTAGCGATGGCCCACTACCCTCGGTAACCCTTGAATGTCCAAGTGAGGGGTTATCGCCCGGAGACAGACCACTGAATTCGGACCCAATCAGCTTCTGCGTTATCTCCCGTTGCAGCTGCACGTGACATGGGGCCCCTCTTTCCCCCCTCTGAAAGGGGCAGCAAATGTATTTCCCTCCCACCTCCTAACGCCCCAAGACGGGCTGGGAATATGCTATAGTATTTTCGGGGAGGTAGTAGGATCATCCTTTTGTGGCTTTTGGGTTTATATGATTTTTATATATATTCTATAATACTACCAGAAATGTATAAGAACATTGATAATTCAATGTTTTAGTTTTGTATTCTTTCCTTGGGAAATGTAAATAAATATTATACATCACTATTCTGAGATCAAACTAGGTATCTAAAATAAATTTAAAAATAATTTAAATTTAAAGTAAAAAATTCAAAGTTTATTACTATCAAAGTTATAGTTATCAATGAAAATTTTTTATTCTACTGTCAGATTTATCCCCCACCCTCGCCCAGTTAGAATTTTTCATTTTTTTTTTTTTTTTTTTTTTTTTTCTTACAGATTATATATTTTTCCCGCATCATTGGCACCAAATTTCAAAATATTTTACATTTAAAAATTTAATGAATTGATTTTAGACAGTTGAACTTAGATTCTCTTCGTATCTTTTCATTACTGCAAATTACCAGTTTTGCTGTAAGCAAATTTAATGCGTAAATATACATCATTTATATTAAGAAAATATTATTTCTAAAACTGGTTCATGCTGCAGCAAAGTTAAGACATAGACGATGTGAAGTAGTACTTTGATGCTTTAACGGTGGGGTGCAAATTAAAACAAAACATCAGAGACCTAAACAAAATTAAAGTGTATTAGAATAGTATTTTGTACGTGGGTGTATTGATAATCAATAAAACAGTTTATATTATAACTTTTTGCTTTTTGTGTGTGGTGGGGGAGATTTTTAAAAGTTCAAAATCACCATTGCTCATCATCAGGAGAAAAATTTTCTAAAATACAAATCAGCAGGAAATAATCAATGTGTTACATATTTAAAAAATAAACTCAAATAGAGAAAGGCCCAACGGAAACATCGAAAATACTTTACAAACCTTTTGATCCCGTTTGAATTTAATTTTTAAAGATGTAACATAATTTCTGCCGATTTGTATTTTAGAAAAATTTTTCCCCTGATGATGGTTTTGAAAAGTAAACCGAAACGTTAAGATTTATAAATATGTTTATTTTACGAAATCTTTTATTTCATGGAATGGATAAAGTGTACATTGGATAATAACTTCATTTTGTTTAGTATTAGATCATACAATTTAAAGTCCTTAATTATTATGTTATGATTTATTTATCAATTAAATAATTGTATTAAAAAAATTAAATTATAATGTTAAATAGTGTCGAGTGACATTTGAAATTTTCTAAAATAAAAATAATAACTCTACAAATATTCCATCGATTGCGATCACACCAGTGTTCTCGCTGTCGCTCGCCATTGCGCCAAATTGCGACAAAATTCATTATTTGGCGAGTAAACAAGCGATTAGATTCGCCAAATTGCTACTGCTCAAATTTTGCTTTTTCTTTCTTTTCTGTTTCTTTTTTTCTCTTTGTGTGTGTGGCTTATCATGTTCAGTTGCACCGTACTGTGAGAATGGAAACTATTTAAAAGTTTCTTAAGTTCTCGTTGCAGAACAATGAATTTAGTAGATACCACATACTTCATATATAAAAATGATCTGCAACAACTTGATTTTTCAGACTCATTGTGTGTAACATCATAAAATTCTGAATTAACATAGGAAGTTTTATTTCATAACATTTTAATGAGTTAAATCAGTTTTAGAATATATTTTTTTTTATCTTGGCTACGCAAGATATTTAGAGCATACATATTTTTAATATATTTGTAAGCGGATAGTTGAATTTATATTAATAACAATCATTGTCGCAGTAATAAAAACCTCAGTTATTTTAGAACATATTGAAAAAAAGCGGGTTTAAAGGATTAAAGATATATTTTTTAGTGTTACACGGTGAATCTATTTGGCTAACACTTTTTTCATTTGGCGAATGTTTTTTATTTTTAATTAGCCAAAATACTAACGTTGGTCAAAAGTTAGCGAGAACACTGGATCACACTAGAAAATGACTTAAATGAGATTTATTCATGTGTTTATTTTACGTCTTTTTATTTTATGAATAGATTGTACGTTCGATAATAACTTCTATTCTATTTATTCCAGATATTGCAACACAAAGTTCTTAATTAGTATTATGTTATGATTTATTTACCAATTAAATAAATGTGTTAAAAAATTAATCTACAATGTTAAATAGTGTCAAGTTACATTTGAAGTTTTCTAAAATAATAATATTAATTCCACAAATATTCCTTCGCCTGCATTCACACTGAGAGAAATAACTTCGGGGGGAAAAATCATTTTGGAATATAATAAGCAGCTTTTAAATTTCTCACTTGGAAAATAATACTAATAAAAAAAAAAAAAAAAGAAATTGGCGCAGGGAATAAGGAATGGGAAGGTCATTTTCATAACTGCCACACATTTGACTGAATAAGAGTTAGATTTACTTAACATTTTATTCTCGTTTCGATAAAATATAATGTTCACCCCTCGCTGTAACCCCATCCCTGTGCCGTAGTAGGAATGGAGAGAAACGCAAAGAAAAGAGCGAGAAAAAATAATAATACAAAAAAGGAAATCTAATTCCGAGTATAAAATAACTCTAGCCTCCAACAAATTACCAAGTCCAAAAGAGAATAAAAATTCAACCCTTTTTGCGAGGCTGTCTGTCTGTGTGTGTGTATAAATAAATTTATAGGCAACTCTTTTTTGCTGCAATTTCAATACGTTATGCCGTTATCCCCTCCTATTCCGCACTTTTAGGCCTATTCTTGGATAAGAAACTCCTTTATAATATAACGCGCGCTTTTTTTTTTATTTTTTAAGATGCATATATAAGCTGATTTTTATAGGGTTGCACTTCTCTGGGAGGGAGTTGACTTAGGCATTATTCTCCGTGATGGGAGATTCTTCTCCCCCCCCCCCTGCTAAGGGGGGGGGGAGAAGAATCTACCGATATTTATCTGTGGTAGATATATATTAAGAAAAGAGAGGGGGTGCGTTTTAAAGGCTGTCACGTGACGATGGAACGATTTGCATACGTTGACAGTTGGGGTTTATATTTTTTAGACTTCCCCCTATTCATGGCTTTGAATTTTCTGGGATAAATTTTATTTATATGTATGTGTGGTACTTGCTTCTCCCCCCTTTTATTTTTCCCTTTAGCATCGTTAGCGGGGGTTGATGCGCTATTAAACAGCGTTTGTCAGGACAGTTTCGATGATGCTTTGCCAAATTTAAGAATCATAAAAGCCCAAAGAAAGGATTTTCACCCCTTTTCCTAAAAGATATTAAGACGAGTGAATTAGTCTTTTTGAGAACTTCGATTGCTTTTATATTAGCCAATTTAGGAAGTAATAATTTTATTCTAATAAATAAACTAAAAAATTAGTTGTTTACTATTAAACATCCAAATGATCAAAATTGTTAGTCTCAATGTATAACGTTTATGTTAACGTATATAGCTATTCCAGGACTCGTAAATATTACAATGTTTTCTAAAATATCTGATATTTTGATATTTGTCTAATATTTTCAACATATATATCCGATATTTTCAAAATAACCAAATTAGTTGATAATAAATGTTTTCAAGCATAATGTAAATTAAAAATTAAAATATATTGCACTTAACATGAAAATTTAACCAAACATTATTCTAAAAATTCCTTTTTCTTTTTACTTATTATTTTCTTTTTATTTATTTATTTATTTATTTTTTTTTTTTTACTTAGAGCAGAATTAAAAATGAACTAAATGGAAAAAAAAGAACTATAAAATAAATTCTTTTCCTTATCAGCTAAAAAAAAAAAAAGCCAAATTTGAAAGTACAAATGAAGAATGCTTATTCATGTATTTAGACCTTCCTCCCAAAAAACAATTAAATAAAATGAAAAATTAATACAAATTAAATGTTTTCCACATCTCTAAAATAAAAATGTTTAATTGGTTTATCTTGTGTACTCTTTTAAAAGACAGATTATTAAAATGATTGTTTAATTTATTTCTTTGTGAGACATTCCCTCCTTCATAGTACGGAATTTCATTAATATTGTATTCATGATAAATTTATTGTCAAGTGATACTGCACTCTTCCATATTATTTCTACATTCTCTTATCTCTTTCACATTTAGTTACAATAACACAATACTATACATTTATGGATTCCAATCCTAATAAGTGCGTTATTTGTACACAATGAATTGTTTTCTTATGACTTCTCATCAGATTGAACTGCATCGGGAATTTAATGAAGAATGAATGATAAATATTTCGTATTGCATTTCTGCAAGACTAATTTGCTTCTATGTACTAACAATTTCAATTTCATCTATTTCTTTTGAGTTCTATGTAATTTTTACCCTAAAATGTATTGAATAAATAATTTTGTCAATATTTTATCATTCATGTTGTGGCGATATGAAATGGCGCCCTGATAGTGTGCTACTGCGTGTAATTGCAAAATATTGCCGGGAGAGGATCCACATTTTTGTCTATAATTTGGCTCAAACAGTCTCTAAACCTACATCTGTCTGCGAATTAATTTTATTTTAGCATTCCATATCGATACATTTTATGCAATTAATGTTAATTTGCTTTTTCCTTAATTTATTCAAGTATTTTTCATAATTTCGAGTTCATTGCCATTGCTGTTTTCCTATTGGTTATTACCTGTAATATTCTGCTTTCCTATTGGTCAATAAACGTTTCACTTAAATCTGCTTTTCTCATATATATTCCAGCGACTTTTCTTCACAAGAAAACACAATATTTTTCACAATAAAACGAGCAACTTATAAAAAGCATTGTGTAATGTAAGCCGTAACTGAATTGTTATGTAAGTCGCATAAAATAAATTTTATTAACAAATAATTAATAACTCATGGAGTCTTTTGCATTTTAATTTTTGTAATTGAAACATTTGAGTTCAGTTAATGCCCCAGCGAAGATTTTTTCATTGCTATTGCAATCCGGAAAAAAAAAAAAATCGTATATGATACATAAAGAGATAATCAAAACTAACGGAGATATAACGCTGTAATGAGAGGTAACAATAGAATCCATTCTGTATTAATTTACATTAGCTGTATGAATTTTTATTTTATTCGATAATATATTGCACATAAAATATAAGTTTCAACTAAAATAAGCTCTAAATAAGTTCAAAAGTGTATCACCACAACAGAGGAGAGCTTTTATATAAGACGGATGTAACAATCTGCTACAATGTTGCTGTAGGCTTCAAAAAGCCAAGAAATTTACGTGGCGTAATTAATGGTTGATTAGTTTAGTTTCCGAAAGTTTAAATTTTTTTTCCGGTATCACTTTGAAGCTAACCTTATAAGAGAAAAGATATATTATACTCTCTCTGAATGTACTGGCAATTTTCATAAAATAAATAAATGAAAAATGTATGAACAATATTATTGTTTAACGACTTTAGAACTCTTTGAATACATAAAAATGTGAATATTCTTTCCACCATATACTTCCACGGACACTTAAAAAGAAATCAACAAGCCGTTATTTCAAATAAGTAAGTAAAACACGTTATTGCGAGAACTGTTACAAAAGATTTGTGGAAACAACATTATGCAAAGTAAAGCGTGCGAAGCTAAATGAGACAAACAGCCCGTGAAAATAAAATATTTCCCATAAAAAAACTAAAGGAGTGATAATAATAATAAAGCTCTTCCGACTTATATCTGTATATATATACTTCTATATAGAAAAAAAAAAAAAAAGGAATATATTTGAAAAAGGTATCGTCAAAGTAACCTAAAACCAATTTTAAGTATCAGCAATTTTTCACTGCACCCCCTTACAGCATGAAACCTGAAATATTGTAATGCGATAGCCAGTTTTCAAGTGTGGAGGGAAGGGGGGGGGGATTCGAAATGAAATAAATAACTGAATGAATGAATAAAAAATGAAACGATAGGAAGGGGAAAATTCTTAAAAAGGAAGAAAGAAGGAAAAAAAAAATTCTCGAGTATGTGATTTGTGACATACACACGCACGCGCTGAATTGTCTCTACAATACCTGCTGCCGGGGAAAACAAAGATTTTTGAAAATAAAGAATAAAACGCTATTTTTAGGTGCGAAAGCAGTAGTTCTATATTTTATGCACTTTAAGGCACTAGCTCCCTTTAATATGTATTTTTTTATTTTATTTTTTTTTATAGCGCATTCAAATTCTCTTCAGCCATGCACCATTAAGGAATATCAAATCGCATTTTTATGCGCATTTTTTTCCCTTTCTCAGTTACGGTTCCGACGACCTATCCTCTCTTCTCCTTTTATTTATTTTTTTTCTTTATATTTTTTTTGAATTTTTCTTCACACTCTTTCAGCATTATAATTCAATGGACTTTTTAAAAGGCAATAGATAGGAATCTATTTTTTTCTTCTTCTCTCCCTCTCTTTTCTTCGCAGTGTTTCTGCAATATCCGCTTTTGGCATAGATAGGTGAATTTTAACCAGCAGCCATTCCAAAATTTGATAGATAGGAACGGAGAGGAAGTTAGTCTATAGCTCGCGAAAGGTATCTCATTCCCCGATGATACGGTTATTGCGCCGTAATTTGCATTTAAGGGGAGCTCCAATCTACAAAAAAGAAAAGCGAAGATTTTTTTTTCTTTTTTCCCTACCCAAATAATATACTATTGTTCCTAATACCGATATGCCTAATGTCGTAACTTTAAATATGGCAAAAATTAAAATTTTTCAAAAACTGTTGCCGGAGAATTAAAAGAAGGGTGAAAGACATATTTGTTATAAAAGAAAGAAAGAAAGGAAAAAAAATCGACGTTAAAGGGGTTAATTAAGATATCCTGGCTTATGAATACCCGTGTGGCAGAAAGTTTCATAGCTGTTTACGACAAGCTTTTCAAATTCCATAACCTATCTGCAAATTTTGCTTGTAATTTTAATGAATAATTAATGCATTAAATTTATCATTTAAAAAAAAAAAAGATAGGTAAGCATGATGCATTCCCATTAATTTTGCTTATAACTTTTCATCAAATAACTTCTTGTAGAATTTTGTAGAAGAAAATTTGCGATTTTTCCACAATTCTGTGACAAAATTTGCATTTGTTCCACGATTTTCTGACGTAATTTGCATATTCCTTAATCTTTGGGCGAAAATTTGTTTTTTTTTCTTTTCTTTTCTTTTCTTTTCTTTTTTTTTTTTTTTTTTTTTTTTTTTTTTTGCGAGTCAAAGAAGTTTGAAAGTTGCAGACAATGTTTTAAATTGATTTTATTAGTGCAGACAAAAATTTTCCGCAAGAGATTTTCTTTGTCGGCGATTATATCGTCATGTTTCTGCCATTGGGATGAATATCCTATGCAAGCAATTTAATTTCTCCAGGAAACGTTCGAAATTGCACCAAAAACTTTCTTCGTAATTTCGTATCTTGCGAGTAGTATTATCAACGGTCCCACGTAAATCGCTGAACACCAAAATGTTCTGGACAGTAGTATTTTAAAGTAATTTTCGCTGCCTTATCTAACGATATAATTCTCTGCGATTAAAGATGCTAAATAAACTGTGGTATCCAGTGGTATTAGTGGTATCCAGAAAATTTGTAGCCTTCATTTATGCGGGACACCTGGCAACACTAAATGTGACGTTTCCGAAGAGTCCAGAAAAAAGTCACACACAGAAATTAACAATAACAGATTTATTTAATGTAGCAAAAATTACAATTTTCAATAACGGGTGCAGAAGAATTAAAAAAAGGGTAAAAGACACATCATTTGTTACAAAATAAATGAAGAGGAAAAAATCGTCGCAAATTGGTTAAATTAAAATATCCTGGTTTAAAAATACCCTATGCAAGCAAATTGAATTTGACCAGAAAACATTCACAAGTACATCACAAATATTCTTCATAATTTCATATTTTGTGACTATTATTGTCAAGTGTCCCACGTTAATCGCTGGACGCCAAAATATTCTGGACACCAGTATTTTAAAATAATTTTCTCCGCCTTATCTAGTAACAGAATTTTCTGCGATTAAAGATGCCAGATAATCTATTAGAAATTAGTGGTACCCAGAACCTTTTTAGAGACTTCATTTTCTCTTCAGTTTGCACCTGAAGCAAATTACCCATCAATTAAAAGTAGGCTTTGTTTTGATACACGTAACTTTGTACAATAATTTATTACAAAGTTACTAGTAGGAGGTCTTTATTTTCCCCCTCACGATTGTACATTTAATTCTGAGTCTTTGTGTCAAAGTTTAGATTTTTGGCCACCCTTCTAAACCCCCCCCCCAAAAAAAAAAAAAAAAAAAATATATTTTTCTTTATTTTTTCAGTTTTATATTGCAGTTTCACTGATTGTACAGTTTGCAAAATGTAATCATTTGAAAAAGTTTTAAAAATCCCATTCCATCGTCCCCCATTTCCTTATGGCAATTTTATTTAAAAGCCCTGAAAATTTGTATTTTAAGTATTTATAATTCCCCCATTTACCTTGTGCCTGTCTTATCCTGGAACAGTTTTTTTTTTCTTTCTTACTTTAAGATGCCATCAAGAAATTAAATTACTTTTTAAAAAGTCAGGATGTCCTGTTGATATTGTTTTTGACATTCCACCCCTTTATCAAAAATACACAACAAAGGCCAGTGCAATGTAGGAGGAGGCGTTTCATTGAAAAGCTTGATGTATACATTTTTCCCACAAAGTACAAGCACCTTTTTTGGAAAAAAAATAATATTAAGCAACAGAAAAATAAAATTACTAAGATAATGAGGAAAAAAAAAAAAAAAAAAAAAAAACACACAGAAAAGTAGGAAGTGTCTAGGCATAGTTTGAACCGGAGCTTTGAAATATCTTGTTAAAATTGGGTATTGCCTTTGAAAAAATAAAGTTTTGGGTGTTCGTTTGAATATGTAGATGGCCCCTTAAGCAAATTTTATATACATCATTTAAAAGTAGACTTTATTTCCAGTCTTGCATTGCCAGTAATTTTCTTCTACGACAACTTACTGACGAGTTAGTCGGGTGTGTTTATTCCCCTCCCTCCCCCCCCCCCTTTTCCATGGTTATACATTGAATTCTGAGTCATTGTATCAAAAACTTTAAATTTTAGCTCACCCCTTTACCCCCAAAAAGGATTTCTTTTTATCAGTTTTATATTGCAGTTTGCCTTTTGCAAAGTGTATTCATTTGGCAAAGTTTAAAAAAATCCCATTCCCATCTTCCCCATTCTCTTATAGCAATTTCATTTTTTTTTTTTTTTTTTTTTTTTTCTTTAACGCGCTGAAAATTTGTATTAAGTATTTATAATTCCCCCATTTACCTTGTGCCTGTCTTATCCTGGAACAGTTTTTTTTTTCTTTCTTACTTTAAGATGCCATCAAGAAATTAAATTACTTTTAAAAAAATCAGGATGTCCTGTTGATATTGTTTTTGACATTCCACCCCTTTATCAAAAATACACAACAAAGGCCAGTGCAATGTAGGAGGAGGCGTTTCATGAAAAGCTTGATGTATACATTTTTTTCCACATAACTAAAGTACAAGCACCTTTCACTTGAAAAAAAAAAAAATAATAATAATAAGGAACCAGAAAAATGAAGAAGCTACTAACAGGCATAAAAAAGAAAAGAGCAGTAAAGAAGGAGAAAAAAATTAAAAACCTCTTAAAATTCATTAAGTTGCCTACAGAAAACAACTTTATTCAAGACTTGACAAATGGTTATCCATTCTTAAAGTGGAGGTGGGGGAGGGGATACAAGGGGCCTTTGGAGCTTTGTTGAGTAAAAAAAATCTTGGTGTTTAATACACTCCTGGCATATCTTTATCCGCTAATAAAAGAATAAGAAAAGTGAAGAGGGGAAAAAAAAATTCGTTGCAACCCAGAATTTTTTTTCCAGGAACCGAGGGAAAAAATGTTAAAAAACGAAGGCGTTAAAATATACATGTTAAAAAAATATTCATTACGCCACTAAACGATAGAAAAAAAAGTAAAATTAGGAAAAAAAGAAATACCGTTCTTTTACTAAAGAGTTCAGCATCAATCATATAAAGAACTTTTTTTAGTTTCCCTATCCCGACATGCATACAAAGATATATATATATACTGGCTATTATACATACAAAAAAAAAAAAAAAAAAAAAAAAAAAAAAGTGATAAAAAAAGAGACCTCGAGGAGCACTTCTCTTACGTATTTCTCTACACCCCCTCTCCGGTTTAAGTACTGAACTGAAATCATTAGAAACTGTTAATGTATTCATAATGGTGGTGGCAGCTGGATATCATTAACGTACTTGGGGGCTGAGGGAAGACACTTAAAAAATAACCTAAAAAAATAAAAGGATATGTTTAACAGCTCCTTCCGAATATCAGTCAATTGATCTCGCCCCCACCCCCCTTTAATTTTTTTTATCTCGTCAATTCCCCCACCCTTCAAAAGTCTGTGCCCTATCATGGCGGTTTTTAATATTTTATAAGCTCCGGTGGAAAAAAAAAAGTAAAAAAAAAAAAAAAAAGTGGAGAGAAATGCTCATATGGCCCTTATCTGACGTGGAAACTTTTTAAGCACTAATTTATTAATTTTTTTGGCTCTCTTTCTTCAATAATATTTTAATTTTTCCTGGGTATGTTTCTTTTTTAATTTTTTTTATTTCTGCCCTCAAAAAAAATGTTGAGGTTAACTTTAAAATGACACGTTTCTCATTGAGAATCTAACTCTCTCTTTATTACAAATTAATTTTAGAGCTTATCATTTTATACAATTTTTTTTTTCCTCCCTCTTGATGAGCACTTACTTTTTTAAAGATGGCTTCTGTTTTGAGTCAAATGTTTCTGGTAGGTGAGTTCATTAATATTCCAAGCCTTGAATGGGGGTACCTAATTCGAATAATTACTTTGTAAATTGAAAGTGAAACGATGAAATGCATTTTTCGTAATTGTTTTATGAAAATGAGGCTTTTGTATACTTCGCTAGTACTTTGGGGTGGGGATCATTAAAAAAAAAAAAAAAAAATAGACAAATGTTTTATTGTAATTAAAGATAATATTCATCCAATAAAACTTTAAAGCCAATAGAAAGTGTCTGTTGAAGTTTTCTTAACTTTTCTGTTATTTGTTTGCAAATCAAATTAATCGCAAAATTAAGTTCATGGGTTCGATACCAGTGTTAATATAAATGCAAACAATGAGGGTTGTTTATAAAAATGCAATAGATTAATTGTAATAAAAACAATGATTCAATTTGATCTACTTGTTTATTTCTGTCACTATGGAATCTATTGTATTTGAGCGCTGAACCTCCCGTTTTGAAACACGAGGCGTCCCTTCAATTATTTTTTATATTTTCCTGAGCATTTTATTATTTTACCTTGAAAAATGTTGAGGTTAACTTTAAAATGACACGTTTCTCATTGAGAATCTAACCCGCTCTTTATTACAAATTAATTTTAGAGCTTATCATTTTATACAGTTTCTTTTCCTCCCTCTTGATGAGCGCTTACTTTTTAAGGATGGCTTCTGTTTTGAGTCAAATGTTTCTGGTAGGTGAATTCATTAATATTCCAAGCCTTGAATGTGGGGTAACTAATTCGAATAATTACTTTGTAAATTGAAAGCGAAACGATGAAATGCATTTTCCGTAATTGTTTTAAGAAAATGACGCTTCTGTGTACTTCGCTGGCATTTTTTTTTTTGGGGGGGGGGGGGGAAAGGTTGGGGGGATCATTAAAAAATTAGACATGTCTGTTGTAAGTAAAAATAATATTCTTCCAATGAAGCTTTAAACCCAATAGAATGTATTTAAGTTTCCATAATTTTTATGTTTGTAAATTGTATTGGTCGCAGAATTAACCCTCTCATGCATAAATTATTTTTCATTCTTTTTCATTATTCACAAAAAATCTATTTTATGATAAATGAAAGACCCAGTTTAAAATAATTT
Organism: Maratus speculifer; assembly: GCA_964019185.1. Classification (NCBI taxonomy): domain Eukaryota; kingdom Metazoa; phylum Arthropoda; class Arachnida; order Araneae; family Salticidae; genus Maratus; species Maratus speculifer. Next base: position 88,634,310 of record OZ025300.1, on the reverse strand, counting down.
TATTATTGTGCTGCATGCTAGCTATTATCTTTCCACAAATCAGATCTCCATAAATGAATGCTCGATTTTTTTTTTACTTAATAATGCAATAATTATCTGTCCTCATATGAGGCCCGTATGCATGAGAGGGTAAGTTATTCGATATCGATGTTAAAATAACTGCAAACAATGAATATTATTTATGTAAATGCAATAAATTAATAGTAATTAAAACAATGATTGATACAATTCGACTTGCATATAAATTTCTGACACAATAATATCAGTTGGATTTTGAACGCTGAGCCCTCCTGTTTTGAAACACGAGAAGTTCCTTCAATAATATTATTTTTTTTTTTCCTGGGTATTTTATTATTATTTTTTATTTATTTATTTTTATTTATTTGTTGCCCTTGAAAAATGTTCAGGTTAAAATGACACGTTTCTCATTGAGAATCTAACTCGCTCTTTATTACAAATTAATTTTAAAGCTTATCATTTTATACATCTTTTTTATTCTCCCTCTTCATGAGCACTTACTTTTTAAAAGATGGCTTCTATTTTGAGAAATGTTTTTGGTAGGTGAGTTCATTTAATATTCCAAGCCTTGATTTGGGGGGGGGGGGTATCTAATTTGAATAATTACTTTGTAAATTGAAAGCGAAATGATGAAATGCATTTTCTGTAATTGTTTTAAGAAAATATCGCTTCTGCTGGCATTTTGGGTTGGAGGTGGGGGATCATTAAAAAAATTAGACAATTGTCTTATTATAAGTAAAGATGATATTCTTCCTGTTAAAACTTTTGAACCAATATAATGTATTTGTTGAAATTTCCTTAATTTGTCTGTTATTTGTTTGCAAACCGAATTGATCGCAGAATTAAGTTTGAGTTCGATAACGATATTAATATAAGTGCAACAAATTAATGATATTTGGATACTTGTAATAATTTAGTGCAATAAGTTGAGGGGAAAAAAAAAACATAATTTTATTCGATGGATAGAGAAATTTCTGACACTATTAGAATCTGTTGAATTTGAACGCTAAGCCTCCCGTTTTGAAAAAGGAGACCGTTTATCTCTGCGCCAGTGTTACCAGTAATTTAATACTCTTTTAAAATTTATATTTCTTGATATTATCCACTTTTTTGCAACCATAAAATTCAGTTTATTTAATGACATATTATATAGAGCTAAAACAAAGTTAATTTTACCATTTCAAAAAAAGTGATGGCAGCCAAGATGTCTCATTTAAAAAAAAAAAAAAAAAAAAAAAAAAGTAATCTATTGTCAATATTGGCTAGTAATGCTTGATTGCATTTCGGCAATATCTATCACTAACACGCATTTATTATTATTATTATTATTATTATTATTATTATTATTATTATAGTATCGGTTGTAAAATGATTTAAAACTGGGACCGATTTGTACGAAAATATAATCGGCTTTTTTCAACATAGTGTAAAGTCAGTTACCAAATGTCAAGTCTGTTACTGCACGGTTTTTGAATGATTATCATTTTTTCACACTTCTACTTTTATTTTTTATGCAACTAAGAAACAAATAAGCAATTTCCTTAAAAACTAAATTTACATGAATGTATACGGTAATTATTAGAAAAAGTTCTTGTATAATTTCTATCTGATCAAAATCTTGTGGCTAAAACTGTCACTCATTTCAATTTAAGTATTATTGATAAATATCATGCTTTGAAATTTAGGGACATAAGTCACTTTAAAGTAAGTTGATTTTAGTAAATTTAATAAATTTAAAATTAAGTATTTTCGGTAATTTTGTATGGTAACGGACATGACAACTTGCCTTACAAACCAACTTTCAAAAGCATTTACATTTTATATTATAGGGCAAAGCGCGTAACCATTTTTTTTCCCATGTACTTTAATCAATTACTTTAACACCTGTCTCCATTTTTAAAAGAAATTATTAAGTTTGGAAAATAAAAATAAAATTCTGAAATATAAGCGAATGCTGAAAATGGCCCATATAATTCTTGTGACAGTATGTTTGGGAAAATAGACTAAAAACTCCAACATGGGTAGCATTTTCAGAAAAGTGTTTTACATTTATAATTATGAGAAACGCTGTTCGATTTTCGATTCTTTAATGTTTTAATAAAATATCCAACTTTTATACAGTGAAAGGGATTTTTGAACGTATTAAAAATTACAGTTTTTTAATATAATTTCGTGTTGTTAAAAGGAATTAGACACGTATAATTATCGCACAGCTATTGCACATTCAATTTTCAGCTTGTTTAGCCAATTACATTGAATGATATAAAAGTATCATTGAAGTTGGCTTGATTGCTTGCAATTAAAGATAACTTAATTGCTGTACTCTCAGCTATGGCTGTCCTGCCTTGGTACGGTTGCCTTTTATAATAATTATAATGCGGGCTTACGGGGAGTGCTTCAGAAGCTATGATATGGGTGTTTGTTAAAGTGTGAATCAAGGTTATTGCGATAATCTTAGCTATTTACTACCTTCTTTGTCTGGTGTTTTGTTTTATTCTCCGTTTTTATAAGAAATAAAAATACCTTATTTTATTCCATAAGAACTCTTTATTTATTTATTTTTTTATGTATATGAGGACCTCAGAAATCAAAGGACACAAGTAAGAAAAATTAGATTTGGAGTAAAATGAGTTTAAAGATAATTGACGTTAAATTTTTCATCAATAATAATTGACTGAATTGAAATAAGAAACTACCGCTTGTTTCATTGTGAGCTTGAAACTCTTATTTTAATAATTGTTAAAAGAGTAAAATTTTTATAAATTTATAATTAATCAGTATTGATTATTATTCGGCAAAAATGGTTTATCTTTTGCACATAATTAGAAAATTACTTATGATTTTTTTTTTTTTTTTTTTACCTACAAATAGACTTATTTCTAGATAGTTTGTGCACTTAACTCATTTTTTTTTTTTTTTTTTCAATTTTGTCACTTATACCCCTTGGCTTCTGGGGTCCTCATATACAAGTGAAAGTATGCAATTCGCTAGATGGTCGCATTTTAGAAACTACTAAAATGACGGTTGTCAAGAAAATATATATATTTTCCCGCTCAACAACGTGAAACCTTTTTTACTTATTTTTAAGCGTAAAAGCATACTTGCAGAAATGGTTATTGAAATGGTTTGGTTTGCGATCGAATAGATTTTATTTTCTGATATATGATTTCATCTTGAGTTATAAGCATTGCTATCTCATGATAGCAGTATTTTCCCCCGGTTGTAGCGAGTGGAATATCAGTTCAAAATGCCAACTTTAACATTTTTTTAAGTTTTCTTTTTACTAAAGACAAAACGAAATAAATAAATAAATAAATAACTGCTCGATTATATAATTTGTAGAACATCTCTCGATTTGATTCATTTGCGAACAAAAATTAATTACAGTATTTGTCAGAAAGTAGACAGTTTGCATTAGGGAAGTTTCAAAATCTGTAATTTCAACTTTTATACGATTACTATAATCAGCTTTTTTTGAATCATTAATGTATAGTTAATATTTGTAAGTTGTACGTGTTTAGATAAGTGATGAAAGATGTGTAAGTTTTGTAAATGCGCTGGAAGGTTTAAAATTCCATATTGTAGGATATAAGTAAAGATACATGTAAATATGAAGATGATGTATTAAGTATGGAATGTTTGAGACAAAGACATTAAAACATAGAGATATTTTGAAAACGTAAAAATATTTATTAATTTTGCGACTACCTTTGGCATATAAAACTAATCTACTAACTGATATTTTTTTTTTTTTCCAATCTGATATGAGTTGAGTACAATTTTTCTCAAAGAAATATTTACAACTTAGTCTGGTCTATTTAAAGCGATATATAGGAGCGGTGCATTTTAGCTCCAAAAGAGACATCTGGCAATATCGATTGTGCTCGGCAAGGGGCCCAACCTCTGACTAACGCCCCTGCCTCAACCGCGCGTCACTCACTAACTAGTTTTGCATGAATGCTCCCTTCCCCCCTCCTTACCCTACTGCCTGAAAAGGAGGGATGTAATCTTCCCTCCTCATCCAGATGACAGCTTTGGAATATTTTACATAGTGACCATTTTACATATTTTTTCCCTTCAAATATACTTACTTGGTGTTTTGGCTGCAGAACCTGATTAAAGCTATTCCATAGGTGCTAAGCTCCCACTAATCTTTCATAACACGTGAATAAATTTAACTACTCAGGTTTAATACCTTTAGAACCAAAAATTATTTAACGTAAGAGCTTTAGAACATTTTTACTTTTGGATACTTTTTCCCATTCAAAAATATTGTAAGCTTTTTGTTTTGATGTATTGTATTGGCGTCAGAGCCTAATTAAGGCTATTCTATAGCTGAAAAGCTCCCAGTAATCTTTCTTAATATAATAGGTTAATTTAAATCAGTTTAATACCTTTAGAACCAGAAATTATTTAAAGAAATAGCTTTGGAATACTTTACATACTGACCATTTCAGATACTCCCCCCCACCTTTCAAATATGTTTACCTGGTGTATTGGCTTCAGAACCTGATTAAGGCTGTTCCATATAAGTGCTAAGCTCCCACTAATTTTTAGTTATGTGTGAATAAATTTAACCACTCGGCTTTAATACCTTTCGAACCAAAAATTATTTAAATTAAGAGCCTTGGAACAATTTTACATACTGACCATTTTAGATATATTTTTTCCCCTTTCAAAAATGTTTTCTTGGTGTATTGGCTTCAAAACTTGATTTAACCCTTTAACGATCAAAGCATTTTCATTGCTAAGATGTCGAAATAAATGAATGACACCGGTAATTAAGAACAAATATATTTCTAAATAAGAAAACGTGATTTTTCACATACATAATAAAAGGGATATTTTTAGATAAAAATACCGGTGTCTGTGTTGCATATCGGAATTAAAATTTTGTGGTTTCGTGGCGAAACCAATGAACGTTAAAGGGTTAAGGCTATGCCGTATGTGCTAAGCTCCCACTAGTCTTACGTAATATGTGTATAAATTTAATTAATCAGATTTAATACCTTTAGAACCAGAAATTATTCAAAGAAAGAGCCTTGGAACAGTTTTACATAGTGACGATTTTAGATATTTTTTCCCCCGTCAAATACGTTTTCTTGATGGCTTCAAAATATGATTAAGGCTATACCATAGGTGATACGCTTCCACTAATCTTAAGTAATATGTGTATAAATTTAATTAATCAGGTTAATACCTTTAGAACCAGAAATTATTTAAAGAAAGATCTTTGGAACATTTTTACATACTATTTTGGATATTTTTTTCACTTTAATAAACTGTACTCTTTAGTCTTAGTGCGTAGTCAGAGCCTGATTAAGGCTATTCCAGAGCTGAAAAGCTCCCACTTATCTTCCGTAAAATGTAGATTAATTTAAATCAGTTTAATACCTTTAGAACCAGAAATTATTTAAAGAAACAGCTTTGGAATACTTTACATGCTAACCATTTTGTATTTTTTTCTTAAAAAATAAATAGATAAATAAATAAATTACTGTAATTTCGCGCGTATCCGCCACACCTCGAATAACTCGATTTCCTTCCAAAATTTATTTTAAACAGAATACGACTTACTTCTGTTTAGCACTTATTTCACGTTTTTTGATAAAATTTTCGGTTTCAAAAAGGCTTAAAAATGCCGCGACGCATACGCAGGAAATTACGGTACGGCTGTTGAATACAGCATGCAAAGAGCTCAGCTTTGCTCCCCCCCCCCCTTTTTTTTTCTTTTTTAGCACCCTGTGTCTTGCACTGATGAAGAATCTCTACTGTAAGATTCGAAACGACTGTTTGATACTTTTTTCATGCATTATTTGTTCATTTCTCAATGTTGGTTTTGGTTTTCTATCTTTATACATTTTCGCACAAAGGTTTTATTTGTTATTTTAATACTCTACTATGTGTACACTAGATGCGTACTCTAGTGTAAATTATCAAAACCCCTCTTCTCCTACCCTTTTTAAAAAAAGAAATCGAACCAAGCCTAATGCCTGTGCCTTAAATCGCCCCAGAAATTAACAAAATTCTGATGCCTGTTTTTAGTTTTACTAACATTATATTCATAATGCAATTCTATTTATTAGTAAAACACGATAAAAATCAATATCTATAATAACATGTGAGGTGCTTTTATTATTATTTATATATTTAAAGGATATTGGCTTCTTATAAATACATAGTGTATACTTACATTTACATCGCATTAATATTTACCATACTTACGACGAATTTCTGTTTTACATTCATGAATTCTTCTCTTTTCAGCGAAAAGGTATTGGGACACGAATTTTGTTTTTTTCTTTCTTTCTCCACATAAAATGTTTTACTGCGTTGTAAGATATCCACGGTTGTTTCATAAAAATGCTAATAACCAAATTTTACTTCGATGTTACTTTCCATTCGGGGACAGTTAAAATCCCCTGTAAACAAATCTTCAGGAAACAATTTTACTGAATAGATTTTTTAATCCGTTTGCTTTTTTTTTTTTTTTTTTTTTTGCTTTTTTTGCGGGTGTTTTTTTTTTTTTTTGTTTTTTTTTTTTTTGTGTGTGTGTGTGTGTGAATGCGTGTGTTCTTAGAGGATTCTGTATTCAAAAAGAAATATACATACACGCAGTAAGCTCCCTAAAATACGCACATAATTTACGAATATAAACAATGAAATATTTAGTTCAAATATTTATTGACAAAATTTGAATTTTTTAATTCATAAATTATCATTTAAAATATAATTTAAATGTAATAAAATAAAATTATATAATTATAATGTAGAATTACAAATAATTATATTATATAATTAAATATATTTTAAATTAAACTTCATTATTTTAATTCATATTTATTGTTAATATTACTGAATTCATGTATTTTCATGAAGGAACAATAAATTTGTGAAAAAATTCACGATATAACTGGTAATCACAATCTTCTTACTAAATACCTTTATGTATTAATTAAGCTTTTTTTTATCATTATGTCTGACAAAACTTGAAATAAAACGTCCATATTTTATGATTTTGATGCGAATTAGTAATGTACCTTTATGAGGCAAGTTTCATTGAATAATTTAGGAAAAATACATTTCATCTTTATAATGAATATTTAATCATTTATTATTGATCATTAACTTGACGTTTGTTTTTAATATTTTAATTATTTTAAAAATTATCTGAATATTTATTGTTTTAGTTTTTTTTTAATGTTTTATTATATTGTAAGCATTTATCATAGTTTCGATTGCATTATTGATTATATTGAAATTACTGTTTAAAAAATGCAAACAAAACAATGACCAGAAATTTGCAAAATTTTAAAATTTGCACAATCTCTGGTCTTAAGCTATGCGGATTTGAGAGAGTCTACTGTATTTGTTTTTATACAGAAAATAGTCATTTTTTGTGCAACTGTTTATTTTACTAATCCACCGAATTTTCATTTCATTGTAGTAACATTGTTTTATTATTTCATTAAACATGCTCTTCTTACTTTTAGATTTGCCAAATTTCATTTTCATTGTAGTTCATGTTATTACTTTATTTTAAAAATATCGGGATTTCGTATATGCTGAGAAATTCATAAAACCTGGATATATTTTTAAGGCGGTTCTTAAAAAAATCAATGTAAGTTTTATTTTTATTTACAGTAAAAATTATTTAGCCATATTTTGAATTATGAAATGACATTTCGCGTTTTCGGTTATTAATATACAAATTTTGTTGCATTCATTAAATCTGGTAAAATATTTACTTCTCAATGCATCTTTACTTCATAACAATAATCATTAAAATACTTTCCATTACGTTAATTTAAACTTTTCCTCTTTAAATACGAATATGCATAAATTCGTAAATATTATCCTTCCTCTTTCTGACTCGGAGAAAAATTAATGTTGCTGTATATGAAATTGAAAAATTCTCGTCAATCTGAACTTTTTATCAGACCCACAAACTGAATTTTTTTTTTCTTCGAACATACTTAATACTACTACCGAAGCTAAGAAATGCGAACATTATAGAACATTAAAACACGGAGTTTTAATTTATTTCTTTTCATCTATAGAAAATTCTCTTTATATTCACTGAGGTCGAGGGTTGTTCTATCTGCTCAGATACGAAGAACATCCCATTAGGGGAATTCCTGCTCTTGCAACCCTCTATACAAAAAAAGAAAAGGGCTTACGAATTTTCCATCGATGATCACTTTTTGTACGTTAAGAAATCGTCTGCATCTCGCAAACGGTTGGTTTGTTGATTAGATTTTAATGGCCGCCGTTGCTAGCAGTCATTTGCATGTAAATTTTCTTTTGCATTTTAAATAAACCTTTATTTTCCCTGCACCCCTTTGCCCCTTTTCGCTTTTCAGGAAACAAAAATATTTACATAACTGTTTTTGTTTTGGAGGTAGAAAAGAAGAAAAAAAAAATAATAATAAAAAAAACAAATAAAAAGGGGGGAGCTTAAAAAAATACTATAACGCCTTCACAAGACTTTTCGCAGGAGAGGGGGTTGGCATTAAACGTTGCCAACAAGTTGTAGGCGGGAATAAACATACAAATAAAACAAACAAATAAAATTTCTACCTCCTCTCTTAATATGGTCGATCTTTTTCCAATAAGGTTTTTTTATTTTCTTTCTTTTTCTCTCTTCAACGTTATCTGGAGGAACGAGATGGGGTTGCGCAATCGGGGGGAGAGGGGTGGTGCGAGGGTGGTCTGGTCTTATTTGCTGAGGTAAATGCTGAGAACGCAGGCATATGGCTAAATAAACAAAAATAAATAAAAGAACCCAAAACCGCATTCCGTACCTCGTTACCGTTTCTTCAATACATAGTCAGCGGAACCCCATAGCTTTGTACTAGGGTTATTATTTCCCCTCTTTTTCCCCTTTATTTACGGTTTTTATTTATTTAGGCAAGTAATGTAGGAGAAGTTTATAGCTTTCAATATTAGAGAGGGCTTGGGGGCATTATTTGATTTCTAGACGTAGATGAGGGGGGGGGGGGTGCGCAAGACTTCTTCAGACCCTCTTCAAATTTGCATGTATACATGATTGCAAACATAACAAAATGTCATTTTCTTGTGCATGTATGTAATGAAGGAAAAGTTCGTTCGAATTTATTTTATAATGTTGATCTAAATGGTTACTCCATTCCTCCTACACAACCCCCTACTTAGGTTCCATTGAGGGGGGGCATTTTTCCTTTTTCTTGAAGAAATTTCCTTTTTTTGCTAATGCATTTTTTGGCAAATCTAAAAGTGTATTTGAAGATGATGCTGTTCCCATTGAAGATTAAAATCATTTTGTCTCCCCTTCCCTTTATAAATACGCAGATGAACTCTATATTCTCCAACTGTTTATGGTTAATGTCTTTTGACGATGAAATTTTACTTTTAGTGGAACTAAGTATTCAATATATTTTCGCTGTCTCCTTGAAAATATTTTTTTTTTCTCGGTGCTTTAAAACTTTATGCAAAATGCCAATACTGCTGTTCCCAATATTAAGCAAAAAGAAAGAGAGAGAAAAAGAGAGAAAAAAAGGCTTTGTTTAGTGAAGTCAACAATTTTATACTAAGATTCTCTTTCTATGGTAGTTGTACATAGTTCAATAACTACAGGAATATGATTTTAAAATATCAGTTGTTAATGCAATATATATATATTTTAAACGCGTAATATAAGTATAAAAAGCTTATTAATATTTACATAATTATATAAAATATACGTAATAAAACTTCCAGTCTATGTTGAATTTAAATAATTTTACTATTTTTTTAATTTTTGATTTTATGGATATTCTGGGGATATGTTTTTCAATTTGCGTTTTAAAACTATTACGTTAATATAAGTGTGTATTTCTTTAGTTAGTTAGAGAATATCTATAGGTATAATGTTTGTTACAGTGTCTCAGATTAATTTTTATTTTGTTCTATTTCTTTTTTTAAAGTTCTGATTATATAGAGTGGTTGGTATTGTTGCTGTATGATTAAGCATAATTTATAAAACTTTTAAAAGTTAATTATTTGAAAGTTTTTGCTTATTTTTCAGTATAGTGAAGAGAATAGAAGCAATGATGCATTTTTGACAAATTTCATTTAAATGATACGCTAAATTTATTGTATGTAGTTTATTTTGAATCATTTTGATTCTAATACACAGAGATTTCGAAATGCATTGATTTTGTGAAAATTGTAAAATTCCACTTGGATTTTGGTTTTAAAATTTCTTTTTGGTTAATATTAAGTAATTGCTAAAAATTAATTTAATGAAAAAAAATTTTTTTCAAAATAAATTAAAAAATGAAATATTTTTTAAATACTTAAAATTTTTCTTTTTCTTTATCTTTAAAACTTCATTTTGTAGGATTTTTTAAACTTTTTTTTTCTCATTATATTACTATTTTATATTTAGCTTTCAGCATATTGTAGAAGTGATAGTTTAGCTTAACTTATAAACATAATAATGCATTTGATCTTTTTAAATTAAAATGTTCAGATTTTTTTTTTGCATTTAGAATATTTAGGTACTTATTGCTAGAATTAGAATCTGGCAATAATGGAATAAAATATTATTGATCTCTAGCAATGATAAATTACTAGAGGTCTTGCTAGATTGCAAATAGAATTCATATCGAAGGACAAAGCTTTTTCTGTTATACAATATTTTTGGGAATGTAATGTGCATATAACCGTCTTTATCGACGCAAAAATGCTGTTAGATTTTTTCTTGAGATCAGGAAGCGCATTTTCAATGCTATACAACTTAAGTATTAGACAATGTTATATTAGAAATGATTCTATCGTATCCTTGAAAAAGTTTTGAAGTGGCGCCATCGCTATATTATCCGCTACAATATATCCTAGAAAATGAGGAATATCTTGATACCCTCTTTGATTTTTGAAATTTTCTCCGTTTTTATTTTAGTATTTTGACATTAACTTTTTTTCTTTTTGTGTAGTGCATTAATGAAAACAGTGATATATAATAATAAAAGCAAACTCTTATAAAAATGAGCTTAACCTTTTCAAATCCAAGGCAGCTTGACTGTGTCATTTAAACATAATGTAACAACTCTTTCCTGAAGATGATCTTCGATGTTAAACGAAACGTCGATTTTTGTCATTTTATTTTAATGGTCTTAAGTTTTTTAACTTTATAGCATTTTGTATGCACCATATAGTAAATTTGTGCTTTTTTAATTTCACATATTCAATTAATGGACAAATTGATCTTTGTAAACTAAATGGTCTGGATGTAAACTTTAGCTTTGCACCGAAATCCCGCTCTGCTATGAAATGCATGAGTTTTATGGAATATAGAAGGCTTAGTTATACATGAAATTTATTCAAAAAATTTTCGGATGGAGAAATGAGGAAGATCTCGATTCTGTGGATCCTTTCCTCTCAACTTTCCGCTGGAATGATTGGCAGGCATAAAAGCTCCTACTCCCTGTGGATTGATTTATGGAAGATGAACTCATGTCGACCTCGGTCGAGTCCTTTTCGGATTCTGCTCCATGCATAATCGCACGAAGAGGGGTTCTCTATTCCAACACAAGTTGTTCGCGTGTCGTTATACACAGACGAACATGTTCTATCGTTCTCTCGAGCAGTTATGAAAATTCTCCCTCGCTCCCTTTTACTTCCTCTCCTGCCAACATTAAAACTTCATTCCTTGGAAAATATTTTGTTCCTTTTGCCGGGAAAACTTTGGCTTGTACTTTCTGCATGTTAAATTCTTCTCCGGCTATTACTGCAAGACACGGAAAATGGCTTGGAAGGAATTCCATGCCTACTTCTAAATGACTGATACTATGAAAGTGAAACCTTCTATATAATATTGCCCCCGTTACACAGCAGTTATAGGAAAATGGAAGTTTTGTTTGAGGGTGTATGGGGGTAGGGGATGGTTATATCAGAACTGACTTTCTTCTTCCCAGAGACAGATATAAATGGATCTGGAATTCCAAACAATCACCGGAGCTGTTGTTTCCCGCTTCTTGCCTCATCCAGGGTCTTAATAGTGCGAAAGCCAAGGCCCAAGCTCTGCCTGAGTAAACACGCCTGCTAGTGAGCTCCATTTACTGCATAGGTAAACCCCTTGGGTGTCGTTTGGGTTTTCCCTGGGTGCCCCAGACCAGACCACGGCTGTAATTAGAAAAGAGATTGTGTCCGACCTCTCTTCCTCCCTCTATCTCTCTCTTTGCGCCCTGTGCTTTCTAGAGTTAGGCCTAGTTATCCGGAGCCCGAAACGAGCTTCTAGTGTTGGTAGAGCATAAGGCGGAGGTGAGGGGTGGCTGTATTTGGCGCCTTCATTGCCTTTTCCTTGGTGATTCTTGGATAGAAAACAAAAATGAGGGGTTGATGGCTTTATGTGGCTTTGGGGGAATTTTAGTATGCCATTGTCGGGGTTTCGGACGAATTTGAAAAAAACGAGATAATTCTGTTGTCTGCAGAGGTAATGTTAATTTCTTTTGTTATCCTTGTCTATGATCATTAGCATTAAGGTCGTTATGTCGCTAATTAGAATTACCAGGTGATTTATTAGGATAATCATAAAAATTTTCTCTTAATTTTGTCTGTGCAATAATGTATGTACTCATTATCTAAGATGTATGTGTAGCCTGGGGTTCCTAGAAAAAAACACACACACAAAACTAGCTCAAGACATTAAGCAGGGTCGTTAGTAGAGTAAATGCAACTTTAATTTGCCAAATGAACTTTTACCTGAGAAAAAAAAACTGCATGCTAGTATTGTGAAAATGGTACTTTTGTTAAGTTTGCCTGATTTTATGAAGCATTTCAAAAAATTCAAACACCTCTCTTCTCTTAATTTCTTTTTTTAAAAATTCCATATGAGTTTATTTAAGTGAATTGTTTAATTGTGTTAATCATTATTCTTTTAAAACCTTTTAATTCACCAACTTTAATTTGAAAATTATTTGCCAATTTAATCATGTAAAAAAAGGATTTAAAAAAAAATTAGATTAGAAAATGATTTTAAAAATACATATATATTGACCTTTTTTCCCCCCCATACCTGCCTGTAATAAACAGAAATTTTCCAATATTTTCACAAACGTTAAAATTTTTAAAGCAAAATTCTAAACTGATGGAATTTATGATTGTAAAATATCTATTTTTGGATATATTAGATGTTGATGTGTATAAAAATGTGAGCAGCTAAGTGTGTTTAGAGCATGTGTTCAAGATGTGATTATTTTAACTTTCTTCCAGGAAAGTAACTTCTATTTTAAATTTAAAGGGTGAAATATTTGTTTAAAATAAAAGAATTGCAAGTGGCGCATTAGACATACACTAACATTGCTACATGTAAATAGTAGCAAAAGTATTTCTTAAAACAAAATAATACCCATTAAAAGACATGCACTCGAAACGGTTAAATTAGAATGTAAGCAGTAATATTGAATAAATGAATGAAAACTGTCTTTTATGATAAAAAAGCGATTAAAATTATTTATAAGGGAATTAGGAATTATTTAAGTAGGGCTTAATATAATACATATTTTTTAATTTATGAGAGATTGTAATCCTTCAATAGCAATTCACACTCACAATGCATCAGAAGTAAAAAGGTAAATTAACAAGTTCAAAACGATAATTACTCATCGATACATAATAAATAAAATTAAATAAATAAATAAAACAAAACAATAATTAAAATCCTAATAAGTGTTGTCTTTTATATTTTAATTTTAACTCTTAATATTTTAAAGATATGAGAGACCTCTCATTTTATTCTCTTATATTGTGAGATAGTTTAGATTGTACATTACATTACAATCTTCGCAGGGTGATTATCCACTAATACGCGGATTCATTTTCATTACCGTTATCGCCGATTTTCTCCTAAGTTACAATATGCTTAATGCAAAAAGCACCAATCTTTAAAATTTATTAGATACTGTAATCCTCCAATAGTAATTCACACTAATCAATACATAAAAAGAAGAAGAAATGAATAAATAAAACAAAAGAATAGTTAAAATCCTGCTAAATGCTGTCTTTATATTTTATTAACTCTTAATATTTTAATGATATGAGATCTCTTCATATATTCTCATTTTATTCTCTTATATTCTGATATAGTTTAGATTCAAATATACATTGTATCTTTGTAAGCTGGTTATCCACTAAAATACACTGATTCATTTTCATTACCGTTATCGCAGATTTTCTCTTAAAATGTAATGCAAAAAAGCACCAATCATTAAATTTTTTTGGAGATTGTCATTTTTCATTAGTAATTTACCCTAATCAATACAGTAAAAATTTAAAAAAAAGTAAATAAACAAATAAAACAAAATAGTAATTAAAATCCTAATAAAGAGCCGTCTTTATATTTTAATTTTAACTGTAATATTTTAATGATACATGAGACCTCTTTATATTTTCTCATTTTGTTCCCTTATTTTGTGAGACAGTTTAGATTCAAGTTTACATTATATCTATGCAGACTGATTATCCACTAATGCGCTATTCATTTTCATTACCGAAATCACTGATATTCTCTTAAGCTGCAATATTCTTAATGCAAAAAACACCAATCATTAAAATTTATTAGACTGTAATCCTTCATTAGTAATTCACACTAATCAATACATGAAAAGAAAACAAAAGTAAATAAATAAAATAAAACGATAATTAAAATCCTAATAACAAAATTTTTATAATTTAATTTTTAACTCTTAATATTTTAAAGATACGAGGTCTCTTTATATATTCTCATTTTATTCCCGTATATTGTGAGATAATTTAGATTCAACACATTACATTATATCTTCGCAGGCTGATTATGCACTAATACACAGATTCAATTTCATTACCGTTCTCACTGATTTTCTCTTAAGCTGCAATGTATTTAATGCAAAAAGCACCAATCGAAAAAATTTATTACAGATTGTCATCCTTCATTAGTAATTCACACTAATCAATTCACCAAAAGTTTAAAAAAAGTAAATAAACAAATAAAACAAAACTATAATTAAAATCCTAATAAATGCCATCTTTTCATTTTAATTTTAACTCTAATATTTTAATGATATGATATCTCTTTATATATTCTCATTTTGTTTTCGTATATTGTGAGATAGTTTAGATTCAAGTATACATTACATTATATATTTGGAGGCTGATTATCCTCTAATACACTGATTCATTTTCATTACCGTTATCGCCGATTTTCTCCTGAGCTGCAATATGCTTAATGCAAAAAGCACCATTCTCAATCCTCGACTGTTAATTACTGAATAACATCGAAGAGTTCTCTCGAAATGACGTGTTCTTTTGTCTCCCTCCTTCCGAAATCAAAAAGCGTTTCAAAAACCAGAAGAGAGAGGCACGACCCAATCAAGACAGCGGGTCCCCCCACCAGAAATGAAATTTCCCTGCGCGATTTCTGGTCCCAGAAGGGTTACGTTTTTGATTGACATCACCGTCAACCCGAGTTCCTAGCCATGTGCGGACCTTTTAAATCAAAAGGAAATTTGAAAGGGTTTCTCAGGGATGAGGAGAGACAAAAGCATCTGCAAAAGGGAGGAGGTATAGGGAAAGAATATGTCCATTAACCATGATTGGTTGCTTTTAAATCCCCCTATGTCCTGGAGGGCTGACATGATAATGCGCCTTCGTACAGGTGCCTTAATTAACTCTTTTCATGAATGGAAATTCACGGCCAACGTATATTTATATTTTATGAATGAAATATTGTGCGCTTTATTGGATTAGTTCGGACTTGGTAAAGGTGCGCAAGGAGGGGGGGGGGAGATCATAAGGATTTTGCTCTTAAAGAGGTGGAGGAGTGGGATTTTTGAAGATGAAGATTTTCTGGCCGGTCGGTTTGTGCGGTTCTTCATCTGGAAAACACATCCGCTAAGAAATGCGGCCGTTTTAATTTCATCGTTTTACGGGGGAGCGATTTAAATTGTTTCGAGAAGTGTGGTATGAATACTTGAATACTCGCTGTACATTTTGCTTGTCATTTGGCGTTTCTGGGTGATTGTATGCTGAAGCCGCAAAGCATTTTTAAATGTGCGAGGGGGTATCATACTTTCCTTCAGCGCCGGGGCTTTGGAATGCGGGACTGCATATTTTATGTGGCGTTTGTCGACCGAGCTATGCCGGTGACTTGTTGAATTCTTTTTCGTTCTCCAGGCTTTTGAATAACTTTGGATAATGGAAACGAATTGAATAACTCAGAAATCCGTGAGATACAACTTAAAATTACCGTTTATTTCCCTCGGAAAATGCCAAGTCTCATTTTTGCGCTTTCAGAAATCTTTGAATTTATGGCCGCCTTCTTTGTTTCGTCTCGTAACTAGTTTAAGTTTTGACTATAATGTAAACATTTCTGAAATTTTGTGGAGATGTGTTAGGACTTTCAGTAAAAATCTTGCACGATATAAAATTGGTGGATCGAAAGGAGTTCAATTTTTAAATATTCATTAATGTATTTCTGCATTCATTATAAACGTATTTATGTATAAAAACACAAATACGTTGAAAAAAAATTTTTTTTAATTGATTCAAGATGTAAAAAATTAGAAATGTAAATGAAAAAGGTCGAACATTTTGAAATATTTTAATCAATAAATTTCGGACTGGTGTTCATAGATGCACTTAAAAAATGATATAAAATTCAGAAATTCAAAATATGGCAATTGTAATTAACTATGTGTACTAAATGTAATGTACATAGAAAATGCTTTAAAACTTTGCTTATGACAAAAATGTTGTTGATTTGTATTGACGTTGCGTTTTCTCGACTTTATCACATCTCGCATGAAATTAAAATTCTAGTACAGTTTTTTTTTTTTTTTTTTTTTTTTTTTTCCCCCTGTTAGTCAGTATTATGTTTAAAATAAAGTTTTATTTCAGTTAAGTCAAGTATAAGAAAAATGTACTTAATAGGTTAATGTTTTTATTTTCAACTAAACTAACATATGCTAAAATAGATAAAAATGCACTTAAAAGGTATATAAATACCTTTGCTCTTATCTGCATGTTTCACCGCTCAAATGACGATATTATCTAGATACATATTATTATTTATATAAAACAATAATATAACAATAATATATATAAAAAATAATTATTTACATAAAAAACAATCTTGATACTATTACATAGGTCTTGGATAAAGTAGCCTTAAAATAGCCTTTCACCGCTCAAATGGCGACTTTATCAAGATCCATATTAATTATTTATATAAAACAATAATAATATAACAATAATATGTATAAAACACTAATCTTGATACTATAACCTAGGTCTTGATAAAGTAGCCTCAAAATATTCTGTGTAGTTACAACTGTAAACAAATTACAACTGTGAAGTTATGTGCCATGTTCCCTAAAAATGTCTATTGACAGTAAAGCTGAAACAACTAAATGTTTAAAACACTAAAATGTAGAAAGTAAAATATAAATAAAAGATAAAAAGCTTAGTAACAACAAGATACCGTTTTACTTTTTGTAAAGTTACATGATATTTTCACTGATAAAATATATAATTTCATTTATTAACAATGTATTTTACATTATTTATAGAATGAAAATTTTAAAACTTTCCCGCACCGTTTTGTTTGTACGTATAATTTAAAGTTGTGTAGTTTGCAACTTAATACAATATTTTAATAGGCATAAAGAAAATAAACTTTTTTGAAACGGTTATTCCACATCTTAACATTGTAAATAAATAATAATAAAAAAAAGTTTTTTTTTAATGCGTTTATCTTACTTTCAAATATGGTAAAGATTTGTATTTTTTTTTTTATTTTTTTATATATATATATATAAATTGTGTTGACTCATAATAAAAATCCCTCTGAGTTTTACTTAATATTACATAAGCCTTTCTTTATCTGGATGTGAAAAAATTAATAAAATATCTAAGATGCGCTCTTTCAAAAAGTTTTTTTTAACAAATACCGTTTCATTTTAAGTTATTCAAAATAATTTATTAACTTAAACCATCTTTTCGAATTATTAAACATGAAATTAAATATGGTTTATAGAATATGTTGTAAGATTGAATTGAATAATCAATATACTTTATGACCTTACATGAAATTTTAACGCTTTTAGATTTTCAGTACTTAGTCCCTCCTTCTTAATTCCTTGCGTTAACTGTTACTTTAACATAATATGCATTTTAACCATAACCGTTGTTTATTTAAATTTTAAATACTACATCAAATTTTAATGCACATATTTCAATATTTTCTTACAATTCTGTGAAGGTCTAAACTGTTTTTAATTATACTATAAGTATACCTTAAAAAACTCCATTTTCAACAAAGTTTATTATCTGTTTCTAAGTAAAATGAATGCCATATAAAATTTTGATAATATCCTTTTGAAAAAAAAAATCTTTCACAAAGAATATATTACATTCTCTTTCCTTCGCGAAAAAAATAATTCATGGAAAAAAAATGTATTTTCTTTTTAAAAATTAAAACATTTCTATCCCACAGAATTCATTTAAAGGTTTACCGAAACATAATGAATAAGTAAATAAAAAACATATGCAAAAAAATATATCCCTTACCCCCACCTCTTCCTCTCCTCTGTCTTTTTTTATTTTTATTTTTTTCATTTACTCACATAGGTGTATTATTTCCGAAATGCACAAATTACTCTGACTTCTTTTCATTGCTAGATCATTAATGCTACCAGTATTTTTTAGCATTTTTTTCGCCCTTTAATTTTTATAATTCCCTATACCCTTAAGGAAGTTCTTTCTTATTAATAATAAACATTAAGGCAGAAAACTGTAATTTCCTTTCTTCACGTGTTATTATTTTTCCTTCCCCCCCTTGTAATGACTGAAGGCGATTTTAATGTTAATAAAGAAAAATAAGAGTTCTTGGGGATGGGGTTCTCTGGAATAAATTGCATTTTCCTCCTTTTTTTCTTTTTTTCCTCTTTCCCTGCCATCCCTTTTTTATTCCCACCTTCTTTTTTTTTTCTCAGTCATGGTGTTAATTGCTCTCCCAACAATTTGGTACATGAATACCTATTAAAAAAAATTGAGTGAGGTCAAAATACAAATGAATAGAAGAGGGAATTGAGAAATATGGTGGTGGCAATAACTGGTAATGATCTTCGAGTGTTCAGAATGTCTGATATTATTTTTTTTCTTTCCATCTGACTTTTTGGCGAGTCTATGTTTTTAATAGCATGTCGGTAATGCGATATGAATTTTATAGAGTTGATTCTTTTTAACGTATTGATCGAGAGATAGTCCCTCTTTCAATTTGAATTGTCTTTTTCCATTCATGCATGCATTTTTTTTCTACTTTTTTATCTTTTCAGAAAATAATTACGTAATATTCTTAAAAGGATCGCATGCTTAAGAGTTTTGTTATTTATGGACGTTTGATAAGAACTTTTTTTAATCGAATAAGAGTCGCTTACTGATTTATTACCAGAAGAAAAGCCGATTTTTTTTTTCTCCATAAAGTAGAAATCATTTATTCTAAAACGTGATCTGTATGACATATAAGGTTGGTACACATATTGTTGTACCGTAAATACGATTGTATATTAAATTCTGTAACACCTGACGGCGGAAAACTTCTTGGTTTATTTAATTTTGTAGTCTTCTTTGATTTTCACTGTGGATTTACTTCAGATTTCGAAAACTTAAGCTGTAACCCCCCTCCCCCCTTCTCCTGCTGTTTTTTTTTTTTTTTTTTTTTTTTTTTTTTTGGAAGGGGGGGGGGAGGGGTGAACAAACAATAACCTACCTAACGTTTGGTATACGAAAAAATACAAAATAATACAAGTGCATAGTTGTCTCCTTCCTGATTTTTTTCACATCAGTATTTTTATGCAGAAATGTTTGTTTTATAGATTGCACAATTTCGGTAATTAAGTAAACTTAAAATTTTTATAAGAATTTACTGGAGTTGGAAAAAAAAAAAAAAAAAAAGAGAGGTTGGTAACTATGCAAGAAGAAAGTGTCATAGTTTTAAAGATATTAATAATACTAATGTAGATTGCATAATAATAATAAACTTACTAACTGTTCTATGACACCTTCCTCCCCAGATTTAGAAGAGTATATCAAAGAATAAAAATAAACCAGGTGTAGATTCAGGTGAAATGTCGAATCTATTTAGGTCATTTTCACAAAAATTCATTTAATAAAACAGGCCCTAAAATTGCACGTCATAAAAACACACGCTTTATTAATTATTTATTTTTATTTATATATTTATTTATTTACTGAAAAATTTCCGTAGTAGAGAGTATTCAGCCTTAAACAAATTTTACTTTATGTGTATGCATTGAAAGGAACTTAAAAAATTTTCCGAATTAGACAGATTTCCGCCTTACAGAGAGTTTACTATATTAGTAAAATAAATATCGGGTGTTCGGGAGGTTCCGTTTTTCACTGTGTTTTTAAATATAAAAAAATTATTGAAAAATGTCGGTGATTTAAGACCATAAATAGAAAGAATATCCAAAATAAATAAAAAGCTTTTATGACAATCCATTAGAAAAATTCGCCTAATTACTTCGAAACACTGCTAAGAAAGTAGTCAATACCTATATCTTATCTATCTTATTTTATCTTTTATTAGTATTTTATCTATAAATGAGAAAATATTGCTCAGCGAGAAAAAAGTTAGTGTGCATATCTTAAAGAATTTTTGCGACTCGCGTTTAGGAAGTTCTTTAAGGTTACTTTTTCTGCATACTCACTTAGTATTTAATGAAGAAAGTTTTACAGGCAGAAGTAATTAAAATGTATTGCACTGCACTTATTTCTAATGTGGCACGACTAAATAAAAACGTTATTTTTGGATACCTGTATAAGTGAATTTTAAAAATGTTTTTCCATCTATACTCTATCAAAAATCTTTAATAAACACGAATTAAAACTTTTTTTTAAAACCACATTATTTTTTAAAACTTTCTTTGAAGTATGTCTTTTCTTGCGCATACTGCTAAAGTTCATGTGTTAAAGTACATGCACTCCACTTATTTCTGAAATAGCACAGCTAAAATAATTATAATAATAACAATCTGATTTTGGAAATCAGTATGAGTGCATTTGAAACTTTATTTTTCCATTTATCAATGTTTAATATTTTTAAAAAATATTGAATTGGTAAAGTTTATTTTCGCTTATCACACTATGCGATTATTTATATGTGAAACGATATAGCAATACAAATTCATTCGAAAAATTCTGATTCTTCGAATTTCAAAAATTCAGTAATTTCGAAAAAGAAAAGTAAATTGTCTTTAAAAATAAACTAAATAAATTTAAAAGTCTTGTTATATATATATATATATATGCAAATTTATAGAATCTTTTGTAAATTTACAAGTAATGGGTTTGATATTTAAGAGCAAGAATCTGAGAAAGTGTCACACCTAGCATTATGGGGCGATTCATGACATCCCAGATTTTCTCCAAAAAATTATCAGTTGTTATTTATCTTGTTAAAAGACCAAATCCAGAATTTTTTGCTCCAAAGTTGAGTTGTTCATTTTTTATGACCTTCCAAAGGTCATCATGTCGTGAAAAAAAATAAGTGTTTTTTTAAGACATGGGTATTGCTATGACTCACAGCTCTTTGCGCATACAACTTGCCACAAAATTCTTTTTATATCTGGAATGTAAGAGGGTTGAACATTATATAATAGATGAAAAACCCGTAGCAAGTTTTTGCCGCAAGGTCACAGAAGGTCACAAAAAGATTCATTTTTGCTGTTTTTTTCCATTTTTAAGACCCTATAACAGCTTGCGCGTTCCACTTGCCATGAAAAAAGAGGTGGCAATTGAAAGCCATGCATTAGCACTTTTAAAAAATGTATGTATAATTGAGGCAAGTTGTATGCGCTTTTAGTTACAGAGCGCCAAAGTCTGAAAATATCATTTTTGACCAATATTCAAACTGTCATAATTTCTTGCGGCAACAACATTTTGAAATAATTCTTTTGCCATTGTTTTATTCTATTATTGCCCTTTTCAAAAAAGTAAACTCCATTGAGGCAAGTTGCTTTAAAAAAATTAAATGTTTTTTTAAAATATGGCTTTTTTCAATATTCAGAGCTATTTCATTATTTGAAACGACTTGACTGGATAACAATATTTTATACATTTGTTTGTCTATATAAATTGATGTTCTAATATATTGTGAGGTATATATGATGTTGATGGCATTTATTTAATTTTAACCTTTTCGAGTCCAATTTTGTTTTTCAATTTTAGAAAAAATTATTTTTACTTTAATAATATTGACACTAGCTATCGTAATAGATTAATTAGAGTTTAACGAATATTTCATTGTCTGAAACATAACAAATGTTGTTGTTTTCTGCACTATTAAATTCATATTCATGCAGCAATAGGCTAAGGAAGAGTTTTTGGAGAGGGTGTAAAAATATTTTATTGCAACAAGTTAGTGACATTACAACTTTCTAATACTTTTTAGTGCTTTATTACACATAATTCTTTCAGGAAAGTAACTTTTATTTTAAATTAAGAGGGAAATACATTTAAAATAAAATAATCACAAACAATACAAAGAAAATTAAGCAAATATTTATTATTATTACTAAATGCCTTAACATTAATGAAGTCATATAATAAGTGCACAGATACATACTAACATTGCTACATGTAGTTAGTAACAAAAGTATTTCCTAAAAATAATAATACTCAAAAGACAGGTATTATTAATAGTACACCAGCCCTGAAAGCATTAAAACGAAAATATTTACATTTACAAATTACAACTTGTAATTAAAATGCAAATATAAATACAATCAGCCAACACTGTTAGAATTTTTACAGAGTTTTATCATTACGAGAAAAGAAAATCGAAGATATAACCATTTCTTTTAAGATATGTCAAGATGTCTTTTAACCCTGATGGGATTTTTTTTTTCACTTATGGGAAAAATAAATTTTCTTTAATATTAATAGCTATCCAAGTATATTAACTGAAATACATGAATAGATTACTATAACTGGTAAAAGGTATCTTCAGATATGATACAAGAAAGTTATATTTTTGATTTTCTTTTCTCATACTGATAAATCAATGCAAAAATATTAACAGTGTTGGCTGATTGTATTTATATTTGCATTTTAATTACAAGTTGTAATTTGTAAATGTAAATATTTTCGTTTTAATGCTTTCAGGGCTGGTGTACTATTAATAATACCTGTCTTTTGAGTATTATTATTTTTAGGAAATACTTTTGTTACTAACTACATGTAGCAATGTTAGTATGTATCTGTGCACTTATTATGACTTCATTAATGTTAAGGCATTTAGTAATAATAATAAATATTTGCTTAATTTTCTTTGTATTGTTTGTGATTATTTTATTTTAAATGTATTTCCCTCTTAATTTAAAATAAAAGTTACTTTCCTGAAAGAATTATGTGTAATAAAGCACTAAAAAGTATTAGAAAGTTGTAATGTCACTAACTTGTTGCAATAAAATATTTTTACACCCTCTCCAAAAACTCTTCCTTAGCCTATTGCTGCATGAATATGAATTTAATAGTGCAGAAAACAACAACATTTGTTATGTTTCAGACAATGAAATATTCGTTAAACTCTAATTAATCTATTACAATAGCTAGTGTCAATATTATTAAAGTAAAAATAATTTTTTCTAAAATTGAAAAACAAAATCGGACCCGAAAGGGTTAAAATTAAATAAATGCCATCAACATCATATATACCTCACAATATATTAGAATATCGATTTATATAGACAAACAAATGTATAAAATATTGTTATCCAGTCAAGTCGTTTCAAATAATAAAATAGCTCTGACTATTGAAAAGGGCCATATTTTAAAAAAACATTTAATTTTTTTAAAGTAACTTGCCTCAATGGAGTTTACTTTTTTGAAAAGGGCAATAATAGAATAAAACAATGGCAAAAGAATTATTTCAAAACGTTGTTGCCGCAAGAAATTATGACAGTTTGAATATTGGTCAAAAATGACATTTTTCAGACTTTGGCACTCTGTAACTAAAAGTGCATACAACTTGCCTCAATTATATATACATTTTTTAAAAGTGCTAATGCATGGCTTTCAATTGCCACCTCTTTTTTCATGGCAAGTGGAACGCGCAAGCTGTTATAGGGTCTTAAAAATGGAAAAAAACAGCAAAAATGAATCTTTTTGTGACCTTCTGTGACCTTGCGGCAAAAACTTGCCACGGGTTTTTCATCTATTATATAATGTTCAACCCTTTTACATTCCAGATATAAAAAGAATTTTGTGGCAAGTTGTATGCGCAAAGAGCTGTGAGTCATAGCAATACCCATGTCTTAAAAAAACACTTATTTTTTTTCACGACATGATGACCTTTGGGGGGTCATAAAAAATTAACAACTCAACTTTGGAGCAAAAAAATCTGGATTTGGTCTTTTAACAAGATAAGTAACAACTGGTAATTTTTTGGAGAAAATCTGAGATGTCATGAATCACGGGTGTGTCACTCTCTCAGATTCTTGCTCTTAACAGAATCTTTATTTTTGTAATCTCTAATTTTACAAAACACTTAAAATAATGGATTACCAGTAGATTTTCTGTAATGTCCCAAAAATCTTTTTAACAGTGCATTTGCGCAGTTCGCAATCAGAAAATTCAGTAAATTTACTTTTTCCACAGACTCACTTAGTACGTAACGCAGGAAGTTTTACAGATAGAAGTAATTAAGATGTATTGCACCGCATTTATTCCCGAAATAACTTTTTTTTTCCCAAAAGAAAAGGGTGATTTTGGAACATTAATATGAGTGTAAAAATCAAACCTTATTCTCCAATTTATCAATAATAGCATATTTAATATTAAAAAGAATGAGAACAGTTTATTATTTTTCACTTGTCACACTACATCTGTATAAATTGTATAGCAATACAAATTAACTCGAAAATTTCTAATTCTTCAAAGTTCAAAAATTCAGTAATTTCGAAAATAAAAAAGAATAAAAATATCATTAAAAATAAAAAATGAAAAAAATTTGCAGAATGTTATGTACTTTTATCATCTACATTTACAGAATGTATTGTGAATTTACGAATGGTTTGTCAATTATTTAACAGAATCTCTGTTTTCTAATCTCTGTAATTTTACATAAGATATGTGATAATATATTACCAGTAGATTGTCTGTAATTTCACAAAAAAGTTTTCGCAACTCGCAGTAAAGAAATGGCTGTAAGGTTACTTTTTCCACATACTCACTTAGTCTGTAACGAAGAAAGTTTTACAGGCAAAAATAATTGAAATGGAGATTGCACTATTTCTGAAATGGCTTTTTTTTCGGGGTGGGGGTGGGGGCATTATTTTCAGTGGAGTTGGAAGCTATTTTTCAATTGTTTCTAAAATATGGAATTGGAACAATTTTATAATTTTACTTTTATGGTACATCCCTACCGTCCAAATATCTTGAGGTAATGAGATTTAATGCAGCTGATGTTAAATAAGATTAGCTTTTAACTCTGAGAAAAAATGCGAAATTGAACTTACAATCTATTTTAAATTAAATGAAAAAACTTTTAATGTTAGAATAAAAAACATTTTTTCTCTCTCTCTCTTTTTTGGAAACTTTATTTTCAGCTGTTACTATATAAATAAGCATGCTAAATATGTATAATCGCACCCATCCCCTTCTTTTCTCATTTATAATGTGTAGATTATCTTCTATTTTAATAATTATATAATTTTTTTTAAGTTTTATTTTATATTTGTATTTGTGCATTTTCACTATTTATTATTTCTAAGACTTCTAATATTTGTAGTTTTACTAAACCTACTTTTATAAGGTTAACATTTGACACTTCACTTTTCCTCATTTCATTGTATCATTTTCTGATCATTTTTAATTTTATTTTTATACATCATATTGAATAATGCTACTGTGTCCCTTTCTCCTTCGATTTCTTGTGGTATTTCCCATTTTATCTCTTATAACTGATTTGAGATTCATCTTTTCGTTTTTATAATTTTAATCATTTAAATTTGTATTATAGTTAAAAATAAAACAATAATATGACATTATAATTCATCATACACAATTGTAGGGAATGCCTGACAGATGAAATTTATACCCGTATAAATGCATAATTAAAATGAAATTACATGCGGGAACATAAATGGAAAAATAAATGATAAAAATAAGTGTGTATAGTGTTTGTGGCGGATAAATTTTACCAGATTATAAAATTGTTTTTTTTTTTTTTTTTTTTTTTTTTTTTTTTTTTTTTTTTTAATCAAGAATCTCTATGTATAAGGAAGGAAATCAGATATATATGTAATTTAACGCCTGACTGTCATAAAGGATAGTTTTAAAATGAGTTTCATTTATCGCTGTTTTTTAACTTAGGTTCTGTAACTTGATTATGCATTAAACAATGTGACATCAGATTCGCGGACAAAATTTGTATTTGCATTTAATAAAATGGAATTTTCTTGCTTTTAATACTTGATAATTTTACGCGTAGTAAAAATAAAAAATAAACTTTCGTAATCATATCCACGCCCAGCTTTTATTTAAAAAAAAAAAAAAAATAAAAAAAAAATAGTTGATATTTAATTTGTAAATTTTTTTTTTGTCATAAAATCTGCATTTAAAAAATATTTCTTTTTATTCAATTTTTAATATCTAATTTAACAGTTATTGAATTTCAGCAAAAATCTATACTAATTATTTTTAATTAAACGACAATTTTTTTTTTATTAATGTCTACAGACTCCTTTTTACAAAACAGATTATTTAATTATGTTGGATTTTTTTTTTCTTTATTGCATATTAAAAATAAGTCATGTCAATTTTAAACTTTTTTATCCGAGACAATTTGCATACAAATACATAATTTAGAATGTTTATGGAATTTTTCAATCTCATTTCACCTTTTTTAAATTAAATTTAAAAAAAAATTCTTAGCGATCATTAAAATAGTGTATCCACTATGACAATTTTCTTACTTCTTACCCCAAAAGAATCACAAGAATCTCAATTTAGAGCAGTTTTTTCATGTAACACTTTTTAAATTTCTATTAAAAAAATGTATCATTTATTTTTTCCATATACATGTTCACACATGTAATTTCATTTAAATTATGAATTTGTATAAACAGGTGTAAATTTCATTTTTCACCCACTCCCTTCAATTGCGTATGATGAATTATAATGTCATAACTATTATTTTATAATTAACTATATTACGATCTTCTTTAAAGGGTTCTAGAACTCAAAAATTTCTAATTTTTTAACAAAAAATATTCCATTAAAAATTTCCTTTTTTTTTTCTGCTTAAAATCACGTTGAAATCATGTTTCTGTATATTAAAATCATGTAAAAACAGTATTTTTTTTACTTTTGATTTGCTTTCAAAATCTAACTTTGTTATTTAATTTACTTCATGTTTATTAAATTGGTCATAACTTCTCTTCTGGTAATCACATAAATAGAATTAAAACAGATTTCGAATCTTAAATATCAAATAAAACAAACAAACAATTTCCAAAAAATTTCATGAAAACAGCATTTTAATGAAAAGAATAGCTTAACAAATCATATTTATTCGCAATTTTTAAAAACAGATTAGTATTATTTCATATTAATTCATATTGGTTTCTCAAAACACGCCAAATTTATCGTTCTTCAAATAAATCAATCTGAAATTTTATTTCTCCAACAATTTTCCCTCAACTTCATTTTCCCCCTCTACCGAATAAACTTTTAATGATTCTTAAATTTTCATAATGTTCAGTTAATAATTTATTCTACAAATTTTTTTTTATTAAATAATATCCTCTGTTACTTACCTATATTTTTTTTTCCATCTCTATATTGTACCCACATCGACAATCACTCTAAGGGGGATTATAAAAGGGTGAAGGGGGTGTTCTCGAATATTTTATGCTTCCCAAAATCTGCACATTTTTTTTCTTACCCCCTCAACTTTTTAAAAAGTACCACTTGCATAAGAGAATATACTAGAGGTGGTGGTGGAGGTGTAATGCACTGTGTTCTCTCCTATCTCCCTCCCCCATACATTTACGTAGAGAGAAGGAGGGGGGGGGGCTTACGGACTGGTCCATTAAAACTGTAATAGATGACCGTTGTGGGGACTATATATTCCAAACTTTCCCGACTTGGACCTTTCCAAGGCCTCTTATCGCACTTCTGCCATGTTCCGGTGCGCACTCATTTTTGATTCTTTGGAAGTCCTATTTAAAGTCTCTTACCAATGAAAATTCGTTGTGTTTTCGCGATATAGCTTGTAGACCCTGCACTATTCTGTTCTCTTTTTTTATTTATATTCAAAGTGAATTGGAATTTTGTTTTTCATTCACAATGTGATAGAATTCGAGAGAAGAATTTTAAAGATTCGAGACATGTTTCATGCTATACGATTAGGTTACAAAATAAATGTACAGTCGGCTCTCGTTAATTCGAACTCGTCGGGACCACAAGAAATGTTCGAATTATCCGAAGTTCGAATTATGGAAAGTATGAAATGAGAACATGCTTAATATGTTACTATTACAAAGAGATTAATGTTATAGTGTTTTTTTTTTATTTATTATGTCTGTTACCACAGAATATAACTTAATTTTAAATTACTATGTATAAATACATAAACTAATTAGAAGATTAGAAGCAAGCACAATGGAAGAAAAATCTAAAGCGTCACTGATGGACAGACAGGGCACTTAGAAAGTGGATATCAAATGCATTGGATTATATGTATACTCGTTCGGAACAATTTTCACAGAAATCAAAGAAAAAAAGTTATTCAAATGATCTGAAATCCGTGAGAAAGAAAGAAAGAATGAAAAATCAGAATTATCGTTAGTTCGAATTAAGCGATGTTAAGAGAAAATGAGTTCGAATTAATGAAAAATGTTTAACGTTATTCTGCCATTAAAAAATTCGGGACTTCCTGTTTAGTTCGAATTAAGCGAAGATTCGAATTATCCGATTTCGAATTAACGAGAGTCGACTGTATTAATTTTTATACTCTAAACTCTCTGTAAGACGGACTCTGTGTAAGATGGGAATCTGTTACTCGGAAAAATTTAAAGTCCCTGCGAATCCATAGACATAGATAAAATTTGTCTAAGGCGGAATATTATCTATTACGTAAAATTTTCACGGTATAAATAGATTCTGCCTTAGACAGGGTTTACTATGTGTATATGTATGTATGTATATATATACATAAAATACACACATATATCAAAATTTAGAAAGTAAGATAAATGAAACATGTATACTTTTGATTTGATATCCAAAGTACAATTAAAATAAAACATTTATTATAATTATTGTTATTCAAGTTAGATATCAAATTAAATGTGTATAAATTCGAGTTTATACCTAAAGTATGATTAAAATAAAACTTTATGAATAGTGAAATAAAGTGTAAGATTTTTTTTTATTTTTTATTTACTAAATTTCTTTTATACATGTAATTATTATATGATAAATTCATTAAATATGTGTAACACTTCAATTATATTTAATTTTCAATTGACTTTCAACTTATTTTATTTTAAAACTTGTTTTTAAAATTGTATTTTTTCCCCCGCGTACCTTGAGATATATAAAGAACTAATGTTTTTTAAAATCTATTGTCTTATTTAAAATCTATAATTTAATTGTATTTTCTCAATATAGTTTGTAGATGTCCACTGTTCTCTTTTTAGATTTTATTAAAATTAGGAATTTAATTCAGATTAGGTTAGAATTCAAAAGAATTTAAAGATTTCTGCTGATTGGTACTCTCTTTTAAAGTTTGTTATTCTAATTCGATTTGATCTTAAAATAAATGTATGAAAAATCATTTTTAAATAAGATAAACCGAATGGGTATAGTTTCGAATTCATGTTAAAATATAATTAAATTAAAACATGATTAAATTTGTATGTATATTTTTACAGAATATTATTGCACAATTAATACATTTTTATTAATTTTGTTTTTCATTCAAATTCTGCTAGAATTACTAGAAGTGTTTAAAGATTTTTGGTATTGGAAAGAAATGTTTTGATATTTTCTACAGTTCGTTATTCTAATTCGGTTCGTTCATAAAATAAATGCATTTAATTTCGAACTGATATCTAAAATTTAATTACAATAATATAAAACATAATTAAAAGTAAGCTAAGAATTTTAAAATTATTTGACTAATATGCCAATTTTTTTTTCATACATTTAATTATTGCTATATAATGAATTAAAGATATTATATAACATTGGATTTTATTTAATTTTCAATTGAATTTAAGTTATTTTGTATGTGTGATACACATTATAAAAATTGTAATTCTTTCTCGTACGCAGTACACCAAAGCATCCGAAGAATTAATCCTATTAAAAATCTGTTACCAATGAAATTTCGCTGTTTTGGCGATTTTGCTTATAAATTCTCGCACTTGCCTCTTTTTCATTTACATTGAAAGTAAAATCTAATTTTATTTTTTGTTCAATTTGAGAAAGAAATCCTAAAGACTAATTTAAATATTATGCACAAATGTAAAAAAAGTTTACTGCTTTTTACAGTTTATATTGTTCTAATGTGATCCTTTCATAAAATAAACATGTTTAAAGCAAATGTTTTAATTTTTTAAAAGTAATTTAAAACATGTGCCCTTTAACATTATTTCTAAAATGTATTTGCCTGAAAAAATATAATTAATAAAAAAAAGCTTATTTTAAGAACGTGATTAAAATTTTTGAAGAATTCTAAAATTATGTAGATTTATTGAAAATATTTGCTAAATTTCTGTTACTCATTTATTTTGTCATTTTTGATCAACTTGCGAAATGCATTAATTTATGTAGTGTCATGTTTCATCTTGAATTTACTCCAAAGTATGCAATTTAAAATACGAAATTAAATTGTTTACCTCATGTTTTATAACATTGTCTTAAATGTTGCATCTATTAAATGTCAGAAATGTGTACTGTTTAAACCAAACTAATTGGCAATCTCTGTCAATTATCATATCAAAGAACTGCTCGCACTTTCTGAATGCATATGCATGTTGCATTATTTGTATTAAAAAGTAGATATTCTATTATGTGTTTAAATACAAAATGTTTCGGCGATGAAAAATCACACACACATAGGGAGACAGACAGGCAGGTATAAAGGATATGTATGGTTGTATGTATGGTTGTTATTTGGGTTTGTTAGTTGTTTTTCTTAGTATTGTATAATTGAGCTTTGATTCGCCTATTTTATTAGTTAATTATTAGTTATTAACTGTGTCAGTGAAATGCAAATTGAATATATGATTAATATTCTGTGAGTCGATCATATATAGCTCTAATATCATATATCTGCAAATCATTTCGCAACTCTGGAAAGATAAAGAGATTGAAAATAACCTTAGAAATTTCTATACATAACGCATTTTTAACTTTTAATGTCTTTTCAGTTTATCAAAGTTAAATTAAACTTGAAAACTTCAAAAAATCCTCCCAAAAGGACTCAAAGGTCCAGGCACTCTTGACTGTGCTTTACTAAAATGCAAAATTTATTTTAAAATAAAAATCTTCACCGACAAGACCTCAAAGCGAAGAAGAAAAATGAATAACTTATATAGGCCATCTTTTCCGAGCTAATTTCACCGCTAGTAGTGCAGCTGAAGTAAATACAACTTCAACCCGGCAGGGCGCGTTACCGCAGCTCTTAAACAACTCAACGGGTGGCCTCCAGCAATTTGCGTGCACCTCCCTTCCACCCGACGACATAAAATCGCACAATGTGATGTAGCTAGGTAGGCACCATTCGATGCACAAATAATGGCATGCCTTTAATGGTGATCTGGCGAAGAATGAATATGCAGCTATTGTTGTTGCACGTTATTCATTGAGTTTTATGTTTTGTATCATTGGAAGCAGCGCTAAGTATCTATCCATACATCTATTTTTCATCTGTTTTTATCTTCAAATTTTTTTTCGGCGCTGTTTATTTATTCTCGTATCAAGAGAAGTGTGGAGCGTATAGCCGCCCGCTGAACTTTTACTATACTCACTGGTGCAAGAAATGTAGTTTTTTGACTGTAAACCGAAAGTGATGTCTTCACATTGTCAAGGCTGTTTTACATTAGACATGTTTTATGTATTTCTTCTACTGTGAATTCGAACGATATATAACTTAGGTCGGATTTTTTTTTTTTTTTTACGAATATTGCAATTCATGCATATTTCATCTCCATGTTATGCTTTTTTTTTTTTGTTTGTATGATGTTTGGTTATTAACGAGTATGATGGTAGGATTTTATGGAACTTTTGTCTAAATGTTACTATGTACGTTTGTACCAATTTATCTTGATGTAAGTCAAATGCACAATCTAGGAATATATAGTCGAATGTCCTTATTTTAAAATTCAAAAAGGGATAAAAAGGTTTTACTTAATTATAACGGGCTTTTTTCGTGAGAAGTACGAAATATTCTCTTGGATAATCAAAAATTCTTGTTTCCTTCATAAACACGAAATCACGAACGTTCTTGCTCTTGTGCAGTGTTGAATTCAAGTCATGGCCCGGGGGGAGGACAATCCCCCTCGGAGGAATGAAATGCCCTTCCCCAGAAAATTTCAGATTATGTGTTTTCAATGGTCAAAAGGTACAATCCCCAGTCTTCAGAATTTTATAATGTAACCCCCCCCCCCCCCCTCCGAGAAAAGTGTTTGTGCTCCTGTGCTATTCCACAAAGCTTCGTGTTATAATATTTCGCTATTTTCAAATCTTTTATTACTTCTGTGGCCATTTAGTTTTCAGTTTTAAAACCACTATCTGGGTTTTTTTTTTTTTTTTTTTTTTTTCACCCGTAACAGGACTTTTATCTCTTTTCTTCAAATTAAACTGGAATCGTAAGAAAACTTGACTCTATAGAGCTAGTAGAGATAAATTTCGAAATTTTAGATTACTATAAATCTCAAGTTTGCAAATTTATTGAAACATTTAAAAACTAGCTTACATGTGCTAGTTTACAAATTAACCCAATTAATTTTCTCCAAAAACATCTTTGTCTCTTAGTGGGAGCGACATTATGAATGAAAGATATTTCTTCAGAAGTTCGTGTTCTTTAGTAGTTAATACAAGATAAAAATAACCATTTAAAATGCAGTAATGTATGTTTTGTTTTTTCTTTTTTCCTTTTCATCATCAAAAACATTCTGGGAGATATTAAAAAAAGCAAATTGTGTGTGTACAGCATTTAAAAACGCTAAGCTCTTCGCGGAGTGCGTTTAAATTTTAATTTCGTGTGTAATTTTGGGTACGAAAGAGCCACTAATTATAATAATACTTCATTACAGAAAGTTTTTTTTTTCCCTGCCTCTTTGTCCCCAGCCCCCTCCCCAAAAGTTTTTTTATACTATTTAATCTTTTCAGCACTGTTGATGCTAAACATTTCTACCTGAATTTTTTTTTTTTTTTTTTTAATAAACGTGGCTCTCATTTACTGGACGGGGAGGAAAAAAAAAGTAGGAAAAAAAATACTTAGGATACCTGAGCCTACGAAACATAATCAATTTTTTAAAATGTGTTTAAATTTTTTCTCGACATTAAACCACCTATCATTAATAAGATTTTTTTTTTCATCTTCTGTGAAAGATGTAGCTAAGGAGGAGGGTGGGGTGGAGGGGATGAGACGGGGGGTAAAAAGACATTAAAAAAATGTTAATTCCATACCGCTGATTTCAACTGTTAAAAACTCTAAAAGAAGAAAGAGGGTTATATGTACAGAGAAGAAAAAAGAAAAAAAAAAAATGCATACAAAAAAATAACTTTTTATCTTTCCTACCTCGTGTGTTAGATTTAATTTCTACAAAGCTCTGATGATACGGTGGCAACACAAAAAAAAGTTTTTAAAAAATATAATACCTGGGCAAAGAATTCAAGCAAAAAAAAAAAAAAAAAATTCTGGCTCCTTTTTTTTTAAATATTTTTTTAATCTTAGTTTGAAAAGAGAGAGAGCAAGCGTTCGTAACGTGTGGTTTTTCCGGAACACTGCAAGTCGAGGAAAAATACCGGCATTAATTTTTCCATTAATTTCTGCCACCCAGTTAATAAGATAAAATTAACTTTTTTGCAAACTTTTTTTTATTATTATTGTTATTATGAGGATGGCACGTGAAGGGAAGAAGGAAAAAAACATAAATTAATAACCAAAAAAAAAATGTTACAGTCACAGTGTACTTTGCGACAGCGGTATTTTACTTTTTTTTTTTTCAAATATTATATATAAGTGTTTAGTTTTTTTTAATGTTTATTTGTATGTGTCTATGCTTGTTTCAACTTAAGCAAAAGAATTTTTTCAAAGGCTCTTTACAAATCCGCACCATAACATTTTTTTTTTTTTTTTTCGTTTTTGGAAATATTTAAGCAGTTAAGAAGAGGGGGGGGAGGAGTAGGGATTTAAAAAATTAAAAACC
Source organism: Maratus speculifer (assembly GCA_964019185.1). Classification (NCBI taxonomy): domain Eukaryota; kingdom Metazoa; phylum Arthropoda; class Arachnida; order Araneae; family Salticidae; genus Maratus; species Maratus speculifer. The sequence continues at coordinate 88,599,826 of OZ025300.1, read as the reverse complement.
TTGAAGCGATTTGTTTTTAAGCTGGGTAACTTTTAATCGTTTGATTATAAAGAACTGCACATGGTTGCTGTATAAATAGTGCATGCATTAACGATTCCTTTTTTGCTGTTGTTGTTGTTAAAATAACTTTTATAAATAATTTTTTTATGCTGTAGCTTTTAAAAATTAAAACTAAATAATAATTTATAATAATTTTCTTTAGTAGTGTTTATCTTAAAATGCCTTTCTGTATATGCTTTGCACATTTTTCAGTATACTTTTTACAAACCACAACTCTTTTAAATTATATATATTTCAGAATTTTAGATCCCCCCCCCCCCCCACACACACACACAATGAATCTGGACTTGAACTTTAAAACCTCGTTTTTTAAGTCTAAAATGCTATTGCGTTTTTCGGTTTTCATTATAATGTACAATGCCAAGAATGCACAATGAAACTAGTTTCTTCAGGTAGTAGTGTCTTTTGGATGCAGGTTCACCAATAGAATTTAGCGATACTCAACCTTTTTTTTTTCTTTCTCCTGGGTCGCAAACGGTTTGTTTCCAACGTTAGGCGGGCCGCAACGCAATATACGTATAAAAGGCTTTAAAAAAAAAAAAAACAATAATTAAATTATAAGATAAACTAACTTGTATTAAAATAAACCAGTATAACAAAATTAATATTGTCAATAGATATGGAACGTTTGTCACGGATGTGTCAATGTTTCCAAGAAATATTACTCCACTATTTTCTAACTGCATATATTGAACATACATTTTATTAAATAATTTTTCTGATTCAAAACATGTTTATTTGATTTTAATAAGCGCCATAATTGGCATCAGTAGATTGCGTGAACAATTTATCGGAATAATACCGAGAGCAGTAGAGGTTCATTAAATAGATATTCTGTCACTTGGGGAGTGTTTACATGAAAAATAAATTCATAGCCTTTCACATAAAAAAATAAATTCATAGCCAAAGTATTAATTACAAAAAAATTTACATACATAAGGCATCTCATCATACATTAAAAGCTAAACAAGAAATATTCTGTGTTTGACTTCCATAAATTTCAGAGAAAAATATTATAACTTCAATTTTTGTGTTTTTGTTACTACAAAGAAATTTCTTCGTATATTCTGCTTTGAGCCAAAAAAGGCGTGGTAATTTCTATCATTCTTCTGTATCAAAATCTTGGGAAAATAAGTAACTGAAATAGTGATAAACAATAAGTCGAAAATACATGAATAAATGTATCTAATAATTAATTTCTGGTATTTATAGAAATAATTCTTTCTGTCATATATTTTCTAATCATGTTTGCTTTTTGTTTAAAATATACTGATACGGTGACCAGCACTGCACATTTTGTTTTTAAGACCCTTTTCTGCTTCATTAAATCTATTTTTCTGTTATTCTTTATCTTCTGTATACATGTTATTGCCACCCCTCCCCCAGAAATATTTATATGGTCTCCTATGTTAAAATGTTGGAAAATATACTAAAAAAAAAAAAAAATTTTTTTAAAAATTTCCCTATTTACAGCAACTTGTTTTTAAATTCTGATTATCCTATTACATATCTATTAGGTTGGGATGTGTTTATTTGCTGATAAATTTTTAATTCCGTTATGGAACAGTAACAGAAAACAAATCCCTAGCTTATATGCATCGTTTTAATTGCAAAAGGATTAATCTTCCATGATCAAGAAGTGCACGCTGTGAAGATTTTTTTAAAGCCTTGTTTTTTATATGGCATGAGAAAGCCTCCAAGATTAATCAATTTTATTGATTTTTTTTTTTTTTACAGTGCTTTTCCTGCAAGAAATAAATTGTTGATTTTACAGTATTATACCGGCAGCTGGGGTGTCAGTATAATACTATAAAACCAACAATTATGCTGTTAAATAACAATAAACAGTAAAAATAAACAGTAATATACCGCTAAGTAGTAATAAGCGGTATATTTCTGCAATTTTATTTAAAAAACGGTATACTATTTCCGGTTTTCACGTACAATATTAGCACCCCAGCTGCCAGTATTATACTGTAAAATCAACTGTTATTTTTTGTAGAGTTAAATCTGTTGTTTTCTTGTCTTTACATTTTAATAATTTTTTTTTCTTTCTTTTCTCAATTTCAGTTCTAAGTCTACGCAATACTCAAGAAGACGAGCCACCCGACCCCCAGCTAATGCGGCTGGATAACATGCTCATAGCAGAGGGCGTCGCGGGTCCAGAAAAGGGCGGCGGTGCTTCTGCGGCAGCGAACGCGTCCGCGGCGGCCGCCTCCCAAGGCTCCCAATGCGAAAATGCCATAGAACACTCAGACTATAGGGCGAAATTGGCACAAATTAGGCAAATATACCACCAAGAATTAGAAAAATACGAACAAGTAAGTACCCCCGTTTTTTTTTTTTTTTTTTTTTTTTTTTTTTTTCACTTTCTTTCAAATGAGTCGATCAGGCTGTGCATATGTATGCCAATTACCGCAGTAAAAGAGCCATAAAATTCTTCCGTGTGTTTTCCTTTTTAACAACTAGCTGATTCTGTAAAAATTTACAGCAAACAGTCCAGTCATTCGACAGTTTTTTGCAAAACTTGTTACATAGCCAGCCTAATTTAACTTTATTCTGGTCCAAAAAATGGACAATAATATCAGCGGAAGAATTGACATAAAAAAGTTACTGGTCCCAAGTACCAGTAAGCATGAGCGTTTACTGGTCCTCAGTCATCACATTGGTCCGTGATAAAATTCTATCAAGTACAGTACATTTAAACCATTGAGTTCCCCCCCCCCCCCCCATTCTTCCTACTAGAATATAAATCAAACTTCATTTAAGTTACCCAAAATTTTCGAAATTACCCAAAATGCAAAATTATAATTTGCTAAAAAAAAGTATATAGTGCATAAACAAAAACTAAAAGATTATTAATTATGCATTTTATTTCGGATCATTTATTTCAACTGACTGTAATGATTGTAAGGTGGGGGCAATTTTTTTTAAAATATGTATATGTATATATAGAACCATTTGATAATACTACAAATCAACATCAATTACTGGAAAAACATGTTGATGCCAAATTATATCAAGCAGAGGAGTTGTCAAAATTTGGAATAAAATTGGAAATGTGGTATTTAGCTCGTTATCAAGGGCAATGCTAAATAGCCACATTAATTGCGATTAATTTCTGAATGAAAATCAGGATAGACCTAAAAATTATTTCCATATTGCCCGATTAATCGCAAATGAAAACTCAATTCAAAGAAAAATATTAGATAAATAATAAGACCATAATAGAATTATCAATATATTAATTGCATTGGAAAAACTATTTCAAAGAAAAAATATTAGAAAAATAATTAAACTGTAATTGAATATTGATAAAGATAAACTTACAAGTATCAATCGCAACCAGTAATCACCATTGAGAACAGGAAAAAGAAAATAATAATATAATTGAATTATCATTGATTGATTTCATATATATATTTTCAAATAAAATAAAAATTTGTGGTTTATGTTTGGTTCGGTTTTCTCAGGGATGGGAAAATTTACGTTTACTTGTCAGAGACACGGGGGGGGGGGGGGATACTAGTTAAGCGGACCACTAAATTTTTTTAATTAATGGTCAGATTGAATTTTTGAAGGTCTCGAGTCAGGGTATTACCAAGGATTTCGAGCGCTGAATATGATCAGAAAAGCATTAAATTACGGTTGTTTAACAGTTTTCAATAGAAATGGTCAAATGATTGGGCAGAATGTTGCAAATTTGTAACAGTTCAGTTGCCATCTTTCTTATTGCTGTTTAAAGATTTTGAAACAAATAATAATATATAGTGATAAAAATCCTTCCTACCTTTCCCCCCAAATTAATTAAAATCTCCCAAAAAAGAGGTAATAAATATTTCAGGGGGTCTTCCTCTACTGTCATCGCATTAGTTGTCGGGCGACAAAAGAATGACTACATCAAACAAGCCGAATAAGTTCCCATACTCTGTCGCGTTGGTGTACTTCAACCTTCTGAAGCAGATAAGTGCTTAAAACGTTTTCCAGGGATATTTGGAGTAGGATTTATCCCAGTAAACGCATGTAAAAGAAATTTCCGATGTTCCCTCTGCCATCAAAGACTACATAGGTTACCAACTTTGTATTGGCCAAGCCCCTCCAAAACATTTGTAAAATCAGGATGCTTCTCCCTTCCCTCTCTTTGTGCTATATATATACGTTAGAATTTAAAAAGTAAATTCTAAATACATGGCGATATCACAACAGAGCCTTAATAATAACTAGTCGCTTCGGACTTTTTAGCTTGTCAGACAAGTACATTTCTCATTCTTTGCCAACTTACATCAGTGACATGGTCTACATTTTCAAAATTGCGAGTCCCTATCAAATAGGGAACGAACTTTTGCAATCGCCGAATAAAATTTTATTTCGTCCGTTATCCCAGTGTTATTATTCGCTTAAAGTTATGATATAACTTATTAAGAAAGTAAATTAATTTACAAATGTAAATTATTTAATGTCCTATTGTGTAAGATTACGTGGTTTGGTACATTTTGTCCATATGCATACCTAAAAAGGCCATTTTTTTTTTTTACTGCACTTTTAAGGACAGGAGGTTCTTTCAAAACTTCATTATTACCCGTATATGAACTTCTATATCTTTAAATGACTGTGATTCATTCTTTTGGGTCAATAAATTCCTTGCTCTGCCCTCTTCAATTAAAAACTACATAACCTGATGTAATAACATGTTCCCTTCATGAAGCAAAAAAATAAAATAAACTAGTATAAAACGACCCTCAAAAACTTTATTAGTCAAACAAGACCAACCTTCTTCCGAACCTTGCGATACATATTAAAAGGTAAAAAAAAAAAAAAGCAAGAAAACATCTAAACTCCACTTTGACTTCCCGCTGAGTTTTGCATTATTGGCCAGGTAAACCGGCGTTCTTTTTTGAGCAACATAGCGATTTCATTAGGGGACAACACTCCCAGATATTAGCATACAAATTGGAAGCTTTTATGACGAAGAAAACTTCTCTACAAAGAGGTGTGGCACCTTTTTAAGAGGGTTTTTAATATTGCCTCTGAGAAACCTCGCCCATTTGATTATTACTGCAATCGAGGATTGGTTTTGTAAATGAGGCGAAATCCTGTATACACACACAACAGTTGACCGAATATGGACGAATTTGTTGAAGGCCGTGTATCTATCAGTGGTGAAAATTAAAATGTAATATGTTGTAGTGGGTTTTTTAATAGATTACTGGCTTGTAACATATTGATCGGAGACGAAAAGAGTAAAGAAAAAAAAAAAAATAAATAAATAAAAGCTATTAGTGAAGCTAATATTCTTTCTTGTCTCGTGAATTGATGTCTGATGGAGTATTGAGAATTTTCTTAATGTAGTTCTATTTTATTTTTGCTAATATTTAAAACAGCTTAGTCATGTTCTTAATGTAGTTCTATTTTTTAAAAAATAGCTTAGTTATGTTCTTAATGTATCTATTTTATTTAAAATAGTTATGTTCTTGCTGTAATTCTATTATATTTTTTTGTAATATTTGAAATTGATTAGTTATGTTCTGACTAGATATCAGGTGTTCGTTAATTTCATGATATTTTGATATTGGGGCAATACATTTTTCATATGTCCTATATATTTCAAATAGCCAATTTACTGCTGATTATAAAACTGCTGATAAGTTCCTTTCTTTGCCCTTTTAACAAAAAACTACATTATCTACATTATTGAAGCAAAAAAATAAAATAAAATAAAATAATAAAAAATAAAATAAAATAAATAAATAAATAAAAATAAAATGGCATGAAACGATCCTCAAAAACTTTATTAGTCAAACAAGATTAAATATTTAATTTTCATAATTTTCATAAACGTTCATATTGCAAATATTTTCATACGTAATATAAATTAGAAACTAAAACCTATTTCACTTCACACGAAAACTTTAAGAATATTCTAAATGTCTTTTTCGTTTTGCCTATTTGATTATTACTGCAATCGAGGATTGGTTTTGTAAATGAGGCGAAATCCTGTATACGCACACAACAGTTGACCGAATATGGACGAATTTGTTGAAGGCCGTGTATCTATCAGTGGTGAAAATTAAAATGTAATATGTTGTAGTGGATTTTTTAATAGATTACTGGCTTGTAACATATTGATCGGAGATGAAAAAAGTAAAGAAAAAAAATAAAAGCTATTAGTGTAGCTAATATTCTTTCTTGCCTCGTGAATTGATATCTGATGGAGTATTGAGAATTTTCTTAATGTAGTTCTATTTTATTTTTGCTAATATTTAAAATAGCTTATGTAGTTAGTCTATTTTATTTAAAATAGTTTAGTTATGTTCTTACTGTAATTATATATTTTTTGTAATATTTGAAATGGTTTAGTTATGGTCTGACCAAGATGCAATATATTTTTCATATATAATCCTATAGTTTTCAAATAGTCAACTTACTGCTGATTGTAAAATTGCTGATTTATCCAATGCTGATAAATTCTGTTTGTCCTATTAACTAAAATCTACATTATCTGATGTAATGACACGTCCCTTTCACGAGGCAAAAAGATAAAATAGCATGAAACGATCCTTGAAAACTTTATTAGTCAAACAAGACTAAATATTTAATTTTCATAATTATCATACCCCCCCCCTTAATATGCCCCCCCCCCAAAAAAAAAAAACTTTACAAATTTTAGTAACTAGAATTTATTATTAACTATATTACTTATTTTTTTACAGAAGTTATTCACACTCACACGCTCGCATTTAAAAAGAAAAAAGTAATAACCGCTTTTTGACAGTGTTAAAAGAAAAGGGGGAAAAGTGGAAAGAAATCATTATTCGAGAATATCTTCAATCGGTTTTTATGTGGCATTACTCTCGTTGCATATCAAACAGAATTCCCTTTTTCAGTTATTCAAAGTAAGAAGATAAACATACATATATGTATCCAAAGCAATTTAGACTGCGCACAAAATCAATTCTTCCATCCATCCTCTCTCTACCTCTCCAGTTTTTAGCCTTCCCCCGACCTTTTTTTTAAACATTCCAAATCGCTACGATCTGTGTAATTTTCTGCAGAAAAATGCCCGCATAAATATCTGTTTCACTCTGTCTTTATCTGCTGCAAAACTGGGCTCCGGGTAAAAAACATGAACCAAACTACTACACCGAACGACGAAGGGTGGTGGTGGTGGAGTTTCACTACAGAGAATGAAAAATCTACGCCAAATATCTATTCGCCAATAGTCCTCCCCCACCTTGATTTCCGTCTGTTTTTTCGCCAAAAAATGAAAAAGAATAAAAAAAAAAGTTTGAACAAAATAAAAAAGTAGAGAAAACACAAAAGGCTGGAAACAATGACGAGGCAGCTGGTCATCTTGCGGTATTAGATATCCCCTCCCTCTTTTGCAAAACTGCTGAGACATCTAATGATCAGTGTAAAACGATACGGAAAAACTCCAAATCCTGCGCGCCCACCCCCACCAAACCCCCGGAGATGCCTATTTATCAATCCACAGAGAAACTGGCCCAATGACGAATCAGTTGAAGGGACCGGATACATATTGCGGTATCGAAGGATTTTTTTTTTCTTCATCAATTCACTTATTCCAGCAGATGCTGTCTTTTTTAGATTGGTAGTTTGATTGAAAACTCGCAGCTTATTGCTGTCAAGGACAGATTCGATTCAGGCAAATGAACTAGAAATGGATTGAGAAGATTATTTCTGTCTGAGAATACGTTTTCATACTGGATCAAAATGTAAACGTAAATTTCTAAGAGAAGGTGGAGAGAGTATAAAAGAACTATCGAGATTTGAATATATATTCAAATAATATTTTATCATGAATGTTTCAGTTTGTTGACATCATTTTCTTACATACTGAATGGTAGAGACTGGACAGTATAAGGTTTTTACTTTATTTCTACACCTTCGTGAAAAATCACTCTCCGCCAATAAAAAAAAAAAAATAGTGAAATAAATTATTTAATATTACACAATATGTTACAATAAAAAGAGATTTTTTTAACTTCGACAAATTTTTATTAAAAATAAAATTTTACTAATGTGTTTAATTTTTAAGAATTACCGTTCTTGACTTATCTGATGCAAAGTACAGTTTATTGTATTTGAAACATTGCGATAGATATGATATACAGTATATCTGTTAATAAAACAAATCTGTGAAAAATATTTTTTTTTCTGTTTGAGTAATTATTAATAAAATTTTTAAAAAAATGTAATTAATATCCCACTTTATGTTTGTGTAAAATAAAATATACGGTAAAGTTATTATTAAGTGCAATATATCAGTTGTTTTTTAATTTTCCTATAACCAAAAGGAAAAATTTGACATAAGTTTTAATTTATTTTTGTCTGAAAATGCATGAAAATAGCAGGTGTTGTTTTTCAGAAACTATCAAGTCGCACTCATCTCCCCCCCCCCCCTTTTTTCTTTTTTTGTGCAAACACAATAGATTTTTCAGAAAAAGGTATCATAGTACCAAATTTACGCGCGAAAGTAAAATAACCACTGAAACAAGATGAAAAATGTGTTAGTCACGTGATCAAAATTACTTATAACTCAATAGGTAATTTATTGATCGCAAAATAAAAAATACAGTTCGATTCCAAATCTCTTTCACAATCATGCCTTCCAATTTTGTATATTTTTGTTAAAAAATGAATTTGTAAATGTGTTAAAACGTGTTGGCTTGTTGAACAGAGCAGTTGGGATTACCGCCTTATGAAAATATTTTTAATAGAAAGCTGTCACTTGGAATTTAAGTATCCCTTTGTAAGTGAATTGTAGTTTAGAATTATCATTATATCCAACGCAAAATGAAATTAGGCAAATTATTCCAACATCACTTAAGTTTTAAAAAATTTCTGACCTTCTTAAAGAATTAGTTGCATGTTTTTAATGTCTAAAAAAATTGTATCACAGATCTGAAAAAAAAAAAAAAAAAAAAAAAAAAAAAATTAAAAGTGGGGAAAAAATCATTAATTTATTCCTAATAATAATGTTAAAAAGTTAAAATATAGTAGGCTCCCTCACATCTACAACTCTCTAAAATCCGCACATAATTTACGGATATAAATAATGAAGCTTTCAATTCAGATATAGGGACAAAATTTTACATTTTTGTTTTATATCAATTTCATGTATATATTTTAATTTGTAATTTTTGTTAATATAACTAAATTCATAAGGTTTTTTATGAAGAAAGAATAAATTTATTTCTGAAAAAATGCTAGATATTTCTTATATCATTGGTAATCACAATCTTCTTATCAAATATATTTATGTATTAAGTTTTTTTTTTATTAAATCTGGATAAACCTGAAAAAAAAACTTTATTTTATGATTTTGATCTGAATTAGTAATGCCCTTTTTTGAGGCACGTTTCATTGAATAATTTAGAAAAAATACATTCCATTTTCATAATGAATATTTAGTTATACTTTATTGATTGTTAATTTGACCTTTGCTTTTAATATTTTAATCACTTTAAAAAAAAATCTAAGTTTTTATTATTTTAGTTTATTACTTATTTATATTTTATTATAGGCATTCTCTGTAGTTTCGATTGGATTGTTAATTACATTCGAATTGCTCTTTAGAAAGGTAAACAAAGCAATGACCAAAAATTCGCAAAATTCTAAAATCCGCATAACCTCTGATCCCAAGCTGTGCGGATTTGAGGGATTCTACTGTCACATAATACATGTCATACAATAATTTTTTTATTCTTAATATTTTTCTATGAAAGTAAAATACTTCTGGGCAATGAATTGTTGAAGGAATTTGTAATCGAACAATTTTTTTATTATTATTTTCCAATGAATTTATTGCAACTTAAATTATATGCAATAGTTTTCTCGAAACAGCAGTCTTTTCCTTTACTATGATGTGCCTGGAAATTTGTTTCAAAACGTCAACTTTGGCTGAATATTCTGAAAATTTTTAGCTTCTACCGAAAGAACTGATAAAAACAATTCGATTAACATGGTTTCTTAATGGGAGTGCTTACTAATTTGATAAGTTTTCGAATAAAAATTAATTTAAAAATGTGTCAGGAAGTAGCCAGTTTGGGTTTGAGAACAACATTAACAGAAGTTAAATTAAAAGTAAATAAATAAGTTTTATGGGAATCCTTTAAAGATATTTATGCATTTATTTACCTTGATAAGAATTCAATAATTTAAAACATCACAGGTTGTATCGGGCCATTCTCTGAAAAACGGGTTAAATATCCTGCATCTCAGTAGCGTAGCTATGTTTTTTGGCGCCCGGGGCCAGGAAGAAATTTTGCGCCCCCACCCCAATATAGATATATAACAATTTCCTTCAATTTGGCGCCCCTAGGCCTCGGCGCCCGGGGCGGACGCCCCCCTTGCCCCCCCCCCCCTAGCTACGCCACTGCTGCATCTGGTACTTGCATAAATACCCATATCCATTAACTTATAAGTCTATAAATATTTACTATATATTTAAAATAACAAAATATAGTAGATTTTCATATCAGCATTATTGTTTTAAATTGAGGGTGCAATGGTATTATTAAAACAGTACTAATATTAACCAGCCCCACGCGTGATTCTGAAATGACCTTTTATAGATTTAAAAATATCTATTAATCCTATGCCTAATTAATCTGCATATTTCAGGTCCATACTATAAAAAAAAAAAAAAAAAAAAGACAATGTCCTGCTCATAACACTTACATAAATACTCCCCAATCTATTAACTTATAACAATGGGGGATGCAAAGGGGAATCACGAGGGTCATAACCCTTTTCTCACCTCTCCCTGGATAACGAAAATTTCTAAAATTCATTTTAAAAATGAGATAACATTAAATTTTTTCAAACTTAACTCTTAATTAACGATGATAATATTTCTTACTTTTTAAGGTTCTACTTATATCCAAAAGTACGAATTCATTTTTAATCTCAGCCGCAAAACATTTGCAAATGCACTTGTTGAAAACAAATTTGATTGATTAGCGTGTGCCATTTTTCGATGAAGGTAAAAAAAATTTCAAAAAATTTCGGTTAAATGTGTTGTTTTAAACTGAATTTCAAGCTGCGGCAGTGAGTTTCTCGTTCAAATTCTAAAACTGGGTTAAAATATTCCATTTCCGAATGATTCTTTGCCTTTATAAGAAAATGGAAAATTCTTTAATTTCTTGGTATCTGAGTATATCTAAATTTTATATTAATATGCAATGTTTTTTACGAATAAAAGTGATTTTTCCGTAGTATCAGAAAAATAGTCATTTTGGCTATAGGAACAGTGTTCAGTATAAAAATTGTTCATTCAGAGATGTAACCCCTTTCCTCCCCTAAACTCTAAGTGGATGGCTGGATCCGCCCTTGACTTATAAGTTGTTAAAATATAAACTATAAATTAAAAATAACAAAAAAAAATGTAATGTTTTCATATTAGCATAGACTTTTCAGTTTGAAAATATAATAAAATTGTTAAAACATCAGTAATGTATAGAAAAGCTGACCCACACGTAATATGAAATGGCCCTATCATAGTAAGCTTTTTTCCGAACATGAAACATTTACTTACATTTTGCGTCCCGATTGTTATTTTTCTTTCAAAATAAGGTTTGTATTCGGATCCCTAACCATGCGTGGAAGGACATTTGCTGTTTTTGCGAAGAGAAGGAGAAGAAAAAAAAATTCTCTAACGCGCAGAAATGGACATCGCATAAGATAGAATAAAATAAAATGAAAAAGAAACCGACGCCATCCCCCTTTTCAAACAGGTCGTATCGTACATTTGTTTTGTTTTTCTTTATACATATATACGTTTTGTACATTCTATCTAAAGGCCCCCTATCACGTGTTACTCTGACAAGCTGTCCTACTAGCCAGCACAGCGAATTTTCATTTCAGACATTTTTTTTTACCCTCCCCTCTTTTTCCTGGGAGGGCGAAATGGCCCTACATATATCTATACAAGACTGAAAGAAGGGGAAAAAAATATCTATATAAAATAGAAACTCCAAGAAAAACACTAAGGCATTTTGAAAGCTTTGTGTTGGAATAATAGGTTCGAGACGGGAGGGTTCACATCTAGGTTTAAAGGTGAAATAGTGCTGCAATAGGGATGGTGGGTAGGAATAATGCATTTTCCTTTTCCCCTCTCTCTCAAGCTATTTCCTTTTTTTTTTTTTTCCAGTCTTTCTCTTACCAGATGTGTCCAGTTCTACGTATGACCAACAGGAGGTTTCAGGAATTTAGGAACTTGAATCCCAGTGATCTGTTTAAATTTTTCATTCTCTACTTCTATGGTTGCGTTGGGGATTTTGTGCGGGAGGAAGAGTTCTTTTAACGCCCCCCTTACTCTCTTTCAACCTGAATTTTTTCCCCTTAGTTTTTTTTCCCTACTTTATTTTATATATTTTATCATCACCCGGATTTTTTTTAAATGTGTTGCATTGCGTATATATATATATTGTGGTAAAACATTTTCTCCCATATCCAATTTTTATGTTTTTCTGTGTTTATTTTGCGCAAACTTTGGCTTGAACTCAGCGATACGCAATAGTTTACATGAGCTTTATGTCACATTTAAGGAATCTCTACCGTTCTGCTTGTTGCATCATAGTACAGTTTTTAAAATTTTAAACCCTCTATTATGTAATATATCACATCTGATTTTTATCGATAAATGCTGTATATTAACCTTTTTAGACTAAACAATCCCAGTTTCACATCAAGATCATTTGATGAGTCAAATGACTCTAATTCGGTCTATTCGACGGTATTGCTAGACTAATTATGTCCTTTTTTGTTTCTCAAAAACCGTAATTATTGGATAAAACCTTAACCCTTTCGGGTCCGATTTTTTTTTTCCAATTTTGCGAACGAAATTACTTTTATTTTAATAACGTTTATCGTTGCGCCGTTTATCGCCATATTACTAATATGACTAAGAAAATTTTCTTGGAGATGTTTAGAAAATATTGAATTACAATAAGATTTAACGTATTGCAACTTTCTAATACTTTTTGCGCTTAATTACACTAGGTAGAACCCGTCAAATTTTGACGAAAGAAAATGTTTAAGAAGGAACTGTTTCATTAACTTATAATAAACTTAGAAAATTAGTTATAGTAAAAAATGCATTTTATATTAGTACATGTAACTCTTAAACAAACGATATTTATCGTCAAATTAACAAAATATTACTTCTATAAAACGCAGTTGTAGAAATTGTTAAAATTAAACTTTAATCGTATATGTAAGCAGTAAAAATTAATAAAGATGCGTTATTATGATAAAGTTATCAAGTAAGGTTCTTATGCTAGTATTCCAAAATGAAAAAAAGCAAAATTTATTCAACTTTGACTCAATCACAGAATTTTTTTTTTTCCCGTCAAATCTAAACCCGGCATCATTTTCACCATATCAAAATTTGCAAATGTACATTTCACATCTGTATTCACGTTTAAAAAAAATTGGCATTTTAATTTGATAATTTTGATTCAAAACTTGAAGTCTCAATGACTATTAGCTGAAATAGATATTAAACTGTTGATATTCTTTTACGTGTACATCAAATTTTGTAAATGAAGTCAAAATTCACCGGATTTTATAACAGAAGATATTTAAATTTCTATTTTTTCCCTTTTAATGAGAGAATGGCAACATAAAGATAGAGCACTCAATTTTTTCTCTTTTTTCCTTTGCTTTAAATAGAAATGGAGTACACCTGTTGCCACGATTAGAAAAGCAGTATTAAATGCTACAAAAAAATTAATATTTCAAAAACAAATTAAGATACAGCTTTCAAACAAATTTCATTTAAAAGTACATTTTTTTTTTCCTACACGATGGTGTAAAAATTAAAAATATGCGACATTAAGAAGTTTAAAAATTTTTAGTAGCAAAAATTGCAGTACCGAAATTCATTTAAAATTTGACAGTGTTGCCATGCGCAAAATGACGTATGCGTTACGCACAGATACGTTTGGCCTTTATAATATAGATATTATTCCTTCAGGAAAGTAACCTTTATTTTAAATTCACAGAGTGAAATATATGTTTAAAATAAAAGAATATCAAACTTCGCAAAGAGAATTAAACAAATAACAATAAATATTATTAGTAATAAATGCCTATACATAAATGAAAAAATCACATAGTAAATTCATAGACATATACTGACATGACTGCATGTAAATAGTACCAGAAGTGTTTCTTAAAACAAAATATTTCATTAAAAGACACGTACTATTAATATATTAATAGTACATCAGATCCGAAAGGGTTAAAATTATTATCATTACTTCTGATCTGTATTTTAATTTTGAGTAATCGTCAATATTGAGACATTTATCGATGCTTTTAGAAATTTCTTTTTTTATCCATTGTTTTATTCATTATCTTTCTTCCTCGACAAACCACCAACTTTATCTTCCTTTCTCCGCACACTTTTAAAGCTGCAAATTTAATAAGCGCTAATTCTTGAATCGGCTGTGTATTTATCTTTTAAAATGTCGCTGCGTCGTGCGAATTATAATTTAAATTGCCGCTGTGTTTAGTCACAAACTTAAAATATACTGTTCGTCCCGCACCACAAATTCAATTCAAAAACTAAAGGGGGGTGTTCAATTATTCATGTCTCCTGTTCTAAATTTTCGCTGGTGGTAGGGGTGAGGTGAAGAGGAGTGGAGGGAACCAGGGAATAAGTTTCAATTAAATCACGCTTTTAGGACTTCGCTTGTGGCATCTCTTCTTTTTAAAATTTCACTGAAAATGAATCTATTGTGGTGAAGATGTTCTGTTAACCTAATATGTGTAACGTCTACGGACGAGCGGGTTTTATATTTTTATTTGCTTGCTTTTTTCTTTATTTTTATTTTATTATTTTTTTTCTTCTCTCTTTTGGCTCCTTAAGGTTTGGCATAAAATCAACTATGAAATATTCACGTCTTCCCTGTCTTACTTTGCACTCTTCCCCCTCCCCACACTCTCCACTTCACTCCCGAAGCCTTTTGCGACCGAACATAATGACATTAAGTCGGGTTTAAGATTGATGAGCCTACCTTACGCCGAGGGAGAAGGACCATTCCTTTTGCCGAGCTTTCGGATTTGGCGAAATTTTGCTTTTTTGGCCGTTATCATCTCTTACAAATTTCGATGCTTTACTTCTTATACGTTATATAAAATTGATGTTTGAATATGAATAAAAATATCAGTCGCATTTTCAGATTTGTTTTTCTTAAATATTTTCCCCGATGGTTTTTTTACTGAATAAATAAATAAAGTGAAATTTGTAAATGTTGTCAGAGAATAAAATTTGTTTTCTATATAATATGCCAAATATTTTTTTTATTTATTAAATATTTGGTGATAATACCTTTTTTAACCATTATCATACTTCTATACGTTGCAAATCTCGTTTTATTTCTCACATATTTTTATGAATTTGCTTTTTCGAGATTAATAAAAATTTTGGTTTTATTACCTCTTTCAAATTTAGCTGCTTTATTTCTCATACATTTTATAAATGTGATGTTTGAATATGAATAAATATATTAGTGGCATTTTTAGATTTTATATTTCTCTCTATCTCTTTGCTTTGGGTAAATGAATAATGAAAAATTTTAAAATATTGTCAGAGAATAAAATTTGTTTTCCATATAATAATATGCAAAATATTTTAAAATATTTATTAAATCCTTTGTGATAATACTTTTTAACGTTATGATACTTTATACGATACAAATCTCGTTTTATTTCTCTCACATTTTTATAAATTTGCTTTTTCGATATTTATAAATCTTTTTGTATTATTACCACTTTCAAATTTCGCTGCTTTATTTCTGATACATTTTATAGATTTTATGTTTAAATATGAATAAAAATATCTGTGGCATTTTCAGATTTTTTTTTCTTTTAATAATATTTCTCCTGATATTTTCTTGTATCGAATAAATAAAGGGAATTTTTAAAATATTGCCGAAGCTTAAAATTTTTCTATATAATAATATGAAAAATATTTTTAAATATTTATTAAATCCTTTGTGATAATACTTTTTAACGTTATGATACTTTATACGATACAAATCTCGTTTTATTTCTCTCACATTTTTATAAATTTGCTTTTTCAATATTTATAAATCTTTTTGTATTATTACCACTTTCAAATTTCGCTGCTTTATTTCTGATACATTTTATAGATTTTATGTTTAAATATGAATAAAAATATCTGTGGCATTTTCAGATTTTTTTTTTCTTTTAATAATATTTCTTCTGATATTTTCTTGTATCGAATAAATAAAGGGAAATTTTAAAATATTGCCGAAGCTTAAAATTTTTCTATATAATAATATGAAAAATATTTTTAAATATTTATTAAATCCTTGGTGATAATACTTTTTAAACCTTTATCATACTTTATACGATACAAATCTCGTTTTTTTTTTTTTTTTTTTTTTTTTTTTTTTTTTTTTTTTCCCACACATTTTTTTTATGAATTTGCTTTTTCAATTTTAATAAAAAATTTCGGTGTTGTTACCTCTTTCAAATTTCACTGCTTTATATAAATTTAATGTTTGAATATGAATAAAAATATCAGTAGTATTTTCAGGATATTTTTTTTAATAAAAATATTTCTGGCAATAGATTTTTTATATTAAAAAATAAATAAATGGAGCTTTTAAATATTGTAAATGTTATCAAAGAATAAAAAAATTTTCCATGTAATAATATGCAAAATATTTTTTAATATCTATTAAATCCTTGGTAATTGTATATTTTAAAAGCATTATCATATTTTATGTAATGCAAACCTCGCTGTATTTCTCTTTTTTTTTTTTTTTTTTTTTTTTTTTTTTTTTTTTTTCTTCTTTTATCAATTTGCTGTTTCTATACGAATAAAAATATGGAGGAGGGCATTTTAAAGATTATTATTATTATTATTTAAGATAAAACTATTTCTCGGGTGATTATTTTGCCCAGAATAAATAAATAAATAATTCTCTTAATATTTTGAAGATTTTCTTAATATTTTGAGAAAATAAAACTACTTGTTTCTAATATATTATTATGCAAAGTATTTTTAACTATCTATAAAATATGCTTAATAATTTATGGAGAAAATATTTATTAAACTTAGCTATAATACTTTTTTAGTGAATATCATACTTTAAAAATATTATTTCATATCTCTTACATTTTATAAATTTGCTGTTTAAAAATATGAATGGAAATGTCAGTGGCGTTTTCGAGATATTTCTAAAATATATTTCTCTTAATAGTTTTTTGCCCCGAAAATAAATAAATAGATGAATATAAATAAGTGAAAAATTAGAGAACAAAATAATTTTTATTCCCTATATGCAAAACATTTTTAAATATTTAGTAATCATCTTTAATTTATTTATTTATTGTTTTATTTTTAGTGATTTTTTTAACCGTTATCATATGTTACAAATGTTATTTAGTTTTTTATATGTTTTATAAATTTGCTGTCTAACTCTGAATAAAATATCACCTCTAATAATTTTTTGACTTAAGGAAATAAATGTGTAAATGTTTTCAAAGCATAAAATCCTCCCTTTTTTGCTTTGTATAATATTATAAAGCAAAATGTTTTTTTAAAAACTGTTTTACTAAATACGTTTATTGAAAGAAAAGTTTATCTTTTGTAATAATATATTTTTAACCTCTATCCTACATTACACTTACATACACTTATAGCTTTATTTCTCGTCATTTTCATAGTGTTTCTGAAAAAAAAAAAAAAAAAAAAAAAAGCTATTTTTAATGTTTTTTTTTTGGGGGGGGGGGATATTTTTTTAAATAAAATTGCCTGTAAATAATTTTAGAATTTAGTAATTTGTACACACATGTGAAACATTTCGGTACACGTATATATTTATTTAATATAATTTATTGCAAATCTTTTAATTACAAGTTGATAAATATTTTAAATTAGAAAAAAAATAGTAAAACAAAACTTTTTTTTTTCAATATTGTTCAATTATTTAAAATTAATTTTACTTCTGTTCTTCTTTAGGCATATTATTTAAAACGTGATTATTTATAGTATTATTGTCCTTTTTTATGCTTTTCATAAATTGATTAGAATGCAGAATAATACATAGAAAGCTGAAATTTCGATGGTAAAATTAGGACACCCTCTCCTCTTTCCTTTAAATAAAAATATAATTGCCGAAAAATTGTCTAAAAATAAGATCTAGTTTATATTTTATTTAATAAATGAATAGTTTAACACCCATAGATTGAAAAATATCCCTAATTTCCTTTACAACTTTCTTCTTTGCTTCTATGCAGAGAAAACAACTAACTCGCGAAAATTACATGCGAGGATGTTATTTGTACATTTGACCACGCCTTTTGTTTTTCTAAGTACCTCTGATCTTCAACTATTCAATCACATTTTTTCACTTATTTAATAAATAATTTGCATTCATAAACTAAAAAATATTTGCGCTACATGCGGTGTGTATGTGTTGTGAAAGCAAAAAATTTTAAATTTTAACTTACAACTAATTTTACACATCCTCGCGAAAAGATACTTGCATATGTTATTCTCATAGTTGACAACTCTATCCGTTCTATTAAATAGCACTAATTCTTCATCTTACCTAATCGCAAAATTATTTCTTATTTGTGTAATAAATAGTTTTACGCTCACACTGAAAAATATCCGTACTTTCCTTTAAAACTTTCTTCCTTGCACGCATTCTGTATGTGCGGAGAAAGTAACTTCACACATACTCGCGAAATCGTACTTTGGAGGATGTTTGATGTTGCTATTATTTGAATAGATGTCAACTCCTCTCGTTTTTTAAATATGGTTGATATTCAGCTTATTTAATAGTAGAATTATTTCTCACTTATTCAATTGTATTCATACGCTCAAAAATATCTGCATTTTCCTTTAAAATTTTCTTCCATGAATAGCTGTCAACTTCTCTCGTTTTTAATATTGCTGATCTTCAGTTTATGTAATCGCAGAATTATTTCTTACTTATTCAATACAAAGTTTGTTTTCAATACGCCCAAAAATATCCTCATTTTCCTTTAAAACTTTCTTCCTTACACGCATTATGTATGTGCGGAGAAAGTAACTTTGAATATACTCGTGAAGAGATATAATGTGGGGCGATGTTACTTTTTAGAGTAGCTGTCAACCCCCCCCCCCTCGAATATCGCATCCCCTTTGAATATCGCAGATCGTCAGCAAATTTTATTGCAGAATTACTTTTTACTTATTCAATAAATAGTTTGCTTTCATACGCTCAAAGATATCCGCATTTTCCTTTAAAACTTTCTTCCTTGCACATGTTATGTATGGGCGGAAAAAGTAACTTCACACATACTGGCGAAAAGATATTTGGGAGGATGTTGCTATTTGAATAACTGTCAACTCCTCCCCTTTTTTAAATACCAGTGATCTTCACTTTATTTAATCGCACAATCATTTCTAAATTATTCAATAAATTGTTTGTTTTCATACGCTCAAAGATATCAGTATTTTCCTTTAAAACATTTTTCTTTGTTGGCGTTATGTATGTGCGGAAAAAGTAATTTTACACATACCCGCAACAGATTCTTGAGTGGGTATTGCTATCTGAATAGCTGACAATTCATCCCGTTATTTAAATACCACATTTCTTATTCTTATTTAATAGCAGAATTCCTGTCATTGAATAAATGCTATTATTTTTCGTCAACTTAGTGTTGCTTTAAAGGGAAAGTTTGATAGTTGTGCAGTTTTTATTACGCAGATCTTGCGATAATACAATCGGGTTTTCCCCGTGAAGTAAATGAACTTTTTGAAAGAAATTAATTTTTTCACTTTTAATTGATTTGAAATTTGTCTTAAACAAACTTTATCAAACTTTTATTTATTTTTAAATAATAATTTTTTTTTTTTTTTTTTTTTTTTTTTTTTTTTTTAACTGATGAACATTTTTCTTAATTAGAAATTTTATAAATGCATCCCATTTTTAAATTTATTTCAATTTTCTTTATTTTAACATAGAAATAAATAAGTTTCTCCATTTATTTAAATTTATTTATGTAATTTATACTATTTTAAAATATTATTTCAGGTTTTTATTTATTTTTTTTAATATTAAATAAATAGATAATATACATAACACATAATTTTTGTAGTTTTGTTTAAATTTATTTATATAATTCATTAATATTATGTTATAAACTATAATAATTTATAAGCATTATTTCATATTAAATTAAACATATATATATTAAATATACATATTTATTATATTAAATACGTAATTCTTATGTGTGAACTTTTTCTCGAATTCTTCAAAGGTATTTTCCACGTAATCTGCTCTCAGCAGATTAACGTGCATGTTTTATTAATATTTCAACGTGCGTGTTAAACTAGCTAATTACTGAAGATTTGCATGTCTACTGAGATTTTTTTTTTTTTTTTTTTTTTTTCCGTGCCAGGTGGTTAACTGTGTTTCAATCGTAAGTTCACTGAATAAAAAGAGAAAATGACTGGGGGGAGGATTTATATTTATATTTTGACAGTTAATAGAATTATTCTAGTAGTGCTAGCCGACACGTTAAACAACTGATTTTACTCTTTTTTGAGATAATGCAAAATTGTGACATCTAGAATATTTGTAGCTTGATTTTCTGAAATCCTCCTTTTTTAAGTATGCCTTCATTCATTTTTGCTTTTTATTAATTATTAATATGATAATTATAATGAAAATGTTCGAACATTTTCTTAAACATATTTACATGTTTGCACTTGTGTGTATATATAATGTGTGTGATTTTATATAGATATAGTCAGTGATTTAATTTTTTCTGCTCTTTTTTAATTTGTTAAAAGGTTTTAGTTACAAATAGTTTGACAAAATGTCAAACATTTTTTATTTCCTATATATTTTCATTTATTTATTATTTATTTATTTTATGCTTTCGACTTTCTGTTAATATAGTTTTTTGCGAATTTAAGTGTTATAGTGTTTTAATCTTATTTAATGTTACATTTTTAAGTGCTTGAATCTAATCTTAAAAAAATTCATTAGTGATTAGTTATCTTAGAAAATATGTTCCAAATTTAATATTTATAATGTTTGTATCTTGTCTTGGTATTCAATTTATAAATCATATTTGGTATAGCTTATGATTTGTAATATTCTATAATGGTTATATATGTATAGTTAAAAAAGTTAGGCTAAATTATGTATGTGCGTTTATGTGTATCTCTTTTTCAATTTTTTCAAAGTTTAAATAAATAATAATTAAAAAGAAGAAAATTGCTTGAAGAACTTAACTTTTAACAATATGATAAGTTGTTGCATTTTTTAATAATTAGAAATACGATATTCTCTCTGGAATAAAAATGTTTACTGACTGTGTTATTATTTGTGATATGTAAAAAATTAGTTAAAATCTTCAGTGAGTTTTTATTATTAAACTATTATAATGATTTATTATTCAACTATTAAAAAACTATTCATGTTGCTGCTTCGTTTATTAAAAGATAAAAGTCGTAATGTGTGTCTGACGAAAAATTAACTCTAATCATTGAAATTTAACATTTATTTCCGGCTTTAGATTTCAGTTGAAATCTAGAATCATTCTACATAAGTTTTATTTATTACAGATGAGAACATAGAGAAAAACTCGAGGATTATTTATTTATTATTTTTATTTCAGTATACGAAAAAATATTTTGACTTTTAAAAAATAAAATAATGTTTAAATAAAAAAGTCATTCTAATTTATGTATGATGTTGAATTGCTATGCAATATATTTTTTTTAATTCTGGTATTTTCACTGTGTGTGTGAGTACTTAAAGAAACAATACCTAGTTCGTAATCGATCACCTTCAAAATCTCGTGAACTTCAATTATTTTTTTAATGAATTGTTCCCACATTCTCTCTCAAAATGAATCCGGATATTTATTTTTTGAAAACTGATTATTGATAACAAAATTTTCATAAGATGGGTCAATGTAGTAAAGTTAACTAAGCTAAATTTGACATTCACAATCTGTTTTAAGATATAGAATCCCCATACATCTTGGGTTGATATTTTTAAATATCCTTCGACAGAATCTATGTACCTTCGTTTTTTCAACATAAGTTGAAACTACTGTGCGTTTCATATCAGGCCAGTTTCTTGAATCCCCCTTGGCGAGCGTGTCGCTTCGGTGTAAAGAGAACCTCCCTGGCAACCCCTTTCCAATTGAGATTCTTTATAAGCGCCGGTAAGGCGATACAGAAGAATGAGAAGAGAAGCGCGCCAAGCGAAGAGAGTAGAGTGTGTGTGTGAGAGAGGCCTGATTATTATTAAAGTCCGGGCCTAGGCAAAAAGGTACACCACCGCTGCTCTCTTTCCCCCACCATCTACTCTCGAATATCATTTTTAATGAATTAGCCCACGGAAGATTTTTCCATATATCCGCAACGCGCCGGAAAACTGATGAAGGCATAAAGATGTAAAACAAGAATATGATTAGCTGGGAAAGGGGTCCTAGTTAAGGAAATTACCTCTCGGGCGGATGGCGCGATATATATATATAAATATACAGGGTGGGCGCACGTGTATTAACGGTGGATGATGATACACTAAGTAAAGGAGGGGGAAAAAAAGAAAGAAAACTTTTTCCCTCATAGGGAATTTTCTGCAATGTGATAATCTTTATGAGATTTGGTGACTGGTGCGTCGCTTTTCACTTGACTCATTAATAACGAGACTGGAAAAGTTTGTGGCCTGTCCGTGGCTTGTGTTGGAATACTTTTTTTTTTATTATTTTTATTTTTCTTCTCCGTTATTATTTTACTTTGTTTTATGGCAGTCATTTTTTACGCGGGCTTATCTTTAAAAAATATTTTTTTTTCGGGCAAAAAAAAAAAAAAAAAAAAAAAAAAAAAGAATATTTGAAAGGGGATTCGCCAAAGAAGTTTTTCGTGTAAAAGATGGGGCTAATTTCTTTTGAAGAACTAGAATGCCGGAAATGATGTCAAAGTTTTGGGTTATGAGTGTTGTCTTGCCCAATAAATCGTGCCATGTGTTGTGTGTGTGAATGGATGCATGTCAATCTGATCAGTAACGGATTTCGGAGTTAGCAAACAACTAAAGCTGCGAAAGGGCGTATTATTAAAAGGCTCAAATATATAAATACTTTTTATAAATAATTTCAACGTAACATGGATATTTACCAAAATTTAAAATTCAGTAAGACCAACTGATAAACTGTATTTAAACCTGTACAGTGACAAGATATATTCTTTAAATGTATGATGTCAATAAGTATGTAACAAAAGAAAACAAAATTTTAATTCTGGCGGATCCCATGTTATAACAGTGCAAAAATTACAAAGAAATTTATAGATATACAGCATGAATAAAGATGTGAAAAGAAATACATCAATTTATGTGCAACTTACCAATAAAATAATGTATTTAAAAGTTATAATATACATACATTTAAAGATTAATAATTGAGAAAAATTAAAAAATAATAATCGTTCAAAGTAACTATTGATGTTGTCAAAATCAACATTTTGAGGTGGTTCTCAAAAAATATTTTCCCACTTTTACCAACGCGAAATTTTCTGATAAATGTTTTAACATAAAATCATAATACTTGCAAACATTATTATTAAAATTATTTGTAATGTAACAGTTTTTTCTCCATTAAACTGTTCGATTAAATTAGATGAATAAATTAAATTTTGAATTATATGTGACTGCTGTTCCAGTAGTACAGTTTAAAATTAATCTTTCCTGTCCTGTGGCATCCCGTATTTTGATTCAAATGCTCGCTTAGATAGCATTTATTTTTTAAACTTTTACCTTTACCAAAAAAAAAAAAAAAAAAAAAAAAAAAAAAAAAAAAAAAAAAAAAGGTGGGGGGGGGAGGGGGTCATCTGCCAATTTGGTAAGTCTGGGAGCAAAAAATGAATTTTTAAAATTTGTCTCTGAAATTGCCCATACAGCCCATTCCTCAAATCTGCAACCCTAAATTCCCCAAACGTCTAAAATCCACAGATCTTCACAGATGTAAACAATAAAACTTTCACTTCAGATGTAAGGACGAAATTACAGAATTGTTTAGTTTTATATCATTCTGTATGCATTTTAGTACGCAATTCTCAATAGCATAATTGAATTTATGGTTTTTGATGAAAAAGGTATAAATTTATTTCAAGAATTGTTTATGTCAGTTGTAATCACAATGTTTTTACCAAATATATTTATGTATTAATCAAGCTTTTTTTAATTATTATGACTGACTAAACTTGAAAGAAAAATTTCTTACTTTATGATTTTGATGTGAATCCATAGGGTACTTTTCAGAGCAAAGTTTCATTGAATAATTCATGAAAAATATCTTATCTTTATTATGCATATTTAACTATGCATTAATAATTATTTGACAGTTACTTTTAATAATTGAATCTTTTAAAAATTACCTTATTTTTAATCATTTTGATTTATTATTTTACTTATTTTAATATTTTAGTATTTTACAAGATTTAATATAATTTCGTTTGCATTGTTACATTGAAATCACTGTTTAAAAAATGTAGACAAAAGCAATCAATAGAAATGCGCAAAATTCTAAAGTACACACAACCTTTAATCCCAAGCTGTGCTGATTTGAGGAAGTCTAATTGCAACCTTTATATTAAGATGTATAAAATCCTTGCCTCAGAACGCTATACATATGCATTGCATTCCACAGGATAGTTTAATTCTCAGCTTTATTTCTTATTTTTCAACTTTAGCAATTTTTTATCCCGCCTCTACTTGTTTCCAACTTGCATTAATAACCATTTCTCCGATAGTATCTTCCCTGCCATCACGGTTAATTAGAATATTTTGTCCACTAATTGGCAAAATGTCTAGAATTACATCACGTGGGTATCAAAACAAACATTAATTTTTCTTCTCTGTATTATCGAGAAAAAAAGTAGCAAGAAAAAAGCCTTAAAGGGGAGAAAAAGAATACTAGTTTCGGAAATAATTAATATATGAAAAGACAACTTTTTAATCTACAAAATTAATTCAGCTATTTGATTGGCTTTTACAAAAAAAAAATAAAAGTAAAAAGCAACGGTGGCACTTCAGAGATTTATGACCCTTCGTTATTACGTGTTAAAATGAGAGCTATTAAAAAAGTAAACATGACATTGTATAAGCGCTCGTCATTCACCTGTGTTTATTACTGTTTTCTGAACTTTGTGCACCTCTAAAACGCTTGTAACATGATGGTGCTACCAAAGTAAATTTTAAGATGGAGTCGTCGGTTTTATTTATTTATTAATTAGTGACTATTATCTATTGATGGTAATGCTGTTATGAGTATATTTTCAAAATTTATTTTTCTGTTTTTTATGTTCATTTCCTTTGTGATTGTAGCGATGATTTTAAGTTAGTGCTTTGGGACTTCTGAAGAATGTTGCGTAGGATAGACATTGTTTTTTATTAAAAGAAAAAAAATATCGCCATATAACACATTTAATTCGATATAATTTAAATTGTACCATTTTAATTTCATTTAACTATACATAATCCTTTTTGGTGCTAAAAGTTGAAATGTATTTTTTTCTGTAATTCGTTAAGGGAAAAAAAAAAAAAAAAAAAAAAAAAAACTTAGAAAAAGTCCTAAAGAGGAGAAAAATAATAACGCTAGAAATAATTAGTATATGAAAGACAACATTTTAATCTACAAAATTAATTCAGCTGTTCGATTGGCTTCCACAAAAATAACAAAAATAAAAATAAAATAAATAAATAAATAAAAATAAAAAGCAACGGTGGCACTTCAGAGATTTATGACCCTTCGTTATTACGTGCTAAAACGAGAGCTATTAAAAAAAGTAAACATGACATTGTATAGCGTTCGCCATTCACCTGTGTTTATTACTGTTTCTGATCTTTGTGCTCCTCTAAAACGCTTGTAACATGATTGTGCTACCAAAGTAAATATTAAGATAAAGTCGTCGGTTTTATTTAATTTTTTTTAATTTCGGATTATCAAAAAATTTGGGATTATGGATTTTATTTATGTAATTTGCTTTGAATATTTTTAATTTTATTAAAATAAATAACTTACTTTTATAATTATTTTTAATTAAATTTATTGGCGCTGCCATCAATGCAAGAATTAAATAATTATAAATTAACAATTTGGATTCATTCACTAAAGGATAAGTTGTTTTGAAAGAAATATTTAACGAAACCCTCTGTGCGATCTGCGATCACACTTTCCCACTTGTTTTTCTTTGTTGCGTCCGCCCCGTCGTTACCATTTTTACCAGAAATGAAGACTGCATGCCATAGCATGAACAAAAACAAAAGACGCTGCACCTGGAATTTACTGCCGTCGCACTGGTTTATAGCTTTAGATAAGATCCACATCTTTGAGATCCTGATAAAGTGATAAGATTTATTGGAGTTTGTGTAAGCCAGCGACTTGTTGTATCCCGTTTCGGTGTCTGACACTTTCACCTCCTCTTTACAACCTCTCATATTTTCGTTTGTTTGTGTAAGAAATTATGATAAACCATCTTGTTTTATACTGTCCTTTACGATTTCGAAGGGTACACTGTGAAAGCTACTAGTATTTTCATCAGTCAGATAGTAATTGTTAATTAATTATGATCATCGCAACATTTTTTTTTCTTCTCTCATGTCTAATATTATTTTCATCTGAATTCTGGTGTGTTGATTTAAATAATTTTACCGAATCTTTAAAAATGTGTACTGGAGGAGCTGCGAAATTATGTAATATATATTACCAGTCCCTGTTTATCGCCGGAGCAAACTTCCACCAATAAAATGTGAACAGAACTTTCCGTTTAATTCACGCAGAATTTGCCTTAAACAGCAAAAATTTTCATTCGTTTTTACTGGTTAAGTTTCGCAAAATGAGACAAATTTTAAAGTGATGTAATTTAAATAGTATTTTATTTTTTTAATTATTATTATTACAGAATACATGGAGGATCATTTTTGCAATGACATCTTTAGTCTAGAGTAATAACAATTTAAAAAATAAAGTACTTTACTATTTTGCAAAAAAATTCTAAATGTCACACATGTAACTGTAGAAAGGGCTTTATATGTTTTTCTTTTTTTTGGGGGGGGGGGGGGAGAGGGTGATTAGAGGCAAAAAGACAATTTGGGCCACCCATGTAATTAATTAGTAATTATATACATTTATGTATGTATTAATTACCAGAATTTTTTGAAGGATGGAGAAGAATGGGGACAATTTCGTTTTCGGCCGAAAATGGGAAGATTACCGAAATTTGGCTTAAGCCGGTTCTTAGTATTATCTATTGAAAGTGGAAATACATTTTAATATTTGGTTCAAGGTTTAGAGTAAAACTCACCTAAAGATTAATTGTATTTGTGCTTTTCCGAAAACTTTATAAAAACCATTCTATGACCACAATATCAGTAGAATAAGTATAATATAATCTCTAACAGCAAACACTAATTATTCTAATTTTTTCACGTATTATCGCGACTAAAATGTATGTATAGATATGCATTTTAACAGAAAATATCCTATTGCATATGTTTTAAAAAGCCATATATTTGTACAGTTTTCCAGTAACATTTTATGTACATTTTTAAGCATGCTTTTACGAAGCGAAAAACAGATAAATACATAAAAAAGGGGTAGAAATATTCTTTCTTCCAAGTTCTTCAAAAGTTGAAATCTGTCGCAATTTGCATTCAACTGAAGTTCTTGTTATGTTCTTACATATTTACATTCGTAACATCGCTTTTGCATTTTTATCTTTAGAATCGAATACTTTAATTCGAGCTGTTGTGATACGAAAGCTAAATATCCCGATTTTTACGTTAGATAATTAGTTTCTGACCGGCTTTTTCCCAACCTACACTTAACACACACGCATGTGAAACAAAATACACTCAAAAAAAGTAAATATAATGATCGTGAATACAGAGGTAGAGATGATACGAAGAAAACTGCCTTACCATTGGGCAAAAATAATGCCACTTAAGTGCTACCAATTTCGTGAATGAATCGTATCGATTATTATAAACACCAATCGATTTAAAAAGAGATCTCTGGGTTGCCCTGGGAGGGTGAGGGGGGCGTCAGAATTTTCTTTTTGTTCGGGTTATAACTGGATAGATTTGGCGCCATTACGTTATTATGTTTCTGAAAACGACTCCAGCTTCGCAGGCCTTTTGTTATTTCTCATAATTTGAGAATGGAAGCCGAAGAAAAAAAGGAAATAATAATAATTTCGAAAAATATAATAATGAAATCAGCCGAATTACAAGTGCATAAAAAAAGACTGTTAAACATGTAATTTTGATTACTTTTTTTTGTGTGTTTATTGCATAAACCGTCCTTCGGATTGGGAAAATATGGTAGATAAGACCAGTAGCAAGGGGAGTTTAATTCCCCTATTTTGCCGAGTGTTTAAGGTGGAATAATTGGCTTTAATTTCCTTCGTCTGTGATTGGTTTATGTTTTTCACTATCTGTAATTTGCCGGATCACTCTTTGTACTGCATAAGAGGCGGTATTTGGCTTGCTATTACAACAATTAAGGCTTACACTGGCCGCGCATTTTTCGAGACTGCTATAATTGTGCCACTTTCTGCAGCTGAGAAGAAGAAAAAAAAAGATAGTTTTCACGAATGTTATATTTATTTTATAATAATAAACGGAGGGTTATCTTAGTTTTCTCAATTATATATTTCAGCTACTGAAAAACGTCCGTCATGAATTCCCTGTCCCCTCACCTCCATCGAGTTAAATTAGCTAGGAAACCGCATCATATGTTAAGTTTGATTTAATTTAATAGCGTTTTTATCAAGGATGATTCTTTCACGTTTTAGCAATATTCAAATTTATAAATGATCCTAGATTATCGCCAGATCCGTTTTCTCATGCGAAAAGGCTGTTATTTAATCGAAATAATATTAGTTTGAGCTACCTTCAGATAATCATCTGTTCATGCATAAAATTTACAAATATTGTGGTTCGAAATAATTGATTTTTTTAACCTGTAAAACTAATCATTATCTCTAAAAAATTGCAAAGCTATTAATTATATAATTTTTTAAAAAAAGTCATTGTAAAAGAATAAAGGTTCCGTGATATGTATCAATGGGTATATGTATCATGATAAATATCTGACATTTATTTTCAAAATGTCATTGTGTGTGATATTTTTGGTCACTATGGGTGTAAATGAATTTTACAACTGGGTTTTTGTGGTATGTTTTCAAAACTTGACGTTTGAATCTAAATTTTTAAATGCAAGACTAATGATTATGTAAGATATTTTACAGGTTTTTCGCTTTGAAAAGTATAATTCCATGGTTATACCACTTTTCTTAAAAACGGAATTACTGAAAGTTATTTACTAAAATGTATTCCAATAAATAGTAAATAAAACCGAAATAAACAGCAAATTTAAAATTATGTAAGAGCATTCTCATTTTATCTTCCCTTACCTCCTTCAACATATTCAGGACTCGTTTTTGAGTACACATTCGTGACATTTGCAATACTTGAGTATTGAATGGTGTTTTCAAGAAAGCCTGTGTATAATGGAAACTTTGCTGAAATGCTATTTCTTTGCAAAAGAAGATACAAAAAACCTATCTAAAATGAAATATTTTACCGGCTCCTTTTAAAATTCATCTTAGCATGTTACATTACATTTTGTTAAACTTTCACAATTAAACTTGGTTTTTTTTCTACCAATTTTCGGAGAATCCTTGAGCCTTATCAGCCTACCCCCTGAATACGCCATTGGTATCTATTATGAGTGTGAAATCAAAGTGATAATTGTGCTTTTGTTCAATGTAATCCCGCATCGTGTGATTTATTTACTTGCTGGCTAGTTTCATACTAATACTACTTCTTTTATCTATTTGCTATAATTGATAAAATTTAAAATCCGTATTTTATCCTATAATTGAATCCGCGGGAAAATTCTTCCTTTGGGTAACTACCATCAATTCATTTTATCTTGACCACTTATCTTTGTCCGCTCTTTCGTTAAATTTATCCAAGACTTATACGCACAATTCCCATTCATAAGGCTGAACTGAAGTTTCTGTCCCATCATTCTGCTCGTTTCGACCACTGGTAACATAACTAAATGAAACTAACTGACATAATATACTGTACATCATCATCATAATGAACCGTTTTCGATCCACTGTTGGATGTAGATCTCCCTCAGATTTTTCCTATGTTTCCTGTCTAGTGCTTTCGTCGTCCAATTTGCACTGGTCACTTTTCTGATTTCTCACTCCACTTGACTTGGGGTTGTCTTTTTGGTCGTTTTACATGTCTGGGATGCCACTATAGGATATTTGTGTTCCACCTATTGTCTTGTCCTCTTGCAATGTGTCCATCCAGTCCATTTCCATTTTAGCTGTTTGATTCTTTCAATGATGTTAAAAACTTTTGTCTAATTTCTTATTTAGGTTACAATATACTATATACAGTCGAGCCTCTATATAACGAAATCCATCGTTCCAGTAAAAAATTCGTTATATAGAGAAATTCGATGTATAGAGTATGATGTTAAAAATAGTATTTAATGTGTAAATTTTGAACAAATATTATTTTTGATATTTTTAATTAAGAATTTGAAATGTTTAAAAGTATATATTAACCTAACATTTTATTTCTTACTTATTTAAGCAGTTTCAAAAAAGAGAAAAGACATTTATTTGAAAGCTTAATGAAAGTCAAATGAGGAAGACTTACATAAATTTCAGAGGAAGAAATCTGTAATTTTTTGTTGTGAAAAATTGTAGTTGATATTTTCCTCCATTTGAAGGTCTCTCTTATGTGCTCTCATTGATTCCTCTCTTATATGTGTAACAATTCAATTGACTGTGTTTTGAGAAGGATGTTGAAAGGTGTGTGGGAGGTGGGATGAACTTGTTAGATTTAAAGAATAAGGAAAGAAGTAATATTTATATAAAAAAAAAAAAACCTCTCCACTGAACGATAAATCAAAAATAAGTGATGGAAAATTGATTCCATATGATTTCGAAGCTTTTTTAAAACTGAATAAATTAAGATCAATTTATGAAAAAATTCGTTATATGGAGATAGATATTTCGCTATATAGAGTCTGTTTTTAATGTAATCATGTGAAAAGGGGACCGTTCTTACTAAAAATTCGTTATATGGAGAAATTCGATGTATGGAGTTTCGTTATATAGAGGTTCGACTGTATATACTGTAATATACTATAACTGACATAACTAAATGAAACAGAAGTTTCGAATAAATTAATTGTATTTTTTAAATGCTATTCTATGAAATAAATTTTCACTTTTGTTAAATTTATCCAAAACTTTTACTCGGGAAACAGTAATTTTTTGGAAAACGTCTTTTGTGCTACATTTTTTTTTTTTTTTTTTTTTTTTTTAAACTAATATCTGTTGTAAGTGTAAAATCTAAGTGATAATTGTAGCTTTCGTCAAATGTAATCCGCATCGTGTGATTTATTTGCTTGCTGGCCAATTTCATACTAATACTACTTCTTTTATCTATTTGCTATTGATGAAACTTTAAATCTGTGTTTTACCCTGTAATTGAATCCGCGGAAAAATTCTCCCTTATGGGTAACCACCGTCCATCCATTTTATCTTGACCACTTATCTTTGTTCGCTCTTTCGTTAAATTTATCCAAAGACTTATACGTCACAATTCCATTCATAAGGCCGAACTAAAGTTTCTGTCCCATCATTCTACTCCGTTCCGGCAGCTTGACCACTGGTGACATAATTACCCCCTTCCTTGTCCAGAACCACCCCTGTATATATTTTTTTCCCATCTTCTCTCATCTAATATCTTTTACCGATCACACCAGAGTTGTCACTTCTGCAGCTAATAGTCGCGAAATAGTTATCATTTGCCGCCAGAATATATATATGAACAGGACATCTGGACATAAAAGGACCTTTTACGAATACGATGCGGGTGGGTAGGCTCTGCTCCATGTTCTTCTGCTTCCTTCCCCCCCGTCCTGGCATTCGAGCCTTTCACGTCTTAATTAACCCCTCGGTGTCTTTGCCTCCCTGGTTTCCTTGACAACCCATTGAGAAACGGGGTCCATTAATTACTGTACTGCGCACTGAGACATAGAAACCTTGTAATTTTGTCGCTACAATTCGAATGTCCCTTCTCAACTCCCCCCTTTTCCATGACGACAGGGTTCGCAGATATAGATATATAGCCGCATATATCTGTGTCCAGCTGTGAGTCGGTAGCAATGGTGTAAGTCCTAAAATTTGTTGTTGCATCGTTCCCTTTCCTTATCCCCTCTTCCCCCATGTAACATATTGCAAGGAAATTTAATAAACTTATCCTGGAATTAATCTAGAAATGTAGGCTTCACAGTTTATTTTTTGGTGGATATATATACTCTGCTGCTATAACCTCGTTAGCAGAGCGCTTTAAACTCGTCGTGACATTTCATGTTCACATATGCTAAAGATATGTAAAATTTTGATATTATCACTTCGGCATTTGTTAGATATTTAACTCTATGCTAATTAGGTTAAGGCATTGGCTTTACGCTAACAAACTTTTACGCTGCTATGACTCTGTGAACTTGGGTATGCAGTCAGTCACTTGATTGTAGCTGTGTAAACACGACATAGTCATACATATATGTAATCGATGCTCGAAAAATTAATAATTTTACTTTTGAAAGTTAAATCTTTTATTACTATTTGATCATTATATATAAAATCGTGTGTAAAATTATCATAATTTTATAGTATAAATCATTTTGAATTGTAATTTCTATTGCATTTTTTTTTCCTTTTATCCTCAGTTTTATTATTATAAATCTGTGCATAAGATTTCTTAATTTGATTTCCATTATGACATTTCATTTTAAAAAAGTACTACAGAAAAGTAAAATTTACGCTACCAAATTTTTACGGTGCTGTGACTCTGAACCTGGATATACAGTCAGTCACTTGATTGTAGCTGTGTAAACACAACACAGTATACATATACATAATCGATGTTTGAAATATTAATAATTTTACTTTTGAACATGAAATCTTTTAATACTACTTGATCACTATACATAAAATTATCCTAATTTTATAGTATAAGTAATTTTGAATTGTAATTTCCATTGCATTGTTTTTCCTTTTACCCTCAGTATTAGCGTTACAAATCTGTGCATAAGATTTGTTAATTTCATTTTCCATTATGACATTTCGCAAAATAAAAGTAGGGTCAGGTGGGGTAATTATCATTAGGGGGGGGCGGTAATTATGATCACTACCTTATTGGAGAAAACTGTGTACGGTAACAGGGCCTGATTAAAGCATGGGCCTCCGGGGCCTCGGCCCTGGGCCCACCAATTTCAGGGGCCCACAAATTATGTGGCTGATTATTTTCCTTAATCAAATACTTTTCAAATAGTATTGTTTTATAAAATATGAAACATAAAATTTAAATATTTATTCAATAAAATTCTTAGAAGCCTTTAACCTAGGCACTTTTTACTCAAACAACCTTCTCAACTCATGAAATAAACCTTTTTATCTGAAAGTGTCGCCCAAAATGGGTAGGTAGGGGGGCCCAACTTTTAAACAGGCCCTGGGCCCAACTTCAGCTTGATCGGGCTCTGTACGGTAAAATTTTGTCTCATGCTTAGATATTGACCTCATAATCTATTATTCATTTTAGATGTTCTTTATCACTAGTCTGGAAGCATTTTTTAACCGACTTCAAAGAGGAGGTTATGATTTCGACTTGTATGTATTTCTTGTTCACTCATAACTTCTTTAAATATGAACCGATTTTGATAATTTTTTTTTTTGTCTGAAAGCATAAGATACCCATGTTGTCCCATTTTAATTTCATTAAATTCTGATGATTAGAACTTTTTTAAAATTTAAAAAAAAAATGTGGATTTGATAAAAAGAAATAATGATTTGTCGCAAATTGTTTCACTGTTGCAACCGTTTTCAAATCATAAAACATATTAAAACTACATTCATATGCGTTAGCGCCAAGTTGTCGCCAAGCTTCATTCTGTTTTTGAAGTCGGTTAGTTTTTTTTTTTTAAGCATATTTTATTGATATCCTAATAGCAATTTGAAACAAAGTTTACCAAAATTTTTCATAAATGAATTCGTCAGTTTGGAGTTCTAATGGTCACAATTACATTTAATCTCTTCAAAAAATTTTCATAAAGTTTGGAATGACTCGACAAATTTATCGATAATTATATATTTTAAATTTCAAACGATTCGGTTGGGTAGTTTTTGCTCTGTTATATGCTGACAGACGGACTAAACGAAGACTATAGGTCGTCATCTGAGAATAATAAAGTTCTATCTGTGTTTTTGAAAAAATTGACTTATCGATATAGATAGGCTCTATTTGTATCTATGAAGGCATTTTTGCATCAAAATGATGTTATATATAATTTACATATGACCTTACAATCATTATATGACATTATTTTAATCCAGAAATGCCTTCATAGATTCAAATAGAACATTTCTATATCGGTAAGTCAATTTTTTTTCAAAAACACTGATAGAATCTTATTATTCTCTGATCACGAGGTGCTACGTATTAATATAATAACAAACGCACCTTTAAAAAAAAAAAAAAAAAAAAAAAAAACTGATATGGGTAACAAAAATTGTTTTCTTGATACTGCGTTTCTTTTTTGTTGCTATTCCTGAACTTACCGTCTGAGAATGAAAAAAAATCATCAATTATTCAAAAGACATAGTAATTAAATACATTAATTATTCATTTTTAAATCATCATTCTTGTGCCATCCTCCTGAACAAAATGATCTTATCAGCATATTTCACATTCATGAGAGGCGAAAAATAAGTAAAATTATTTTACATGCTGGCCATCGTATACTGTTGTTAAGGTCACCTTAGCCGTAATATTTTTTATGCATGGCTATTGACCACTAAGTCAAAAAAAAGCTGTTTCACGCAAATCTTTATGTGTTACTCGTTGTCAAAAATAATTAAATAAAATTGAATAATTGAAATCTCAAGATCGGTATTTTAGTAGAAATGTTTTATTTTTTACCCCATGACAGAAGTCAAGGACTATGGTTTAGCTGTTGATTTAAATATTGGTCATAGGGCGGGAGGGGGCAGCACATACAATCACCTCATCGAGTTCACAGATGAAAATCTAGGATTAGTTAAATATCGATTCGCATATTACAACGCAGTCGGTTTGCCAAGTCATACCTTAGAGGGAAATACCTAAAATCCCGATTTTAGCGGTTGACTCATAGGTTTACCATTATGTTTATCCTGCTCCCCACCGGCCATAATTTCATTCTTTTGGGTGCTGGAAAACACAATGGTAAAACGCGAACGCCAGTTCAGACCGAGGTGACTACGAAAGGACCAAATTGAAAATGGCTAAATGTGGATTTTGTGTTGGATTCTGTATTTCGGATCTTAAATCTATTTAAAAGAAAAAAAATCATGCTAAATGCTTTCATTCTCAGTATTCGTTTTTCTAGAGTGCGTATTATCATCAGTATTATCATCAGTGCGTACTATCATCAGTCTGCAATAATCTGCTATTCTTGAACAAAAGCTCCCTATTCACACATCATATTTAATCGCTCCATAAAACTCTTTCCATCTTTATAAGTTCCTCCTCCCTCCCCTCCACCACCACCACCACTTCTCTTTTCCAAAAGCGCTGCTATAAATCTGGACGAACTATCCTCGCCTTTTCAAAATCCTGTGAGAAAGTGTACAAGTGGGAGGACAAGATTGCTTGGTCCTCCGTGTCTGTTCCAGTGGCCCTGTGTTGACAAGCGCTTAGGTCCTGACTGACCCCTGCCGGTGACACCCAATATATATATTATACCTTTTAACCTCTGGGCCCTGCCATCTACTTGCTCTGCGTTGGGGGTCAGGCCTCTGGGACCATTATTAATTTTTGCCTCTCCCGAAAAGACAAATTGCGCCGGCCTTTTCGGTTTTCCGTTGCCATTGGCTCGTTAATCGCTTCTCGTGGAGATTAAGGTCGCCTGGGGGGGGGGGGGCGGTGAGCGTAGTGTAGAGATATTTGTGAAAAATGTTCAGGACTAATTACCTCGCTGAGGAGAGAGATTGCTGTTGAAGCTTTCAAATGATGCTTGGAAATAGTGTAATGCATTCGGATTAAGTTTTGGAATTGTTTTAAACACTTTAAATTTTATGTGTAATGAAAGACTAGGATTATTGTCGGTTCCTGATAGAATTGTCAAAATTTGATTGGTTAATTTGGATAACCAGGGAGTTTTCGGCTATGGAATCCGGAATGAAGTTTCTGGAGGACTTTAGAATGACAGTGCTGATGAAAATTGATTTCTATGATCTGAATTATGAAACAAGTTTTGTAATTCAAGTGGATGTAAGCGTGCGACTTTATATTATTGTAATCGAATAATATTTTGTTGCCTGCTTGTTAAATATTTTGCAATGAGTGAGTTAATTATTTTTCTTCTGCTGCTTCTTTTCTGTTTGAAAATGGTATTTTTAGGGTGTTTGATACTGATGAAACACTATTCGTTTCTCTCCCCCCTTTTTCTGTCTGTCCACCGCAGAGTAGGTACACAAGACTATTAAGTCCAGAGGTTTAAAATTTTGTGTTTAATGCAGCTGAATACCTCTAGTCACACGACAAATCATAAGATTTTGAAAAAATCTCTTTTAATTAAATTATTTTTATCAATGTCATCCGTTCATTTTTGCGATCTAAATTTTAAAAGAGAATCTTAATTTCAACGTTTCTCGCGTAGACATCATAGCTTGGGGGTAACGCGTCTCGCTAGTAAATAGGAGACTGAGATTTTTATTTCAAATCCCGGATTTGTATGTTGGAATTTATGTATTTCGATGGATTTAATTAAAATAAATTTCGTATTTTTTGACAATTTAAGAATTTATTGTACGATGAATAATCACTGACATTCATAATATTTTTTTAATTCAACTAGGGGGCCCCGCCCCCCTGCTCGCTATGCTCGCCAACCCCCCGCGTAATCGCTTCGCGATTCCAAATTATTGGCTACCCCTGCTTGCTGCGCTCGCCAATACCCCATGGTATGAATAAGCAGTTGCAGACCTTTCAAATGATGTGTCACACCTCTGGTGTTGTAAAGAAATGAAAAATGTGCTCCCCTGGGGGGGCAGAGTGGGTGGCGACACAAAAGACATCCATAATATGAATAAGCAGCTGCAGACCTCTCAAATGATATGTCACACGACTGGTGTTGTAAAGAAATTAAAAATGTGCCCCTTGGGGGGCAGAGTGGGTGTGACACACAAGACATCCATAAAATGAATAAACAGTTGCAGACCTTTCAAATGATGTGTCACACAATTGGTGTTGTAAAGAAATTACAAAATGCGCCCCCTCTGAGGGCAGAGGAGGGGGGTTACACACAAGATATCCATAATATGAATAAGTAGCTGCAGACCTCTCAAATGATGTGTCACACAATTGGTGTTGTAAAGAAATAAAAAATGTGCACCCCGGGGGGCAAAGTGGGGGATGACACACGACACATCCATAATATGAATAAGCAGTTGCAGACCTTTCAAATGATGTGTCACACAACTGGTGTTGTAAAGATATTAAAAATGTGACCCTCTTCCCTGGGGAGAGCAGAGTGTGGGGGTGACACACAAGACATGCATAATATGAATAAGCAGTTGCAGACATTTCAAATCTTGTGTAACACGACTGGTGTTGTAAAGAAATTAAAAATGTGTCCCCTCCTGGGGAGCAGAATGGGGGATAACACACAAGACATCCATTATATGAATAAGCAGTTGCAAACCTCTCAAATGATGTATCAAACGACTGGTGTTGTAAAGAAATAAAAAATTTGGCGAAATATTACAGTTATCGCCAAGTTCGCGTCACTTTTGACAACAAATTTTGGTCGCCAAATTTGGCGATATATCGCCAAGTTGGCGACAAACTTGGCGATTGTTGGCGATGGTAACCTTTTCTCTCTTTATGGTAACCCATACGGCGATGCATAGACGGAGCCCTTTCCTGATTGGTCTATTCGACTCATGGAAGGAGTGGACAACCCGGATTCGTTAGTTCCGGAAATCTTCCACATCAGCATCATTCCAGGAGTCATTCCTTTTAAGGCTAGTTTTTTTTTACTATAGAAGGATATTCTTCTTATTTTAAAAAAACATTGTGATTTATAATTCCGCATTTTAAATTTCCTTTAAACAATTTTTTTTCTTTTTTACAAATTTAAAATTTTATTTATATCTCCGTTCAATGTTTTTTTTTATTTCGGATTTTCGAAAAATGGAATTTTCGATTTTTTAAAAATAATTTGATTAAAATAAATAACTTCCATTAAAATAAATAACTATTCTATAATTAAAATTATTGGTACTACATTTTTATAAGAATTTAATAATTATATTTGACTTTTTTATTTGTTATCAATGTTCTACTTATCAGTGTTCTACTAATATATTTGTCCTTTCATTATTTAAAAGAAAATTACGTCTATTTGTATTATTTGGCTAATAGTTTGGCGATTTGAATAATTTGTCGAAATCGGTCGACGGAATGGCCAATTAGTGCCAAATATTCATATTTATTGGTGCAAACGGGTTCTTTTAAAAATATCAAAACACAAATAATAAGTTACACTGAAAGCGTTTAACCGTATTCCTTGGTGTCGCCTTATTTTACTTTGAGTGCCGCCGAAAGAAAAAAAAATCTCGTTTGGCGATTTCAACCTTTTCGGGTTTTTTTTCTCCGCCAAATGTAAAATTTTCTTGCGTTTTGGCGCAATGATGATCGGCAACGAGAACACTTGCACCAAAAGATTATGTATGTGTATATATTATGTATATAACTTTTATATATGTTTCTCACGTAATAATTCTTTGATTCAAATGACTCTCCAGCCCTCCTGGGTGGATTTAGTATTTGTTTTGAGAAACTTTCGTTGAAAGATGTCCGATTTTCCGGCAGTCCTCTGAAAAGATACTTATTCTGATGTATTTGAATAAGCTAGAAAAATAAAGATGACAAATAAGTTATGGTTTAGTCGCACATATAAGTGAGCCATAACAACACTAAAGAAAAATGTTTAATTAAAATATTAAGGTTAATGTGTGATATTTAAAACTCTTGAGTTAAAGTGCTCAAAATTTTTTATTTATATATGATTTAATTGAATTTTTGAACACTTTGAATGAAGCTTGACTAAAGACACCCTTCCCTTTTATACTTCAGCTTATTTTATAATTAAAAAATTGTAACTTATCTTAGATGTCGTTTTATTTAGGTAATTTGTTAATGCCATGTTTTTGCCTTTTTAATTATTTGTTTTATAAGAAAAGCGGCTGCAAGATATATGAAGTTTTTCCTGGATTTTTTTGTCGGCAGTTGTTAAACGTCTTTTCCGGTTGCATTTGCATCTAAATCTTCTATCGACGGAGCCCTTTCTGTTAGGTTGATTTCGGCAAGGACCTCAACCAAGCGCCACATTACCATGAAAAATGGACTGTTAGGGCAAACCTCCCCTCTAACCACACTCTGTCAGTGGCTACCGACGCTCAAATCCCTTCGAATTAAGTTCTTTAAAAGCGCACGGAAAAGCACTCAGCTTAGAGGAAAAGCGTCATAAATCAGGCGCATTTAAGGCATACCCCCACCGAACTCGCCCCCCTCCTTTTCCCGAAAATTCGGCAGTGACACGGGCCACCGCTATTATTTACCCGCCATTAAACAAAAGTAATGATTTTCGCCCTGCAATGAAGTCGTATACACAAGGAGATGAAAAAACCATTATTAATCATTAAGTTTCCTTTATCAATTGGAAGATACGGTTGTAGTGACACCTTTTAAGATGTAATCAGTATCATTGCGAGGCCCCTTAAAAACTTAGTCAAATAATGATGTGTGTGTCCAGTTAACTATTATTATGGGGGTGAACTTTTAATGTTTTTGCGGGTATGGTTAGTGATAAATGATTCTCAAAAAGATAGGTTAAGGAAGAGGAAGACATGATTTTACTGTTTAGTGTGATTGTGAGCTTCTGTATGATTTTCCTCTTCTTACCTTTCAAATGATTCACACTGATATTTAATAAGGTATTCGAGATTGCCGAAGGGGCACGGAAATTATTGCTTTGTAAATCTGATTTGGTTGTTTGAAAGTGAGCGCTGTTTAGTCTTGCCATTTATCAATGTTGTTTATGCGATTTTTGACGGAAGGAATAACTTTGTAGCGACACCTTTTAAGTTGTAATCAGTATCATTGTGAAGCTACTTAAAAACTTAGTCAAACATGTGTATGTCTATTGTAGCTATATAATAGGAATGAACTTTTTATGTTTTTGCGGATACGGAAAGTGATAAATGATTCTAAAAAAGGTAGGTTTAGGAATTGGAAGACATCACGAAGTACTGCTGAGTTGGCTTGTGAACTTCGGTATGATTTTCCTCTACCCTATTTTTAAGTGATTATTCACAGTAATATTTACTGAGGTAATAAGGGGATTGTCGAGGTATCACGGAAATTATCACTTATTTAAATTTGAATTGATGCATTTGAAGTAAGCGTTTTGACTTGCCATTTATCAATGTTGTTTTATGCGAGTGTTGACGGAAAGAAAAAATTTGTAGCGACACCTTTTAAGATGTAATCACTATTATTATGAAGCCATTTAAAAACTAAGTCAAATATGTGTGTGTCTATAATAGATAGGTATGAACTTTTAATGTTTTTGCGGCAACGGAAAGTGATAAATGATTCTAATAAAAGGTAGGTTTAGGATTTGGAAGACATGACTTTATTGCTGAGAGGGATTGTGAACTTCTATATTCTTTTCCTCTGCCTATTTTTTAAGTGAATCACTTTGATATTTATTAAGGCAATAGCGAGATCGTCCAGGTATCACTGAAATTATCGTTTATTAAATTTGGATAGTTTGATGTGTGCGCTTTGACTTGCCATTCATCAATGTTGTTTATGTCACTGTTGACGAAAAGAATAACTTTATAGCGACACCTTTTAGGATGTAATCAGTATCATTGTGAAGCCATTTAAATACTTAGTGAAATATGTGTGTGTCTCAGGAACAATGATTATGGAGTTGCACTTTTAATATTTTTGACGCTACAGGAAGTGATAAATGATTCCAAAAAAAGGTAGGTTTGGGAATTGGACGACATGAATTTACTGCCGAGTGGAACTGTGAATTTCTATATGATTTTTCTCTGCATATTTTTTAAGTGACTCGCATTGATATTTACTAAGGTAATAAAGGGATTATCGAGGAGTCGAGAAAATGTTGAATTGATTCATTGTTTGCTGTCTGTGCTATTAAGTCTTGCCCTTTATCATTTATCAATGAGTATTGACGGAAGGAATAACTTTCTAATGACAAATTTTAAAATTTAATCAGCATCATTGTGAAGTTTTTTTTATAAAATGTGGTCAAATGTGAGTGTTTGTGTATCGAGTAATTATTATTATGGTGGTGAACTTTAATATTTTTTCGGCTAGATATATTTATACCATGAAGACTTTTATTGAAGGACTTTTCTTTTTCTGTGTTAAATTGCAGTTTCTTATTTAAAAATCATTCAGTTTAATTCCTTTATTAAGATTTTTTTTCTTTATTTTCAATTTTGTTTCCATAGTATTTTTAATTTAAAAAACTTAATAACGCATCTCTTTCGAATGTATTATCCAAAAACTTCTCAACATTTTTTAATGTAAATTTTAATATCTAATTTCTGTCCGCTTTTACTAGAACAAAAGCGAAAGCTGAAATGCATATAGTAATATTTTGAATAGATATGAATAAATTTGATAGGAATCGTTATCTTTTAAAAATATTGGTTGGATTAATCTATCGTATAGATTAATTTATAAGTTTCTGATGGTTATATGATAACACTACTTAGCATTGTGTACGATTGATTATAAGCTCTGATAAATTATCTGATCATAAACCTGATGCATTATAAAATCGAGTGGTAAAAGTCTACAGAATATTTATTGAACCCATGTATAGTATATGTAAATTGTTTATATATGATTGTACGGCTGCTCTCATTTTATTTTGAATAATTTGAAGGACGGTAGCTACATTATTTCACCCCTTTATTTTTTATCAAAATTTGTACCAGGATTTTATTATAAACTTTTCCTATCACAATTTATGTCTATAAATATATTAAAAATAACATTTATTTTGAAATGAAATTGTTCGTAATTTCTTCTGTTTTAACATAAGACACATCAACAACATAATTACTTGCTCTTGAAAGGGTTAAAAGTAAAGCATAAGCATATAAATTTATTCATTTTATATGAACCAGGGTTATGTGGCATCTTTTTTTGATCTACTGTGCCATATAGCAAAGTTTGTGTTCATTTTAACGAATAATTTTAAGGTAGAGTTGGAGGCACAATTTTAAACTATGTGGAATTGCTGTAGATTTCTTTTGTATATATGAAATCATAACTTGATGTTATTTTTAAAACCTTGCCTTATTCAAAAAATTAAATTTTGGGAAATCGCGAACAATCTGAGACTTTGTCCATTGATTTTCATTGCAAACCAAGATTTTTATATGGCCAGAAATACACGGTAAAACTAGTTTTTATAGATTTTGCTATTTTCCCCGATGAAAGTTTACCAATAGAGTAAATTGATAGAGAAATCTTGATTTTTAATTTCCCAAAGCGAGTTCCCAAAACACATGTCCTCACTTAATTTGAGTGTTTAACCAATCTATTTGGAGCAAAGATTTACATAGTGAGCATCAGTAACATTTTTTTGCTACAATTTATAATCATTAAAAAAAAAATGATTCTGTTTTAGTCTTGGAGGGATACTTAGTGCCTGCTTCAATTGCTCTTTCAATCACCAGGCCTTGTTTAGTTTTACTATAAGTCTTAAGTACTCTGAATTTGGTCATCTAAACACAGCGTTCTGACTCGTACTTTTCCATCTAAACTTTCCTTTGTGCGCCATTCTATTTGTTCGTCTCCACTTCTTCAAGCAGGACTATTTGACGGCAAGCTTCTTAATTGGCACAAATGGCCAAATTGATGGCAATTGGAGAGGTCAGATTTTGGTGCAACTGACTACCAGAGGTTTGGAAGGACGCCAACTTAATACCTTTTTAACCCTCGTGAACCTCGTAACAGTTTGATGGATGCCTCTTTGTTATTCAGCGTATTTGCGGGCATGCAAAAGGATGGAGCGCTAACTGTTATTTTTATTTCCATCAATTCGTCTCTTTTTGATATTCTAGAGCTGTTTCCCTAAACGTTTGTGGGTGTTATGAACTCTTTGCGTTTAATGACTTTATTGTCGCCACTGGGATGATATATATATGTATATTTAGTGTGATGGTTATGGGAATTTTGTTTGAAACCAACGAATACAAATCTTTAAAGGGAATCTTCAGAATCTTTATTTTTGGCAGCTTATTAATTTTATGAATTCTTATCAATTTTTAACAGTGCATTATACTCTGTTTAATTTATGTTTTGCATTTAAATGAAAGAAAGCTAAAATAATGAAAATGAATAATTTTTTTTTTTTTTTTTTTTTTTTTCAAGAAAAAGGGAGTAATTTCCCCCCTATGAAATTGGTGCATACAGTGGTAGTAATTATTTTTCAATGTACTTGCAAATAAATACAAAATCTCAAAGCAGCATGATTCGCATTAAATGTTATTTTAGTGTTTAAAGTATAGACTAATCGTTGTTTCTATGTCTTCTATTTTGTTCTTCAAAATAATAATAGTCCAGTCGTATGCAGGAACGGATTTATTAACTTACGCCAAAAATGTACTTTTGCTTATGGTGGTTCCTGAAATACCTTATGTAGACCGCGTCAGTCACCGGTGACCGACAGTGTAAAATATGATATAAAACTAAACAATTTATATTGTTTTAAGTAATTATTAAGAAAGTATAATTCAGCAATAAATAAAAGTTAAATGAATTTTAAATAATTTTTCGATAATTACTTAAAACAGCATTTTAGTTTTATATCGTATTTTAGGCGGTCAGTCATTGGTGATTGATGGACAATTCAATGTCGGTCCCCGATGACTGACATGACACTCAACGTGTTAAGAGAGCTATAGTCCCGAATGCTTTACTGTAAATCACCCCTCATTTATCATGTGCTTACATTGTTTACACTGCATTTTTTTAATGAAATTTTTGATAAAATGTTTTCTATTTCTTGTTAGGCGTGCAACGAGTTCACGACGCACGTGATGAACCTCCTGCGCGAACAGAGTCGGACCCGGCCCATCACGCCGAAGGAAATCGAGCGCATGGTCCAGATCATCCACAAGAAGTTCAACTCCATCCAAGTCCAGCTCAAGCAGAGCACCTGCGAAGCCGTCATGATCCTCAGGTCCAGGTTCTTGGACGCCAGGTAAATATATACACACACACCTTTTTGTTAAAACTGCAAAGTATTTAAAGGTGTTCTTAAATCAAAAAGGACAACTTTGTGACACATGCTTTAATTTATTTTTGTTCGGAAATGCATGAAAATAGCAGGTGATATTATTCAGAAACTGTCTTTTTTTTTTTTTTTTTTTTTTTTTTTTTTTAACACAATAGATTTTTCATAACAAGCCTTCAAAGTTGACGTTTTTTTGAGCACATTTCCAGACGAAAGCAGAAAAAAAGGTCGAAAAGCAGGAGAAAAACGGGTGATCACGTGATCGAAATAGCTTAGAACTGGATAGGCA
This sequence comes from Maratus speculifer, assembly GCA_964019185.1. Classification (NCBI taxonomy): domain Eukaryota; kingdom Metazoa; phylum Arthropoda; class Arachnida; order Araneae; family Salticidae; genus Maratus; species Maratus speculifer. Next base: position 88,554,966 of record OZ025300.1, on the reverse strand, counting down.
ATTTAACTATCATAAAATGGAAAACTAAGTTCGATTCGAAATCGCTTCCATTGTCAGTCATTCCAATTTTATATATTTCTGTTAAAAAATAAATTGATAAATGTGTCAAAATGCTTTGCGCTTGTTGAGCAGAGCAGTTGAGAACACCTTTTAAGTAATAAAAAGTGCTAATTTGGTAAGGTAAATTTTCTTACCTTGATTGATCCACCATAAATTATTATCCATAGAGTAGATAATCCACCAGAAAAATCGTGTAATCCAAGTAAATGAAATTATCACTGATTTAATTAAACGATATTTTAATGAGAAAAAAAAATTACGATTAAATATGTATTATTAAAGGTTATTAACATATTAAGGTGGGAAATTGACAGCATCCACTCAATAATTTTTCATGCATAACAAATTGATGATTAAATCGAATCAAAAATCTACCCAATAATGGTTTTAAATTATCAAACTCAATTGACAATTCAAACATGCATTCATTTTAGCGCCTTCTATCGGTAACTTTTTGAAATAAAATTTTTTTTGCTATTGAACAAAAATCACGCAACCTAACAGTACAGTTAGTGCAAACCGATCACTATCAACCTTTTTCTTTCTTTCTTTTTCTTTTTTCTTTTTTTTTTCTTCTTCTTTTTTTTTTCTCTTTTACATTTTTAAATACTGATTTTCTGTCCATCTCGTACTTCTGGTTCTATGAACAAATATGTAATTTTTGCAATAAAAAAAAGAGGAATTGTATGCTTAATTAAAATTGATCCATGGCAATTTAATTGCACAAAATTAATACATTATATGTTATAAAACATTATTGATTAATACTCAAAAATGAAATATAGTTTCGCCTAAAAGTGTCAATTTAAGCAGACACATTTTGTTTTGCAAATTGTAACAAAGAATAATTTTCAACAAAATTTTAAAGAAATCTTCGAATATTCAAACTTAACAATGCTTTTAATGGATATAAAAATAAAAACTCTATATTACATTCTATGTTAATTTTCGATAAGATTTCGGTGGTTTTTTTTTTTTTTTTTTTTGGGGGGGGGGGTAATTTTTGGTATATCTAAGTGAATTAAATCAGTTGAACTGTTCTATATCTTTATTTTTCTATCTTATACACTTCTGTATAAATCAAGATAAACCGATTGAACTAAACTTAAAAAAAAAAATGCGAACCTAATGAATGCCACGTAAAATTATTTGAAAATAGTTTTTATCAGTGATACATTCAAGGAATGGCGCTCCTGGGGAGGGGGGGGGGTAGAACATCCGCCTTGAAATATAAAAATGCCCTCCTGGAAGATTCAGTATCTGTTTTTAGTAAATGTATAGAATTAGGATAATTTAAAAGCCCCAGTAGCACAAATCCTTGTTATATCCTTTTTTAACCCTTTTCGGCACGGGCAAATTCTGTTTGTAAAATTAGAAATTATCGACTGATACCGGAATTTAGAAATAACTTTTTGAGAAATAAAAAACCCTTTAATTTAAGCTTTCACTGTAAAAGCAAAATTTTATTAAAATATTATTGGCGCCGTTTGCAAGTTTGGAATTAAAATTAGGCATCCCGGGGACTGAGCACAGTGTGCCGGAAAGGGTTAAACTTTAAATATCCTTGAGATAATGTTGTTCTAAGTTTACTTGCTAGAATATGTCTTTCTATAATATGTCTAGAAATGAATAATTCGTTATTAAATTTATAAGAAAAAAATTTAATTTTTCGTGTTTTACTTTTAAAAAATATTGAGTTATGACCTCATAGATGGAATCATAAATATATTCTTAAATGAAATCAGCCATGCTTACATCATCGATAATGTTATATCTTAATTCTTTTTATTACTATTATTATTTCTGATTTTTTTATTATGTCTTATTTCAGTTCAGTTTTAATTTTTTTTATAACAAACTATTTTTTTTTTTTTTTTTTTTTTTTTTTTTTTCCAATTCTATATCCTTATTCCGTCTAGATAAACCAGAACAACTGTGATAAGCGAAAAGACGAGAAAAAAATTCCACTAGCCTTTTTTTATTTTATTTTATATTTTGAGTAATCGCCAACGAATAAGAGAAAGACTAAGTACCACTTTCAGATGTCGGTACGGTTATAGGGAGAGAAGGGAGCGAGAAGAAAAAAAAATAAATATTAAAAAAAAAGAAGACTAAGAAAAAAAGGATTCTTTCATTTTATTTTATCTTTCAAAAAAAATTGAAAAAAGGATGGCCTCTTCCATAGCATCAAATTTCTCCCCTTTTGTATCTGAGCGAGAATTCTAGCTGCAGCTTTGAAAAATGCTTTGCTGAAATGTCTACGCTTTTTATATTTATTTTCTCTGTCTGTCTGAATTGTACTCCAAGATGGAATATCGTAAAAGTTGACAAGAAACAACGTGGAAATGAATTAGGTTAAATGCTTGTAGAGCTCCAGTGTTAAATTTCCCTCCCTTCTTTTTTTAATGTCCCCTCCTCCACTCCTTGTGAAATGGGAAGAATTCGAGCACGTGTGAATTCGTACGCATATAAAAATTGTTAGATGCCATTTCCTTTAGCAAAATTTTAAGTCCTGTTATTCTTTCAGTATGTGTTGAGTGTGTGTGAAATGAAATGAATTCATGTGACAATAATTTGATACGCCTTAAAAGAAAGGAAAAATTTCTCTTTTTCACCCTGTATGTTATGACATGAATTACGCAGGTTAGAACAATATTATTTGAAATTTAGTTTTCTGTGGTTTTTCCCGAATTTTCTTTATTTTGTTTTTTGGATGCCAAAATATGCATGTTTATGCAGAAGAATATGAAAGTGTTGAATTTCAATTCATATTCTTTCTATGTAGATTTAACAGTTCAACTACAAATCGCTGTAATGTTATACAGAATTGCGATTTATTTATGGGAAAGAAATTGTTTCCTTGTTAGTGTTTTTCAAACATTTCTCTTTATGTAACGTACAATTAGAATTGAATGCTGTTACTTAATGTTATGTCACTCATCTGCGAAAGAAAGTTTTTGTGTATCTGTGTACTAAACGTTTCTTTAATTACATTATTACTACTTTTTTTTTCAACATTTTATGGTTCTAAATTTTAAATTTTAAGAAATCAAAACCCTTCTCCTCTTCTTTCAGCAAATTATTATTTTTTTTTTTCTGCAGCACGATATTACCAATTATCCTGTCATAATTCTTTGAACGTCTTTTAGCCTGGTCTTATTTTGACATATTTGAAAACGTTTGCAGAATTTCTTGGTTAAAATGAATTTTGGTTCCTTTTAAATTTCACTGAAGAAAAATTTTAATTTCTAAAAAAATAAAATTGATAAAAGTTATTTTAAAGTGCATATTTTGTTGCTTTTAGCAGAGAGGGGTGGGGGGGAGGGGGATTGACTCATGTCGAAAATATGGTATCCGAAAATATTGTGATAATTGCGGTTATAGCGACTAATGTGCATTATCTTTTTAGAACTTATGGACAGTTATTATTTAGATTTAAATTTTGCATAATTTTTTTCGATCCTCCGCATTCTAAAGGGAAAACTCGATATCTGAATTCAGATAATCGAAAAATGCCTTTCTCATATGCCTTGTTTATAGACATGATTATGTTTACAGACTATCCTTACTGTGGGAGCGGATAAAACAGATTTTATGCACCTTTTAAATGTACTTTATTTTTTTTTCTCTCTCTCTTTCAAAATTTTCTGTAATTGTGATCTCCTCAAATGGAAGATGCAATTTATTTTTTAGTTTTTTGTAACAAAAATACTTTGACTTGTGACTTTTGATCGACTTTAATGATATCAATCCGTTATTTTAATGCATTTTAATCTCTATATATAAAATGCACATTACAGGAAGGTAGGGTCATTTAGCATATCTGAACTCAACTGATTCGAATCATAAAAAAGGCCTAAAATGATCGAGGGAGAAAAAAAAAATGAAGTTAGGCGTTTGTTATCGTCTTAGGCTTAAATATGCAGTATCCACAAATATAGATGAATATTCATTACATAGGTACCACTAATTTTCCTCCCATTAGCATTTCAGCTGCAAATTATTTAAATTCACTTGTGCATTAGTTTACGGAGCGTATCAAGTATTCTTTTATTATCATTGACTTCTTCATCCTCTTTTTATTTCTAATCCTCTTGCATTTGATTATTCTTATATTTCACACTTATTAACTCATTAGGCCCCGCTTCTTTGGATGCGAACATTTAATTAGACTTTTTCAAAGTTATATTTAATTAACATTAAATAACGAATTAAATGTGACGACCTGGCAAGTCTTAGATCGGGCGGGGGCTAGGTGGGTGGAGGGGGTTTCGAATGAAGAAGAGGGTTGTGGCAGTAAAGGGGTAGTAGTGGGGCAAGGAGGGAATGAACCAAAATTGAATTTTAACCTTCTGCAAAAATGAAAGCCTCTGAAAAAATAATTAATTTGTGCTTTAAACAATAAACCTCATATAACAAAGTTGGACGTAAGAAAAGCCCCAAAAGAAGAGAAGAGGGGAGAGAGGGAAAAAAGTCCAAAGTCTCGAGGAATTCTTGTTAAGTAAAAAGCGAGACTTTGTTTTTTCCAAATCAATTACAGCCTGACACATCAAACAATGTTTAAGATTAGAAAGGAAAAAAAAAGAAAAAAGGGAAGGATATTAAAAAATTATCTTTTTGGCTAATAACTACTTGAAGGAGAAGGTATTTACCTTTTAATAGGAAAGTTGCTATTTATTTTTATTTATTACTTGTGATTAGGAAGTGGTTTTTTTGTGTTCCTCCTCTTTAAGTGTATGTGCGTGCGTTTGAAGAAGATGCTCGAGTGTGGAGAAAAATTGTTAAACGTCTTAAAATCCTCTTCCGACCGATCAAAAAAAAATATCGGTGTAATAAATAGATTAATTCTGTGAATATAAAAAAAATAATAGTTAATAAAAAAATACATTCCAGGTTGGAAGATAAATTGGGGGGGGGGGGGAGGGTAGCTTAATAGGAGAGGGAGGAAGTTCGGAAAAAGAAGAATTTTAACGCGCCGAGTTTAATTAGAATGACAAGTATTCACCGTTTGATGCTTCTTTTAAGAGAAAAGCACCTTCTTGTTTTTAATTATTATTTTATTTATTTACTTTTTTTTTCAGTAAACAGAATTCATACAGTTTTTCATACTGGGAACGAGTTTTAATTGTGAAAAATTTATTTTCATTAGTTGCTTGTTCTTAATAATTTTTTATTGCAAAAATTTTTGCTGTTTTCTTTTTTTCTTAGAGATATAAAAAAAATATATATATTTGCTGGTTAGTTTGCTGGTTGGAAGTTTATTGATTGGGAAGTTTTAATGCTGTGTGGGAAGAATAGTCATTATTTTATATACATAAAAAGTATAATTTCCGATAATTTATATAAGAATTGGTATCGACTCTAAAAGTCGGATAATGTTGTAGTTTGTCGTAATTGTTTTTTGAGATATCTCAGCGATATTAGTTTTGATCAAAGGTCTTTAATTTTTTTCCGTGCTTTTAGATGCAGAAAATTAACAAATTGTATTTATATTGTTGAATGTAAGTTAGTGATTAATAGACACAGAAAGTGAAGAGTGGAACAGAGTGTATCGATGAGCAGAGTCTAAGGGACTATGTGTTAGAATTAACGAACGTATTAGAATTAAATATAACGAGTAGAGTTCGAACTAAAATTCATTTTCGGCAAAAAAGCTGCCAAAAATTATGCCTGACCAAAAACTATCTGTAATCCAAAACTGTTTGTTTTTTCTTTTTCTTAATTTCAAAATTATTCATTGATTTGGTCTGTATCAGTTCAGCTGAAGGCACCCTTTATTTATTACTATGGACTTCATTGTTTATAAGATGTGGCACAATGCATGATTTTCAAATTTAGTGATAAGAAAGAATAAATTAGTCTTTGGAATGCTTTTTCTCAGTAAAGTTCAATTTTGTGCAAATTTTCACTTTTCTCTATATTTTCACTGCACACTGCTGGAAATAATTGCATAATTTTTTTTTTTTTTTTTTTTTTTTTTTTTTTTTTTTTGTGACAGTTTTTTAAGAGTTTCCAAAGTCTACCAACAATTATCTGTGTATAACTAGAATGCAACTCCAATTACTCTTGTGGTTTTAAGGCTGGAGAATATGTGAGTGTGAGAGAAGTTGTCTCGCAGTGCCTTAGTACACAATATTTTACGGAAAAATTGTAAAGAACTAACGGTTTCTCTCACGCTGTTGCCTCTCTGACTTTTCTTTGGGTCCATATTTCTCTTAAAATTCCGTCAGCGTCGTATTTTGAATGCATCCAAGAACCATTAAAGCGACATTTTTCAGGAAAACTTTTCCCGAAAGCGGGAAAACTTTTCCTACGAAACCTTGTGTGTGAAGAGAAAAGGAGGGGCAGGGGAGGGGAAGAAGGTTGTGTCTGGATTACTCTCATTGACGAGAGGTTGGGGCGCGAGGTTATATAATATAGCCCCAGCGAAAACTCATTCAGGCGTTGGCCCACAAAACTAATCCCTTTACCTGCCATAAACGTTTTATTAATTAGAATTCAGATGTCACAGCGAAAATTCGCTAAACTAATTAGCGGCATTTCTTAAAACCCCCTTTTCGTGAGTTTTTAGTTTTACGGCGTGCTTTTCAAAAGTTTCCGGCAGTTTTACGTTTCTACTGAGAGAGTGATGACGAGAGAGCCTATACTGAGAGAGACTGAAAGGGGTAGATTTTAAGAGTTTTCTTTTCTTTCTTGCTACTACTTTTGAAGGAACTGCGGTTTTAACAGACTCGTGAGAATTTATGAACAAATTTTGATGTGACGAATGCAAAATTCACTTGTTGGTCTTTTTCCTTTTTGTAGTTAACGTCCAATGTTTCAATATGTTTGTTGCTGAGTTTTTTCCTAAAAAATTCCTAGTAAATCTTTTTTATATGCATTAATATCGGTTTGTAAATTTTAATTGCTTTTGTTATTACTGACGTTAACAAATCTTATTTCATCGTGCATAAAGTCGTCTGATAATTTATATTCTTTTGCCCTACCGAGAGGTTATGCAAATATGCTCTTGAAGCTGGACGAGGGGTTATGAGTTCAAACCCAATCGCGCCCGTCAGTAAAGGGCAAAATTAGCACTAGCCACCGGCCACAGGGCCAGTATACGAGAATAAGTGGCCAGTGAAAAATTGCCTATCAGTGGCCACCTTCTGGCCACTTTTGTACAAGGACAGAATACAATGAGAATAAAATTTACTTACATTTCATTAAAGATTCTACTTTTTTAGGTTCCAATACATTTTATTAGCATATTTACTTGGACCATTCTGTCTTCAATTAATACTTATAGAAATGTTAACTATTTAGCATTTTTAAATAAAAAAGTGACTGCTAGTTTAAACAAAGTGGCCACTTGAAAAACTAGTCTTATTGACCAGTGGCCACTGATGAAATTTCCCAATTTTGTCCTATACCCGTCAGCCTGATCGTCCGGGATTTCCCGTGATTTTCTTCGAATCTTGGATTTCCTAGTGTAAATACGGAGTAGTTTTCCTTAGAAAGACTCCCACTCTCTTATGACCCATATCTTTCGTGTTGATAATTGGCCATCATAAACATAACAACCATTTATTTATTTTATTATTATTATTTTACCTATTGTTATTACCTATTATGTTACTTATGTTATCTATTGTTAAAGGAATTGCGATTCAACAAACTCTTGAATATATCTGAGTAAATTTTGCAAACTCTTAAAAATATATGAGCAAATTTTGATGTGATTCACTTGTAAAATTCAGTTGTTGGTCTTTTCCCCTTTATAATTAATGTTCCATATTTCAATGTATTAGTTGTTAAGTTTTTTTTTACCTTAAAATGATCCAAAATTGTTTTTGGATATTAATTTGTAAATTTTAATGGTTTTTGACATTACTGATATTAACAAACTTATTTAACTGTGCATAAAGTCGCTTGATAATTTATCCTCTTTTATTTTTTTACTTATTTTATCATTAGTATATATTTTACCAATCGTTATTACTTATTATGTTACTTATTACTTTTGAAAATATGTTGTAAAAAAAGTTACATCCCTTTTTCTTAAATTTTTACTTTAAATATTTTTAATTTTTATTTATAATTATTTATAAATTAATATTTTTTTAAATGCTGAATTAAAATTAAAGCTTATATATTTATCTTTATTTAAGTGAAAAAATATTGAATTTCTGCAAATAATATTTCGTGTTATAATGATTTTAAACTGCCCAACTTTTTTAATGCATTTTTAATTTTAAATTAAAAAAAAAATATGCGAAGTTTTATCTAGTGATTTTGTTTGAAAATGATCTGGTTAAGCATAACAAAAAAATTTCAAAATTTTAACTCATTAATTTGAATAAAAATTATTTTAAAATGTGTTCCAGACCTCCTTAAGTGTTTGAGACAAAGTTATTTCATGTGTAAAATAATATTTTATTGGCTTATCTTTATTTGAATCAATAAAATATGCTAAAAATAGATGTAACGATATGTGGGAATCGCTCCATTTAAAAGAAATAGAAATCCAAAATCAAATGAATTTTTAGGCATTGATAAGGATATCATTATAGGGGAAGGGGATTCGAGGGATGATAACGTATAATATCGTAAGGAGTGGCGAGGTCCAAACTTACAAGAAATTGGAGAACACGATTTATGCATAGTCCCTAATCTTTAAATGTCTGCCATTACATAAATAAAAAATTGTTATTTAATATTTCTGGTATGAATTTCGGATTTTCTGAATTAAAAAAAATATATATATATATATATATATATGAAATGCACTTTTCGGATGCAGATAGATTAAAATGACACGTGCAAAGTGATGAATTAATTATAATCTTTAACGCGTTTTAAAAATGTTCAATATTTGTTTTCAGTTTTCATCTCATGTTTTCGTTAAATTAATAATGAAAAATACGAAATTTTAATTCGTAACACATCTTTCTTTCAAGAAAGTTTCTGTTAATTATCAAGTTTTAATTTTCTGCGAATATCTAATCTGACACTCAAAGAAGCAATGGAAAACATAATCCTTTAGTTAACCATGAAAATAACAAGGGATGTAAATGCAGGTTTTCACAAATATCAGTGAATTTGTAACTCGTGTATTTTAAATTAAATTTAAAAAGTTTTTTTTTTCATTCAAAAACTTCTAAAAAGTCATATGTTTCTAATCGAGATGCCTTTGAGATATATATATTCAAAGATCCAAGTAAAAATATTTTTACATTTCTCCTTTTATCAGTCTCGCTTATAATCAATTTAAATCCATAAAGATACCGACTTGCCTTTTCGGTTTTCAAAGAAAAGTTGAGATGTCTTTTTCCTTCGATTTTGCCTAAATTAATTCACGAGCCATCTCATGTAACGAGCATCAAATGAAATTACTGTCATAATGAATATCTTCTATGGCAGTATTTATTAGCGCGCCTTTCCGAAGAGGGAATACCATTAAAACCAAATTATATGAACCTGCTCATAAACGCTCGCTCATAAACTGGAAATAAAAATGGCGCGCGCTTTCTGAGGAATTTTGCAAAAAGACTTCCGAAAATAAATCTGCAATAATCCTATTTCGGGGTTCTCCAGATGCTTTAGCGATATAACGGGAATTACCATATTTTTGAGTTTTTCAAAATTTCGCGTTTCGGAGTTTTTTGAATTGTGGGAGATTTTGTTTTTGACTATTGTTTATAAAATGTCTGTTTTCATTTATAATGATTTTTGCATGGTCTTTCTTCTTTTAAAATTCTGTTTTGAGTTTGTTTTTGTTTTTTCGGGTTTTTGTTTTCTCTTTTTGTTGAAGACGTAGTTGGAATTTATGTATTAATAGAAAAGACAAAAGGAAATGCCAGAAATATTTTAAAGATAATTTTATGCGTAAAAAAGTTTTTTTCCTTTTAAAGTTGATTATTGTTATGAAGCTTTCTTTAATCACCGAATTATTTTTACAATACAAAATATGACAGCGTGTTTTTGTTTGTAAAATAGATTTTAATCTTTCTAAAATTATCATTTAAAATTTCAAAATAAGACATTTTATTATTTTCAACTTTTTTCCCCTCAAGATCCTTTTTTTTTTTTTTTTTTTTTTTTGTTTCGTTATAAGAATGGGGATTTTAACATGTATACTATTTGAATTAAATAAATGTTTAAAAAGTTTTACTACTATAAGTTCACCTCCTTGAATATAATTACTTTTATATTTAAATTTGCCTAATTATAGTTTTAATAAAATTTTACAACCTAATTAGATTCTTAACCGCTTTAACTTTTCCTTTTTCGAAATATGATCGTTTTTAAATTTTAATTTAATTGCATACTTTAATTTTTTTTCTTAAAATTTTATTTAAAAGAAATTAAAGACACCAAATAATACTTTGCAGATGCATTAATGTAAATGAATTAAATAATTAGAGATAAGTTTTTTGGAGTAAATTGTTTTTATCATTTCAAATCGTTGTTTTATTTTTTTTTTTTTAAATTAGTAACCAATTTTTTTTTTTTTTTTTTTTTTTTTTTTTTCAAAATAATAATTTTGTGCTAAATTATCAAATACTACAATAAAAATATCTTTGGTGTTTAGTTTCTAAAAAAATGAGACTTCATTATTGATTAAAGAATAACATATTTTGTAAAGGTCCAATCTCTATTTTCCTCGAGTTATAGATTTTCGACAGAGAATATTTTCAATAAAAATAGACCGAAAATTCGGTTCGTTTTCGGGGAGAAATCTAAATCTCGCCGAAAATGTGCTGAAAATTCGGCCGGACCAAAATTATCTGCTTTCCAAAAATCTCATTTTCTTCCTTCGGAAAAACATTTACTCATGAATTTGAACTGCTTCGGTTCAATTTGTTTGTTTGTATGTATGTCGGCCAATTATCTACGCTATGGGATATAGGCCCTAAGGGGGGGGGGTTGCCCTCCGTGGGGGTCTTTCTAAGGGAACCTAACCCGTATTTACGCAAGGTTCGAAGAAAACCACGGAAAACTCCGAACGGTTAGGCCGACGGTCGCGATTGGGTTCGAACCCAGCACCTACCGTCTACCAGTTTGAGGTCAGAACCTCTCGGCCACTGGTGGGGCTGCTTCGGTTCAAACGAGACTGTTGATTGCTATGAATTTCACTGCTTATAATTATCAGTCTTGACTGATTCAAGACGTAAGCACAAATTATAAAGAAAGCAGTGCATACACCACTAAACTTTTTCACATGCTCATTAAAAGCTGCACGCTTATCGGAAATAGAAAACTTTTAGTTTGAAACTGCAGAAGTATTTCGAAGAAATACTCTTCGATTAAGTTCTAGTATAATAGATGATCATTTTTAAAAATCATTATGAAAGATAAATTGAGGTGTGTTTACATAAAACTAAAATATTTTTAATAAAATGAAATTCGTATAATTAGAAAATATTTCTATGTCATAAAAACATGTGGTTTTAATGAAAATAAAAAAGTTTCGGGTCTAAGGCACAGAGAGTAAACTTTTGTCACACATATAATTTATTAATAATTATATATCTTTAATAAATACATATAATCGATTAATGATTATGTATGTCTATTAATTTCTTTAAAAAATTTGGGTAGCATTTTCGGCCGAAATCACTCCAAATAATAAAAAAAAAATTCCAAAAATCAAATGAATTTTTAGACAATGATAAAGTTATTATTACGGGGAAAGGGGATTCGGGGGATGATAACGTATGATATCAAAAAAAGGGGGGGGAGGAGAAGAGGTCAAAATTACCATTAGATTTTAACATAAAGTTACCATAAAAGACATTATAACGTTATATATGTGACAATTTAAAGTTAGGGGGGCAGAAACATCATCGCCAGGTTTCCCTTTCTCCACACAGAAGTCATGGCCAGCGAGAAAAAAAAAAACAATAAATAAATGTAGAAGGTCAAAATAATCGCTCCTTGGCTGCTGCAAGTTCATTTTATTAAACTGTAGCTATAATAGAGGGAAAAGCTCCTGTTGCAGACGATATTTTACCGAAACATCCAAAAAATATTCCATGCTTTACTACATCAAGTCATACTCATGCGAGAGCGCACCCTTCTTCTCCTCTCATCTCCCTTACCACCTCTCGAGCTTCCTCTTTTAAATCTAAAAAGAAAATTCTAGAACATCCTCTAACCTCAAACCATCATTCTTTTATGTAAACAGAATTCTTCTGGTCGAGAACTCTTCTACGAGACTATTTTCCACAGACGATAATTTTATTTAAAAAAAAAATATTATTTAACCAATTTATAATCGACTCAGAATTTCTTAGGCAGACGATTTTTATAGATGATTAATTTTAAGAGAAAAAGAAAAGAAAAGAATTTATTGATATGCACACTATCAAAGGTTGACGGAGGGAAAATAAATAAATATATAAAATAAAATAATGATATTTTTTGAAAGGTATGGTTTTGGAATAAATTTAATAAGACTTTCTTAAAAAGAGTTGATAAAAACATAGAAGAAATGAGTTTTATTTGGAATATTAAGAAATAAAGTTTAATTAAGAATATTTTAAATTTAGAGCCATCTTTTTAAATTTACGCATACTGGAATAATGTTTTTTAAGGCAAATTAAGAATTTATATCGTCTGCATAAAGATTAACAGATTAGATCTAGAAACAAGATTTTAATTTAATAATTTGAAGTAAGTACGGAATATTATTATAAGAAAATTAACATAGTATAAAGGTTAGTTTTGGCGAAAAAAATTTAAAATTTGTAATATATATGTCACTCCCCCGTTACACCAAATTAATGTATTGTAACAGAATTTATCGGAATAAAATTATGCACTGTAGTCATGAAATTAGTTGTGATTTTCACTATAAACATTTGAATGTTTGTAAAAAAAAAAAAAAAAAAAAAAAAAAAAAAAAAAAAAATGTATATAAACTTATTTTTACTTATTTATGTACATGCATACCGAAAAAAGATATTCTGGAGAGTACATAAATCTGCGCGTATTTATTTTGGATTTGTCTGGATTGCCTTTAATGAAGCTTAAACGAGTATTTGTGTACTTTTCGGAAGAGTTATGTTTATGCTGTTATATGTTCCTATTCATAGCTGTGAGTCACAAAGATTTGTTTTTCTTTCTTTGCAGGAGGAAAAGGCGGAATTTCAGTAAACAGGCAACCGAAATCCTTAACGAGTACTTCTATTCTCATCTCAGTAATCCCTACCCCTCTGAAGAAGCTAAAGAAGAGCTCTCTAGGAAGTGTGGTATCACTGTATCTCAGGTAAAAAAGAAGCTAGTGAGCTGCTCCTTTTTACTTACCCATCTTACGTAGTATAGGGTAAGTCTTGCAATCGTTTTGAAAATCGAAAATTTTTTTTTGACGGATTTACACGTTTCAGATACTGGAGATTCCGAAAAACATATTTTTAGAAAAAAAATTTTGCCGTCCGTCCGTCTGTGTGTCTGTGTGTCTGTCTGTCTGTCTGTCTATCTGTAAACGCTCTATCTCCCGAACAAATTGAGATAGAGACTTGAAATTTTGTATGTAGTTAGTATGTAGTAATGGGACGAACCCTATTTAATATCAGCAACCTCGATTATCCGGAAGTATTTTTTTCGGACTCTCGAAAAATTCGTTTTGATGAAAGGTATATAAAAATTTTCGAATTTTTTTGTTCTAAGGAATGGACGTAAAAGGCAATAAAATAACACACATTTAGCATATAGAACGAAGTCGATCGGATTATTAGTTGCCGAGATATTTGTAATCTTGTTTTCCACATTCTTCGATTTTTCATGACCCTGTATTTCATTCAAATTTCAATTCAGAAGTATATTTTAATTGGAAATGAGACGCTTAATCCGACGCAGTTAATTGTTAGTTAGTAGAATTATTATTTTTGGAGTTATAAGGATGTTTCTTTTACGCAGTTCGGTACTACTTGAGTAGTTTGGCGTTTTATATAATTTGTCGAAATTGGTACATCAGCAGTTCTTTAATATAGCATTACTATGTATATTAACAATATTTAAATTTTGTTTATGAATTGCAATGCATTGTATAAATAGTTTTCACATATTTTATTTTCATATACATATCCATGATGGGTAAGTATTACGGTGGCCCCCAACGACTAGTTTTAGTTTTCTGATGAATTTTATGTTTTAACCCTTTCCGGCGCACTACTCTTTAAAGTTGGAATTTAAAGAAAAAAAAATTAGGCAATCTATTGAGGCCTAGAGAAGTACACAGGTGCGCGTATTACAGTAAAACATTTTACCTATTAATTAAAAACAGTAGAGTTTGATCTCTGTGGTGCTGCCATCTAGAACTCATAAGAAAGATTTAAAGTAGCCATTAGAATAGTTTTTAAAATATTCACGGAATTTTTGTGTTTCTAAACAGGGGGAACTTTAGGTGTTGCCGGCCCGGCAACACTGCGCGTTAAGGGGTTAAAACCCCGTCCTTTAATTTTGAAGTACGGCGTAGCTTGTCCGACTAGCTTGATTTCATCGTATAATTATAGTAAAGAAAAAAAAACTATCAAAAATTTGTAGCAATATGATTACCTTGCCCGACTTAGGCAAACGTAATTTACCTAAGTCGGCTAGGCAAATTAATCCCCCCCCCCCCCACCTTCTACCTTTTTTGCATTTTTTTTAATTGTACTGAAGTGACCAAACTAAAATTTATACCATTTGTCTGTATACATAAATTTCGTACCATGTACTAATAACATGTATGTACAGAATAACAGAAGGAAGATAACTTTAAGAAACTACAGAATACACTTTCTTTACGGTTTTAGGAATATAAGGAAAAAAAAAAAAAAAGGAGAGCAGTTAAAATAGAAATACACGTGTGATGTAACCGGGCCTCTTTTAAAATTTTACTTTGTAAACAGACCCTAAAAAACACCACTTTTTTATTCAACCTTGAATGAGTAATAGTATTGTACCATTAGTGTTGAAGTACAATAAAGTATAAACAATATCCCAGTGTGTAAAATGAACATAATCTTGAAGAAAGGCCAGAAAGAGTATTAGATTCGATTTAGTCTTATTTTGCTACACATGATTATGTTTTTCAAAGTCTTTCGTGTCTAATTTTTAATGCAGTTAAAATAAATATTTGCTTATTCTTCTTGAAATTTGAAAAAATGTTAAAATTAATTTTCACTCAATTTTTTTTAAATATTTTTTTAAAAGATTTGAAAATAAATGAATATTCTAATTATTTATTTAAATAATTCTTTCTCTCTCTCCTTTTTTATTCCTTGCTTTTCCTCCTCCCCCTCTCCCCCTCTGCTTTCATCTACAGAAATTTCCTTTCCTCCTTTATTTTTCATTTTTTGTAAATTAGACTGCCTATTTAAAAATATCATTCGTATCTTTAATATAAAGAAAAAAACAACCCTCAGAAATCAAATATTTGTAGCACGATTTAAAATACTAAGATTCAAATTATTAAGAAAAAAGTTTTAAAAAAAGTAACCATTGTTATTTTAATTGAAATGATAATATTTGTTTTAAATACAAAAACATTTTTTTTCTTCTAAGATATTTTTCTTTGTCATTAAAAATGTTTTACTAAATTTCAGTCATCTAAAAATTGTTTTTGTTCCATGTATAAATTAATTAATTAGTCTCCATAACATGTTCCATTATGCCTTAAATACATGAACTTTTCCTTTTAGAACTGCTTTTTTATTTTATTTTTATTTATTTATTTATTTGTACTTATATTAAAGGTTAGGCTCTAGAAACTTTAAAATTTTAATTTCTTTTAGTAGCATATTTAGGCATTTTTTATAAAATTAATAAAATATAATGGTTGCAAAGAACTTGGTTTATTTATTAAATTTTAATGAGAAGTGCCGGAAATTTGATACACTATGCATTTAAGAGTTAATAACTGTCTGTCCTTTTATCTCTTATTATAATGTATAATTCTTTTCTTAGAAAACTACAGTAACAAAATATGCTGCTCTGATCATTTTTGAAATAATACTCAACACATTTTGATAACTCTTGTAGATTAATTCAATTCCATCTTTTATGTCCCCTTGTTTAGTGGTTAAACATGGCGCTTAAGTAACTCAGTATATTATTTAATGTCGTTGAAAGTTGAAGTGCTTTTTGAAGTGCTCAGTTTTAAACGTTATTTCTTTCCTAAATGGCGTATTGTTCACCTGCGTGTTTGCACGTTTGTGCAGGGTTTTTTTTTGCTGTACTCTCGGACTAAGGTATTTTAAAATTTTAAAAAGTGATTTCGGATTGTGTTGAAGAAGAGAGGAGGGCTCTAAATGTCTCTCATGTGTCAAGGGTTTGAAATAGCTCGGGAGAAGTATCTGCGTAAGTACCATTTGTATTCAAGCATGAAAACGTAAAATGTTCTTAAGTTTATATTGGGTAAGAGATTTCTGAATTTAAAAATCGCAAGAAATAATTTGTAGTAAAATAAGCTGCTATATGGATTAAATCTCTCGCATATTCGAGATGGAGCAAAATATTTTATTTTATGTTCGGAAAGATACACTTGCGATGCTTTAATGCTCAAGAATTTAAAAGTTGTTTTAGGAAGTATGATTGGGATTTAAATGACGTTTAAAAATGTTATGTTTATCAAAATTAGGATGAAATATAACATTGTGCAGAATTATTATTTATCTAAAAATCTAAGCTTTACTATTTCATCGGAACATCAAGTTATTTGACTTTTGCTAGGATGAGCTAAAGTTTTAAAATATCACGTATAATTTAGATGGATACAGTTCCAATAATATATCTGTATTTTGGAATTTACTTTTGTTTTAAGATTTGTGAAAAGTGAGATCAAAGAGATCTGTTCCTATGTGTTCAATTATGTCAATTTAATTGTTAATTTTGCTTTTAACATGAAATAGAAATTTTACATGAATTAGAAGTTCACATTAATAATAAGTATTAAACTATTCTATTCATTAATACTGATCTTATTGAAAATAATGCATAAAATAAATAAAATATTCTCTGCATCCGCTTTTTAAGTTTAATATTAAATATTTTTCCAATGAATATTGCTCATTTACACTATTAAAACGTAGGATCGACCGAAACAAAGTTTCTGTAATCTTTTTAATTTCGGCCAAAAATAAAAACTTTTTTTTTTTTAAAGCAATTAATACATATATAAAGATATATAATTATTAATTATATTTATGGTCAAAGTGTGCTCTTTCTGCCTCTGATTTTATGTTTAAAAATGTTATACAGTACTATGTTTTAATGCTCAAGAATTTAAAAGTTGTTTTAGGAATTATGATTGGGATAAATGACATTTAAAAATGATATGTTTATCAAAATTAGGATGAAATATAACATTGCACAGGATATTATTTATCTAAAAATACAAGTTTTACTATTTCATCGAAACTTCAACTTATTTGACTTTTGTTAGGATATCTAAAGTTTTAAAATATCACGTATAATTTAGATGGATGCAGTTGCAATAATGAATCTGTATTTTCGAATTTACTTTTATTTTAAGATATGTGAATTGTGAGATCAAAGAGATCTGTTCCTATGTGTTCAGTTATGTCAATTTAAGTATTAATTTTGTCTTTGAACGTGAAATAGAAATTTTGTATCGTAACGTTTACCTTAGTAATATAATATGCATTAAACTATTTTATTCATTAATGCGTATTTTATTGAAAATAATACATAAAATATTCTCTGCGTTCGTTTTTTAAGTATATTAATAAATACTCTAATGTATATTGCTCATTTACGCTATTAAAACTTAAAATCGACCGAAACCGAATTACGGTAGTCTGTCTGTTTTCGGTCAGAAATGAAAATGTTAAAAAAAATTTTAAGCTGTTGTTTAGAAATGGACTGATGAACAGAGTTTCGAAGTTGTTTTGAAAAAAAAAAAAAAAGGTAAATATTGAATCGATTACTTTTTTTCATTACATGTTTAGACCATGTTGCTTCGAGATGAAATATTGGATAGTTGGATATGTTATGCGAGTCTCTGATTTTACCGAATTAAGTTTTTAAGAATAAGATTTAACCCCATTGTAGTGCAAATTGTGACAGGAATTAGAGCAAAAAGTATACTACTTAAACTAAAGATAAAAAGAAAGATATGCAACTTAAATAGTTTCTAAAAGACAGAACAAAACTCTTTTAAAAACTAAAAAAAGGCCATTTTAGTGAATTTGGTAGATCATCTCATCTATTTTATAATGTATATGTACTGAAAAAAACTACCTTAAGATTTTTCTTTTATTAGAAAAAAAAAAAAAAAAACGTTAACTCGCTAAATTTTAGTCTCAAAAATTAAAATTTTATTCTTGCCTTAAAGAACGTTTTAATGAAACAGTTTCCCAGGCAAAACTGTTGATTATTATTCCCCCTTTGTTGTAAATATTCATATTCGCTCGGAGAAAATAAATAAAAAAGTGAATAACACCTTAGTGTTTCCATGTCGCTTTTGCCAACAGCGGCTATTCAGACCAAAATCATCTTTTGTTTTTGCGCTTCTTGTTAGCCTGAAAATTTACTCGGACCTCAACGGGACAAGAGTATTAATATTTATAGCTTCATTTCGAGCATCTGAACGACAAACTCATTAAATTATAATGAATCGGAGTCTCCAAGAGAGAGAGCGGGCCCTCGCCTTCAGGGGGAAAGAGGATGCAGCTCATTCCGGGCATCCACTCCTCTCCATGTATAGTTTCGTATTTTGCCGGGAATCTGACGTAATCGTGATCACATGATAAATGTGGACCAGTCGTATTTGATTTGAATAATGCATATTTATGTTTTAATTTATTCAAGTTTCTCATGGGTATTTTTATAGTTAATCTTTAGAGCCTTGATTTAAGGATGTCTCTATTCGAAAACTGTATGTAAAGCAGAAAGCGCTCTCAATTATATTCTAAGAAATTAAAATATTACAGTGATTAGTATTAAAGTGGTCTATTTTTCTTTTTTCCGTTTTTTTTTTTAAATTTAATAATTTACATACATACATTAATGTTGGAATTTAAGATGCGTACGTATGCAAATTGCTTACTAAATACGTAATTATAGAAAACAATTTTCGTGTTTTGAAAACATGATTTGAACAGTTATTATAACGGTTTGACAAAAACACCGTTACATCTGTATAAAACATTTAGATCAAATTAAAATATATATATCGCTCTTGTTTATTAATAATATTTAATCTTTTATACAATATTCTCACGCATGGAGAACGTTCTAAAAATAACGAAGCATAGAAACTAATTAGTTTTTAACTAAAGAGAGTTGTTTCAAATTGACATTTCATCTGTTCCTTTGTTGATGTACTATCTTAGTCCCTGAATTTGAAACACAGTCTACGTATCCTATTTTTCCCCCCGTCTTTTAATTCATGTTAAAAAAATATTTAATTCCTATTATCCATGTAACACACATACGCATAATGTAATGATAAAAATTGGTATCACCTCATTTTACTTATCTATTATTGGTTATTTTCTTTCCTTTTTTTTGGGTGGGGGTGGGGGGGGCGAGGTGAAGATAATCATATGGATTGCATTTTATAAGTATAAAACTTGTCTTACCTGTAAATGACTGTATAGTTTACTATATATATATATATATATATATTTAGTCTTAACTTTTCTTTCTTTCTTTTTCAGGTATCTAATTGGTTCGGTAATAAGAGGATACGATATAAAAAGAATATAGGCAAAGCTCAAGAAGAAGCCAACCTCTACGCCGCGAAAAAAGCAGGTAATGAGACCTCTTATTATATGCCCCCGTATGCATAATTGTCGCATATAACCTCCGGCGCTGTAGAGACACTTGCAATCAAATTTGGTCATTGGAATGTCTTGAATTTGGTGTAGTCATTTTTTAAAACTCAATAAATCCCATTCATTATCATCTAAATACTGTGTATTTGTGATTTTTTTTTTCTGTCTGATTTTATTCCATAAAACCCCTATGCTGAGTAGTTTTTAACATCCAAATAAACGTTGAAGATATTGCAGTAACAGACTTACCAAGTCCCTTAATTTTCACATGTTTTTCCATATTCCTGATTTTTTGACATATTTCTCTTGATTTTTTTATTTATTCTATTTTACAATCAAGTGTGCAGCGATTCAGAGTTGAAAACTCTAGCACAGATGTAATCGTTTTTAGTACGATTGGTCAGTAGAATTTTATGTTGATAAATTACATTCATATTCATTATAAATGATGAATTTTAATTTTTTAAATTCTTAACTATGGACATGTTTTGGATTATAAATAATTTGTATTGATTAAGACTTATTTAAGATTTTTAGTATAGTTGTACATAAGTTTATAGGAAGCCAAATATCTCCCTCCCCTCTTATGTGCAATTAATTTTAAAACATCCTAAACATCATATGCCTAAATGCATTCTATTTCTAAGGAGTACACATTTTCTTTATTTGAATAACAGTGACATTTCTTCTTAATTTTCAGTAATAACTAAGCCCTGCTTAAAATTAAACTTGCACTAAGCATGTTTACTTTTAAAAATTAATCAGTTTTCATTGACCAAAAATATCTACCGATTTCTGAAATGAAATCTCCCTGATTTTTGGCTTTCAGAACTTGACAAATCTGCATTAAGTAGTTGAATTACCAGGGACCCTTCAAAATAGCTGTCAATGTTTTTGTATTTTCTTGACATAGTTCAGCAGGTGTTAATGTTTCTAATTATTTGCCTATGATAGCAAAGTGCTTGGTTTTTTAATTTTTCAAAATTATTTAAAAGCTTTGTATATCAACTCATTAATTGTTTGAGAATGTATAAAAATTGAGGTTCAAGGAAATTTCGACTAATAGCAATTTTTTTACATGAGGAATTGTGGAAAAAAGTTCTCATTGTTCTGTTTTGAATATTAAGAGAGCACTGATATCTGTTCTTAATCAAAATAATTAATTGAACGTAAAATATTCAATCGGGCAATTATTAAATTCGACCTTGATTGCTCTTATATTTAAACACTCATAAGAATACTACTCTATTATGGTCCTAGTTATTTCAATCTTTCTTTTTAAATTTGCATATAATATATATATGTATGTAAAAATAGTTCTAATTTCGAACCAAATCACAAAAGACTGGCGATGTTACGGGAATTCTCTTGCACAAATTATTCATTCATGACAGACCAAGCAGCAAAACTCGTTCCGCAATCAACCACCTCCAAAATAATAAAAACCCTATTTAAGTCGCACCACTACGCTGTAGTGAGAGGGAAAAGACTCCAAAACGCAAAAGCAAAGTCAAGGGAGTGACCCGAAAATGCGCGTCGTTTTCATCAGTATAATGGGTTTCTCTGCCTTCAGATAGCTTTGAATTGTGCCAACGGGGGTGGGTGAAGAGGGCCCAGGCTCTTTCTGCCTGATTGCCAAGGCCCCATAGGCGTCTCCCCCGATAATGACGTACGCCAACCCATAGGGGGACCACCCAAAACTGTCTTCTCTGCATTTTCTTAGGCCTAAGTCGGATTAGTTTAGTTTGTGGAAAGACTATCTTTAAATGGCCTAGGAATTCATTCTTTCCAGCCGAATGAAGATATTCATAAAATGGAATTGTTTAGAAAAGGAAAGGTGATATTCAGTTTCAAAGAATTTTTCGTACTTTTGTACCATACAGGATCACTTGAAACGCTCCTCTTTATCGCCAACTTTAGCCACTTAACTAACCAATATATTTGGAAAAGAAAAAAACCTTTCAAATAATGTCTATTTTTCATGTCTTTTATGGAATTTTTAATCGGTTATCACCGATTTTTCAAAACGGGAACTTTCGCCTGATTGAATGAGAAAAATGTTCGGTATAAATAATACAAAATTTACAGTAAAATTTTACTGGTGAGAATAATAAATTATGATTGGAATATGGATGTCCGTACGTGCTACGGGCAAATCATGATTGGCAAAAACAGGGAAGCGGTTTTTATTTATAGGAACATTTTCTTTAAAGTGACTCATTATATAAACACGCCAAAAAAGTTTTTCCCTTTTCCTATGTTAATGGTATTAATTGAATAATTTATCTCTGCCATGCGAATTTTTCAAAAAGAGCATTTTTCTCGACAGTTTGTGTTGGCATCTAACCGAATTCTCTTACTTGACTTGTATAATTATTTGGACTAATGAGTATGCTGTCATATACTGTTGGAGGGAGGGTTCTTATTAAATAAAAATTATGAAGTAGGACAATTTTAAAAATACTCCTCGCCCCCAGTAACAAAATTAAATGGCACCCTTCTATGATGCTCTCTTTGCCATCTTCATATTTTGATAGACTCTTCGCTGATGATTGGTTTGTACTCTAGATTAAATCTCTTGATAAATGGCGATTTAATACTTAAAATCCGCTGATGTTTTATGATTGTTTTATCAGACGCATTACCATGGTAATTATGTTCCGATGGTATCGATAGCGTCTATATTTATGATATTATAATTCAGAAGTGCGCCTGTTGGCCCATCGTTTAAGGCTTCATCTATCATTGGGCTATGGGAAACTTACTTCGCGGCGTGATGGATTACGAGCAGGCGCTATTAATCACGGCTCCGGTTTGTGAAGACATCTAGTGGCGAGTTGCGTAAGGTTGTTGTGTCGGAACACGTGTTGGAGAAGAGCTCCATGAAGAGGATTCTTTCTTGGTTGTCTGTCATGTTCTAAATAAGTGATCTCAATGCAGAATAAGGACTAGGCAAAGCGAGCTGCCGTATTTTTCAAGTGACTCCTGGAGGAAAAAATAAAGCAGTGTCGTGCAATGGTAAGGTTGTGTCTTATCCTCGGACCCGATACAAGCGCGATCCTTTATTTATCTTAGATTTAGTATTCAGTCACTACTTATAAGAATATCGGAGATTATGTTAATAAAGATCGGATCGTGTGAAAGATTTATTGCTGCATCAAAATGACAGATCTTTTGAAATCACTGCCTGTTATAAATGTCTTGGACAAAGGGCCCAACTAGCAAATTTCTGTGGCCACGGCATTTTTAATGTTCGTGCTCCTCTTAATTTGGTTAATTTACTGGTAGTAGTTGTTATACGTATATATGCGTAGATACATATATTATACACATATTTGAATAGTGTCAATTAAAAAAAATTAAGTTTCCTGAAATATTGAAAAACGGTTCCAGAAATAAAAACAAGAAAAAATTTCTATTTATTAAAAATGTGCTTTTAAACATTTATTGTGATATATTTTTGTCATTTCATCGTATTAATATCTCAAATATCACATTTGTTTCCAAAATTATGATTTTTATAATAGAAATTTAGATGAAATTAAAAAAAAAATTATGTCCCTTAGAAATTCCGTGCCCATTGCACAGGTTCCGGCTGTCCATGCTGCCAGAGCCTGCTTGGACTAACTCTTAAAAATGATCCCAAACTGTCTGAAATGTCTTAGAAGTTTCTCTTTTGTAATTATGCGTCGCGGATATCAACTAAAGCTAGAAAGCCGTCAAAGCATATGTAATGGTTGGGAATCGAAAAGAAGTATAATCTTCTCTGGGACATGCTGTTTTCTAACGGCAGAAAATTGGTGTTTTATCACAACAAGATCGAAATTCATTGTTGTTTTCCGGAAAATCCAAAACATATCATAACTGGGCATTGTTTTTGAAAATTTTGACTTAGTTTTTAAATCAGTTGAATTCGAAAGTGCATTATTTTTCTCTATTAGAGAGTATTTAAATTGTTCCACGATTAGAAGTTAAGAACATGGCAAGTAAAAGCAAACTTTAATGATACAGTGCCGCCAAAGTCAATATGACGTCAGTTTTACTCACGTTCAGGATTTTGCTTTATAAAATGAATATAAAAAGAAAAGCTATCATTTGTGAAAATAATTTAATTGTTGAAGTCAGCTTCAAATGAAACCGATTTTTAGCAACCTTTAAATTGCCGAAATGTTCAGAAAATTTCATTTAATATTTCTTAAGAAGTTGTTGTACTTGTTATATTGTTTTAACCACAACAACAGCCAATAAAAATCCTTCATTTTTTAGTAAATATTTTTGTTTATGTTAACCGAATTTACAAAAGCAGCACAAAAGTCGAATCGCGGGCGACTCTAAATAATTCCAGGGCGTTGTGACGTGCCAGAGACGAGCTCCTAGCAATATTTCATTAAGAATTATGTTATGTTAATGTCGGATTTTTTGTGGAACACAGCATTTGTGGATTTTACTAAAACCTGGCGAGTTAAAAGTTTCAAATAAACTTTTAAGTTAATGCGATAAATTTCCTGGATATTTAAGTGACAACAACATATTATGATTATGTACAGCTCATATTCAAAATATTAGAATAATTACCTTTTTTTTTAGAAATTGAAAATATCGTTTGGTAATTTAATGTCTTTTAATGAAAATATGCAAACGATATTTTTATTAAGAACTTATTGTTGATTAAACTTACTTGTTATCTTAAATTTAATATCATTTTTGAAAAGATTAATTGCAAAAAAAATTATTTTGAAAAGTCAAAATATTAGAATATTTATTCAAGTGGTTCAAAATATTAGAATATTTCACATTATTTCTCCTTTAATTATTACCAATTCTTAACTGGTGGCATCATTGATTAAATTCAGACTATTTTATTTAAAATCAGTATTCTTTTTTGCAGTTTGTTTCTTTTTCGTCTTAAAATGGGCCGTGTGAGTGATATTCCTGAATCTACTAAACTTCGTATGGTTGATTTGTATCGGCACGGTAAAAATCAATGTTTTATAGCGAATTATTTCCATTGTTCGCAATCGAGCGTTAGTAAAATACTAACACAATATTCAAAAATTGGAAAATTTCAAAATAATCGCCGAAATGGTGGCCGAAAACCAAAATTATCTGCTAGAGATGACAGGAAACTGAAGCGTATAGTTAAGAAAAACCGTTTTAAAAGTGTGCGATTCTTGCACCGAAAATGGAAAGAAGAAGGAGTTGAAGTTTCTACATCGACAACATTAAGACGTCTCCATAAATTTAAATTTGAATCTCGTGTACCGAAATCGAAATCTCTCATGACTGCAAGACAAAAGCGTATAAGATTGAATTGGTGTAAATCAAGACGTTTATGGAGCAATGAAGATTGGAAAAATATATTATTTAGTGATGAAAGTATGTTTTGTGTTTCATATTGTAATCAACGTATTCGAGTTTGGAGAATGGAGCAAGAAGCATTTGATAAAGAATGCCTTAAACGTTCCGTAAAATTTGCTGCTAGTGTCATGGTTTGGGGTTGTATGAGTGCAGAAGGACCTGGAAAGTTATGCATCGTCTACGAAAAGGTTAACTCTCTGATATATCAAGAAATTTTAGAATATTACATGATTCCATCATCAGAAGATTTATTTGAAGATGATTTCATCTTTCAACAAGATTTAGCGTCCCCGCATACCTCGGTGTCAACTAAGAATCGGTTCCGCCAACGCAACATTAAGGTACTTCCTTGGCCACCAAATTCACCAGATCTTAATCCCATCGAAAACTTATGGTGTATAATGAAGAAAAAACTTCAAGAAAATCCTCCTTCAAGTAAAATTGAGTTAGTGGCACGTATAAAGTCTATTTGGGCTAATATTGATAGAAATGTTTATAAACACCTTGTATATAGTATGCAAGATCGATTGTACGCTGTTATGAAAGCTAAAGGGGATGCTACAAAATATGAACTACCATTTACTTCATATTCATAAGGTAATATTGTTGCGTAAAATAAAATATTCTAATATTTTGAACCAATCTAAATTTTATTCTAATATTCTGGTGTGTTTAAGGAAGCTGTATACCTATTTTATTGTGCTGTATTTTATATTTTATAAATGTTAAAATGTTATCTAAATATTCCAGATTTAATTTATAAGAAATTTAATTGCATTTACTTAGTATAAAAAATAAATAAATGACAAATACTTTTTTCTTATTCCTTTTTCTCAATTATTCTAATATTTTGAATATGAGCTGTATTATCAATGTTAGAAATCCAGTTTACTGCAAGTGGATATAGAAAGTAATTGTAGCTAATCGTATTAACTTAAAAAGAACCGGGATTAAATAATTGGATTTTATTTCTGCTTGATTGAGAAACAATATACGCATAGAGATGTGTTTTTGTAAAAACTTTAATGGTACAACGTTGCCACCGTCAATATGATATTAGTTTTACTCTTGTCACTCAGGTTTTTGCTTTATTACATAGAAATTAAAAAAAAGGTGTATTTTTGTCAAAAAAAAAAATAAATAATTAAATAAATAAATAAAAAATAAAAATTAATTGGTGAAGTCAGTTTCAAGCTAAACGATTTTTTATGGTTTATGAGTGCAATCTTTAAATTGCCAAAATCTTCAGAAAACTTCATTTAACATTTCATTAGAAATTGTTGTGCTTGTTATATTGTTTAACCACAACAATAGCAGAAGAAAAAAAAATTCTCCCTTTTTTAGTAAATGTTTCTGATAACTGAATTCTCAAACAACAACAAAAACAGCATAAAAGTTGGATTTTCGAGCGACTGTTAAATAATTCCGGAATTGACGTGACGAGCTCTTGGCAATATTTCATTAAGAATTATGTTAATGTCAGATTCTTGGTGGAACACAGCATTTGTCGATTTTACTAAAGCCTGGCTAGTTAAGTTTCAAATAAACTTTTAAGTTAAGGGATTTCGATTCAAACTGCTTATTTTCCAAATTATTTTTAAATTCATTTTTTCTCTCAAATGCATCAAAATGGCAAATTGCCTTATTTGGAATGTACACAAGGAGCCGTGATTATCGATTCTTTGATAAATACAGAAAATATTGCAAAAAAAGCAATCAAAAACGGCAATTTGTCCCGATTTTTCCGAAGCCGGAGATCTGGGAACGGAAAAAAGGGTCATACTCAGAAGGTAATTGTTTATAAATCAAATTCTAATGAAATTGAGCGTAAAAAGACATCACATGGCACCTTATACGTCTCTTCAAAAATCCCCTCAGCAAGTTTTATGTTTCTGCTTATAAAAATGTGTCTGAAATTGTATCTGAAAATTTAGAGCTGTTGAAGGTGAAAAAGCGTTTTTTCGAATACACCCTTAATGCTATAAATTTCCTGGATATTTAAGTGGCAACAAGACATCATACTTATGTATTATGAATGTTAGAAATCCAATTTACTGCAAGTGGATATAGAAAGTAACGGTATTAACTAACGGTATTGCTAACGGTATTAACTTAAAGAGATAACTTTTATGGTTTATGAGTGTAATTTTTAAAATGCCGAAATCTTCAGAAAATTTCATTTAACATTTCATAAGAAATTGCTGTACTTGTTCTATTATTTAACCACAACAACAACCAATAAAATCTTTCATTTTTTTTAAGTAAATATTTTTTTTGTGTTAATTTAATTCATAAACAACAACAAGAACAGCGCAAAAGTTGAATCGTCAAGCGACTCGAAATAATTCGATGATATTAAAATTGTGCGAGGTTAGTAAAAGCAATATTTAATGGTACAATGTTGACAACGTCAATATGAACTCGGTTTTACTTACTTTCTGGTTGCCGAAATCTGCCAAAACTTTCATTTAACATTTTATAAAAAATTATTGTGCTTGTTATATTGTATAACCACAAGAAAAAAAATCTTTGTAGCAAATATTTTTGTTTGTTAACCGAATTCACAAGCAACAACAAAAACAGCACAAAAAATTGAATAGTCGAACGACTCAAAATAATTCCGGAGTGACGTAACGTGCCAGAGACGAGCTCTTGGCAATATTTCATTGAAAATTATGTTAATGTCAGATTCTTTGTGGAACATTTGTTGATTTTACTAAAGCCTATACGAGTTAAAATTTCTAATAAACTTTTAAGTTAATGCGATAAATTTCCTGGATATTTAAGTGACAACAAAATATCATGCTTATGCATTATGAATGTTCGAAATCCAATTTACTGCAAGTCAATAAATTAAGAAAGAATTCTATGAAATTTTTATTCGAAGAATTTAAGGATTCTGTGAAATTTTTATTTCAATAAAACTCCGTTGTAATTTTTTTTAAATCTACATACAATAAAATAAAGAAAAATACTATCCTTCCCTCCCCCCCCCCCCCCCCAAAAAAAAAAAAAGAATACACTTTTTAGTTATTATTTTTGTTTATGTTAACCGAATTCACAAACAACAACAACAAAAACAGCACAAAAGTTGAATCGTGGACGACTTTAAATAATTCTGGAGTGACGTGACGTGCCAGAGACGAACTCTTGGCAATATTTCATTAAGAATTATGTTAATGTCAGATTCTTTGTGGAACACAGCATTTGTCGATTCTACTAAAGCCTGGCGAGTTAAAGTTTCAAATAAACTTTTAAGTTAATGTGATAAATTTCCTGGATATTTAAGTGACAACAACATATCATGCTTATGTATTATGAATGTTAGAAATCCAATTTACTGCAAGTGGATATAGAAAGTAATTGTTGCTAATTGTATTAACTTAAAGAGAACCGGGATTAAATAATTGGATTTTATTTCTGCTTGATTAAGGAATAATATATGTATAGCGAAGTGTTTTTGAGAGAACTTTTATATAATTGTTTTTTAATTTAAAAGGATTTTATGAAACTTTTATTTAAAGAATTTTATTTAAGAATTCTCTGAAATTTTTATTTCAATAAAACCCCATTGTCATACATATTAATTTACATATAATGAAATTAAAGGGAAACTCAACAAAAAAGTATTATTGGAATAAAAGTATACTTTAAGTCTAACAGTGATAGTCTTCATTTCATTTATTTGCAAAACATTGGCTTTTTAGAGAATGCCAGCAAAATTGGTATTTTGAACCAAATTCCCGAAATGTCAGCTCAAAAGAATGGAAAAGAAAGTCCGTTCTGAGACAGTTGCTTTGCAACTCATTTTAAATTTATTCAAAATTATTGTCATTAATTTATTGAAAAATAAGAAAAAAAATGTCCCATTGTAAATCAGCCCAATAATCATGCAATCGCATCAATAATTTTTTTAAAGAAATAGTTCTCTCTTTTACTACTACCTTTTCAGTTGAACATAGTTATTTCTGATTTATCATATTTTTTTTAATTTTGTGTTCATTATATATATACATATCCCCCATCAGTTGATCTAATACAGTCAGTGCTACGGGGTTTTTATTATATTTCCTTCCTTTTAAGTTTTAGAAGTAAATTAACATGACTTTTACAATCCTTAATGAATGTTCTATAATGGATAAACACGAAATCTGTACCGTAATTGTCTCCAGCTAATCAAAAACTAATGATAAACTAAAATCAAATGATAATCAAATGATCAAAATGGTAATCAAAAACAAAATGTTTACACTTTCTAAAAAATCCATAAAATGCCTTGAGAGCTGACAACAATGTGATAATGGACAGTTAAACACGCGACCTGCTAAGGTCGAGGCTAAAATTCGTCTGCTAGAGGTATTTATTGGCGAACATATACAACTACAGTCTATAGAATATGAGTTATAAACACTTGTTTATTAAAAATACCACAAAAATTCTTTGTTGTAGCAGCATATACTTAATATATTGTATTATAAATTCAAAAGGTTGTTTTGAAAGCGCGAAAATTCTCTAAATTTGCAAATTTTAAATTGGAATGTATGCACTCAACTTGGGTCAAGTCTAAAGTCGTCTGCTAGTGATATTTGCGCCTGCGCATTCTGACACTGTAAGTGTCTAGAATAACAAATCAACATACCGCCAACTCTGGAATCTGACATCACGTGCACAAGTTCCATAGATGCACTGACATTCAAGCAAAAATATTATGTCTAGGTATTATTTACGAGTAGAAAATCATAAGATACTGTTTATTTAACATATATTTTCGATCTTTGAAAATATACAGATTTATTTTTTATTATAATGCTTTCAT
Organism: Maratus speculifer; assembly: GCA_964019185.1. Classification (NCBI taxonomy): domain Eukaryota; kingdom Metazoa; phylum Arthropoda; class Arachnida; order Araneae; family Salticidae; genus Maratus; species Maratus speculifer. The sequence goes on along the minus strand of OZ025300.1, from coordinate 88,524,966 downwards.
TAAAATTATCATCTCTTGTCTTACTAATCTTGAATCTTTTGTCCCATCTTGATTTTCTTTAAGTGTTCTATTCTGATCTAATGTCCCATTTTTGGATACTCGATGCGAAATTCCCCACATTTCCGAGGAGCGTCGATTGATTCGCAGCTGAGCTATCATTCTAAGCCCTTGTCTTTCTCTCATAGTTTAATGTCACAACTGTCTGTCACTTGTTATGACACAGTAAATCGAGGGATTAATATCAAACAAACCACATGTAATCAGCGAAATAACTCAGCATGTATCATCATCTACTCTTTTGCGACTGATTCCCCCCCCCCCCTTCCCCACATACACACTTTCTCAAAAGTGATAATCCATTCCTCGGCTTGGAAGACACTGTTGGAGTTTATTGAATTTATGATCACAAAAAGAAGGGGAAAAATTTAACTTTAATTGACAAAATGATTGTGTAAATTTTCTTATATAATTTTAAAAATTCACGAAAAACGCTTTAGAAGATGAAATTTTTATGAATTCGTAATTTGCGTTACAAAGGGTTAAGGACTCTGTTTCGATCTCATGTCCCATTTTTGGACATCCGATGCAAAATTCCAATACATTTCCGAGGAGCACCGATCGATTCGCAGCTGAACGATCATTCTAAGCCCTTGTCTTTCCCTCTTAGTTTCCTGTCACAACTGTCTGTCACTTGTTATGACACAATAAATCAAGGGATTAATATCAAACAAACCACTAGTCTGCGAAATAATTCAGCATGTATTATTATCTCTACTCTTTTACGACTCATTCTCCCCCCCCCCCCCCTTCCCCACACACACACACATACACTTTCTTAAAAGTGATCAACCGTTCCTCGGCTTGAAAGACACTGTTGGAGTTTATTGAATTTATGATCACAAAAAGGAGAGAACAAATTCAAATTTAATTTTAATTGGCAAAATACTAAAATTTTATTAAATGATCGTGTAAATCTTTTAATATAGTTTCAAAAATTCACGAAAAATACTTTTGAAAATGAAATTTTCATTTTTTTATAATTTGAGATATAAAGGGTCAAGGGCTCTATTCTGATCTAATGTCCCATTTTTGGACATTGGATGCAAAATTCCTCCACATTTTCAAGGAGCGAGCGCCGATCGATTTGCAGCTGAACGATCATTCTAAGCCCTTGTCTTTCCCTCTTAGTTCCCTGTCACAACTGTCTGTCACTTGTTATGACACAATAAATCAAGGGATTAATATCAAACAAACCACATGTAGTCAGCGAAATAATTCAGCATGTATTATCATCTCCACTCTTTTACGACTCATTCCCCCACTTTCTTAAAAGTGATCATCCATTCCTCGGCTGCTGAAAGACACTGTTGGAGTTTATTGAATTTATGATCACAAAAAGAAGGGAACGAAGAGTGAATCTTAAAACTTCTCAAAAATAATTCCGGAGTGACACAGGATGCTGAAGACGAACTTCTGGCAATCCTTCATCAAGAATTATGGTCGTGTCAGTTCTTTGTGAAACTCTCTGTTTGTCGGTTTTGCTCTTTTGTTTTATTCTACATTGTCACTGTCTGTTTTCTTACTGCGATGCGTCGGCAAGATTTTTTAGTTTTTGTCTGCTTTTCTGTACAGAGTTTTGCCTCATTGTTTTAAAATCCGCTACCTTTTGTTGAAGGGATGGGAAGGATTTTGTTAGTGCCTGAAGAATTTTCGCTCTGAATGAGATATCATTTCCTTTCTCGGGTTATTGTCTCTGATGGTTTTCTTAGAGTAAATATTTTGCGTATGAATTATGCGGCAGCGTATGTTTTGAGAGTAATTAGCCTCGATTTCCATCTGCTAGTTATTTGAAACAAGTGGCTTCGTCGCAAATGTATACAAACTTTCTTCACTAGGCCATCTTTATTTATTTTTTATTTATTTATTTATTCATTATTATTATTATTATTATGCAGATATTTTTTAGAATATACCGTTAAATTACAGTAATTTATTTTAGATTTTCTAACAAAGTATTCTGCTATCGTTTTAATGTGCCCCTAATTTATTATTATTATTGTTTTTACGTTTATGTAGATTTTTTAATTCTTATATAGTTATAATAATTTCTACAACTATAGATCGTTTTATTCAAATAATAATAATAAAAAAAATATCTGCAAACGAAATAAATAAAATACATTTTGATTTTATGTTGCTTGTTTGAGAATTCATACATTAATCAAATATTTTCACACAAATGGTGTTGAATATAAAGAGAATTTGGTATAACACATGCAATTTCAATTTTATACCATACATTAAGAAAAATTTATATTATTGATAATAAATAATTGTTTGCAATAGAAAGCATTGTTAAATGCGCCCCCCCCCCCCAAAAAAAAAAAAAAAAAAAAAAAAAACTTTGTCTAGAAATTTTTTTAAAGAAAATCTAGATTTATTGTTATTATTTTCAGTATTTTTAATTTTTTAATCGTTAGGACAATGATGCTTGATACACATTTTGAATAAAACATATCAATTCTTTTACAAAAGAATTATGAAAAATTCAGAGAATAAATATTTAAAAATTAATCATGGCACAATATATTTTGTAGTGTGTGTGTGGAGGGGGTACTGATTACATGTACTAATGTAATTTAAATTTGCTTACACATGTTCGATTTTATCACACAAAATAGTATTATCGGTTAATACGTTGTCGAATTTCAAAGCTATCCAGTACCTATGTGACTTTGTTTTAATCGATAACAAAATAGCTTCTATATCGAATATCGGCATGACCACCATATAGTCCCTTTAAATTTAATTTCTCAAATGATGCTTGTACTTATCCCAATACCGCATTCAGGAGCTCATTTCAATCATGGAAAAACACTTTCGTCGATTTGTTCTGAAGCATTTAAATGTTATTTCGATATTTAATCTGAATTAACGACCTGGAGGAGAGCCGTGTTAAGCTGAGTGTTTGGTCCCTTTAAATCTAGCCACTATGAAATCTGATTGTATAGTGAGGCCTGAATTCCCTGCACCCCTATTTCTGTCTCGTCGCAATTTGATTGGCCGACGGCGAAGTATCACTGTAATTTCCAGCGTCATAATAGGAGGCTAGATATGATTGGACCGCCAATTCCCAAGCGTGTAGAAAATGGCAACGAGAAAAAGGGTACCACAGTCATTTTCTTTATTTTCATTTCGCCATTTTTTCTTTTTCGTATTTCTTTTTCTTTTTCAATTTCTAGAGCAGCAATCCTTGATTTTCTGCGTGTTCTTGGTTTTATTTCGAATCTAAATTTCCAGAGAGGATGAATGACAATTGTATGAAAAACTTGGGTATGAGGGATGTAGTGGAGGGTATACGCCGTATACTTTCTGGATTTTTTAAAGGAAAATCGTATACCCTCTGTTTCTCAAAAAAGCTACAGTATACACAGTTTAGTGTATACCCTCTGCATTGAGCGTATATCCTCTGTTATTTTTACGACAACATCCTCGTGGAGTATACATGTATGTTATGTTCATGTTATAGAGTGTGTACAGATTCAGAAAAATTGAAAATAATGAACAAATCAATGTACAAATGGGCATTGCAATATTCAAAAATCAGAGACGTTTGTTCGTCTGTATGTGAAAATATTTGTATTAGTCATTTTCTTTATTTTCATTTCGCCATTTTTTCTTTTTCGTATTTCTTTTTTTCAATTTCTAGAGCAGCAATCCTTGATTTTCTGCGTGTTCTCGGTTTTATTTCGATACTAAATTTCTAGAGAGGATGAATGACAATATCATGAAAGGCTTAAGTGTGCTTGTATGTTATGTTCATGCTTCAGGGTGTCTAAAGAATCGGGAAAACAGGAAATAATGGACAAATTAGAGATAAGTCGGGAAATTTTTTGTCACAATACTTGAAAATCACAGAAGTTGGTTTGTCTGTATGAGTTAATATAAAAAAATAAAAATAAGGAATTTGTAGCCCGCGCAGTAAAATTCCTATTAAATGTTATATAATGCAATTTCTTTCGGTACATTATAATAAAAAATATTCTTAGTAGTATTTTTAAGAGACATTACATTTCTAATAACAAAATTAAAGGAATTAAAAGACTTAGAATTTCAGATTCCCTTTTTCCCGGCATGTCACACTGTGATGTGTGCAAAGTAACGGGCTTTCAACTATACTTTTATCTTTTTCTAATTCATCTTTTTTAACTTCTAATTAATATTTATATAATATAAAACATATATATATATATGAGTAAAGTAAAAAATTTTTGCATTTTACAAATAATTTTTCATAATTAAAATGATTGTCACTGAAAGTGATGTCATTTTCTTGTCCTGCATTTTAGTTCTTTTACCATGTATAAATATGGCGCTGCAGACATAAATTACTCCTTTCCAGGAGAAGGTATTAGCAGGCCCTGATTATGATTATTTGGGGCCCTGGGCAATTATAAATTAGAGTACCCTTTAAAATCATTGCAGCATTATTCAAATAGAACTGATGGTCACTCATGTATATATGTGTGTTATGCATAAACATATTTTCGCACCTTGGATATAAATTGAAGAAAATTCTTAGTTCCGTGAATTCTGAATTAAATACTTTAATTAATAAAAGTACCTTTTTTTTTCCTTAGTATAGAATAACTCTTTTATATAACTCAGCAAATTGTTATATTACTTTAAGATGAATTTATTAACTTCAACATATAGAAGAGTTGGAATTGGAAAAAGAAAGTAAATATTTTATAAATCAATGTATGGATTTGGGGACCCTTTAAGGTCTGGGGCCCATGGGCAAAGTCCCGATTTGCCCATTCGGTAATAAGGGCCAGGGTATTAGAAGAGTTTGTTAAATTTCGAGAGATTGTGGCAATATTCTTTTTGTCTGAAGTTATACGACGAACAAAGTTTAGCAGTTGACTAGGGGCGAGACTATTTCGGGAGAGAGTGAAAGAGTGCTGAAATTCCCGATAAAATGTTAATACAGTAGACTTCGCTTTTTAAACAGATCCTCTGTTTAATTATCTGTTGTTCTTACCTTGCCATAACCGAAGAATGAATTTGTCGGATATCACGTGACCCATACTCCAACATTTCATAGTCATATACAATAATAGAATCATCCTAATCTTCTCAAACCACTGTCATCAATTAGTGAGGCAACCTTCTGACCTCTGGGAGTGGGACTGGACATTACATGTCTTTATGAAAATGTAAATTTTCTTTTCATTTGTATCTCCCAGTGGAATTTTGAATTGTTTTATTCAGTAATTTTGCTATCGGGGACCACAAAATCAATGTCCCGTTCCGCGTTGCGCAATTTTTTTTTTTTTTTTTTTGTCTTAGACAGATTCCTCGAAAATCTCTGCTAGAAATGCATGCCTCTGAATTTATTTTTTTATTTTATTTATTATTTTTTTTATTTTTTATTTTATTTTTTGTTTATTTTATTTTATTTTTATTTATTTATTTTTTTATTTTTTTGCCTTAGACTGTTTTATTGTATACATATAAACAATGTAGGTTTTACACCTTTAATCTGTTTTTGCTTCGTATATATATTCGGAAAAATATATATTTTGTCTTTCAATTCATCAAACTCTTAAAAATACAAAAAGTAATTGGAGTGTACCAAATAAATAAAATGGATTACATATTAATTGAAATAATGAATTTTGTTTATTCTGATCGTGTTTTGCACATGCTCATGAAGTATTATTTTAAGAATTAAGTTGAAATATTATTCGATTTTTTAATCCGATTATTGAAGATTTAAAATAATAATAATAATGCTTACTAAATTTGGAAACCATTAAAATCAAGGAGCTCGGATCTCCGACCTGCTAACACATTCTTTAATAAGAACTCATTCAAAAGAAAAAAAAATAGATCATTTTATTACTGAGGCAAGCTAGAATCATTTATAACTTTTTTCTTGTGATCCGAAAGATAAATCATTAAGAGTAATTCATTCAACAGTTTCATTTAAATTTACTTTCTAATACGTTATTATCCTCACGTATCTTTCTTACCTCATATCCCAACTTTAGAGAGAGAAAATCTGCGAAACCGTAGAGTTAAGATCTAATTTAACGTTTATTGGAAAACTTAGCAACCTGGAGGGAGCCAAATGATATTGAGACCCTTCTCTCTTCTCTGATATTTTGCTCGAGAAAATTTGGCGACTTTTCATCTTCCACTTTTGGCGACACTTTGTCATTCCAGTAAACCTGGGCTCGATCTAGCGCTAAGCATCCACGGAATTTAATATTAGTGCCTGGTTACTTGGGATAAGCAAGAAGAAGCTGTATCCAGAGCGAAAGAGAAGAGAGCCCCAGCAGCATTCTTTTGTTTTTATTACCTTCACCCCCTCCCCTTTACGCCATCCTATAGCATATCTTTTCGAACACCAGGAGGGAGGGGGGGGGTAAGTTGGGAAATTTTCGCGCACATTCCTGGCAAGTTCTAGCACTGCTATATCGTAGTGAGAAAGGAGTTTTGCTTTTTCTTTGGCGATCTTATATATTTTTTTCCCTTCTCTCTTTCGTAGCTTTTAAGACTTGGATGCTTTCTCGCTAATTATATCGAGAGCAATTCCCCCTCGGAAAAAGCCCCCCTTTTCTCATACTGGTGAATGGGTGGCTTCACCTTTTACATTATACGTTGCTAAATTTTTCGCACGCCTGTGGTGCTGAAAAAGTTTTTGGTATTGGAATTCGCGGGGTAAAACTAGATTTTGACAGTATTTTCTGCGCGCGCGAAATACATATAGATATATATGCATACATGCATTCGCGTATTTTATTTTAATCTTTTAAAAGATGTTTGATCTTTTGAATGTGAAAAGAAAATCAATTTTATGAAATATTTAATATATTATTTCCGGTGCCAATTTTTAATTTATTTTTCTGTTTTAAAGAAGGTAAAATAAAATGGAATGAGAATGAACTCTTAGGGGGATGATTGATACGTTCTTCTTCAGGAATTTGTGTCTCCGCTATTTAACTACTTTTATTTTTTGTCAGGGAATAAATTTTAAGATCACGGAAAATAAAAGAAAAAGAAAAAAAAAATTGGATGGAACTTTTAAATTGAATCTCTGTAACAATTAATTGGAGTTGTTTCCACCGTCGTTGCAATGCGGAATTAACATTTCAGAGTTTAATTGATTAGTTCTTATCTTTACATCTGAATTTTTATTTTGTTTCTTCACAGTCTTAAAATTTTTCTATTTTTATTTCTGGTTCCTGTAATAATCTGATCCCTTTTTAATTAACAGCAAATTGGTATTCATGTTTTTTATATGCGTTGTCTTCGATTTTGTCTTTTATTTTAGAAAAGGACTTAATTCTGCGTTATATAAGTCTCAGTAGAGTTAAAAGATTTTTATATTCCCTGTATTTATAATTTGATAGCTTTCATAAAATGCATTAAATTTCATTATTAAATGCAAAAAAAGACATCCTAGTCTGCAGTATATAGTCGAGTTTCGTAAATTTTTGTTTGCTATCAAATTTTTAAGTGTGAACTTTTTAAAATCTAAAGTTTTGTTGTGCATGTGTGTTAATGACGCCTGATTATCTACACAAGGGATGTAGGCCTGACTGGGAATACCCCCTGTGGAAGTCTTTCAAAGGGAACATAATCAGTATTTGCACAAGGATAACCAAGTTATGAAGAAAACTAAGGGAAATTTCGAACGATTAAGCCAACCGGGGCGATTGGGATCTAACCAGCACATCTCATCTATGAGCTTTGAGAACAAAACCTCTCGGCCACTGATGGGACAGCTTTGTTGCGTAAATAGTAGCTCTTTGAATAAAGCTAGGTTATAGTAACGTTGTTTAGAATGCTAAATATTGCGTGAGAGATTAGAAAATTTTAAGTACCAATGACTCTATTGCAGAGTTCTCGCTGTCGCTCGCCATTGTGCCAAACTGCGACTAAATTCTTCATTTGGCGAGTAAACAAGCGATTAGATTCGCCAAATTGCTAGTGCTCAATTTTTGCTGTTTCTTTCTTTTCTTTTTCGTTTTTCATACATATGCATATATGCATATTTTCAATAAATGCATATTTTTTAATATATTTGTAGCAGATAGTTGAAATTAAATTAATAACAATCGTTGTCGCAGTTATAAAAACTTGGGTTATTTTAAAATATAATAAAAAAGGGGGTACATTAAAGGATTAAAGATAACTTTTTAGTGCTACACGGCGAATCTATTTTGCTAATACTTTTTTCATTTGGCGAATGTTTTTATTTTTAAGCCAAATTGCTAACGTCGGTCAAATGTCAGCGAGAACACTGCTCTATTGTATACTTCAGTTGTTGACATAATTAATAAATAAGATATTTTATAATAAAATGTCACCGTTTAGAATTTAGGCGGCATATAACAGCTGTCTATCTTTAGAAAATTAGTGTTTTAACCCGACGGAAACAGAAAAAACAGTCAAACTGGAGTTGAAAACATGATCGTCACGTGATCAGTTTGCCTATAATTTAATAGGTAATTTATTGATCACAAGATGGAAAACAGAATCTAAATCGCTTTCCTATAATAAGGTCTTCCAATTTTATATATTTCCATTAAAAATTGAATCTATAAATGTGCCAAAATATTTTGCACTTGTTGAGCGGAGCAGTTGCGGGAACAGCGTAAACGGTAATACAACTATTGGTATTAGGTATTACTAGAACTATTCAAAACCATTAAAACTGAATGAACTTACGATCAACATAAAGGCAGCTTTCAGGAATACAGATTGGTTATTACAAAGTCCATTCTGGCAAATTGTTTCAAATATGCTGTGATACAAGATATAAACTTCCCTTAAGCAAATTCCAAGTGCAAGTAATCGTCAGGAACATGTTATTAATCGGAAAACTTAATTATGTTCTAAGGGCAGTTTTCATAGGACCTGTGGTTCCACTTATTATAACTTTTGATCCATTATAAGGGAAAGATTCTGTGATCGAATGGCCTAAAGGTTGTCTCGCTTAACGTATCATTAAATGTACGATTTTTTGTAACGTGTCATTAAATACATACATAAATATACTTTCACAGATGCAAAAACTTGTACTCTATTGGTTTTTCTTTGGAAAAATTATAAATTTTTATTTTAGTGTGTATATATATATATATACATATACATAATTAAATCACGTTTTTTTTTTTGGACATAATTACCAGCTGTCGTACATTTTATGGTACATTTTTTATTAAAAATATCATTTATGACTGATAAGAAATTCTAAATGGCTAGTTTATTGTTTGCATTAGCCTTTTAACTCTTAACTCCTTGAGGGGCAAGCAATAATGCCTTTGAAATATGGAAATCTCGCCAGAAAAAAAACGAAAACCTTGATTTTAAAATAAGAAAAAGCAGTTTTTCAACATTTTGCTGTGAAAGTTAAAAATATAAAATTTCATTAAGGCCCCTGTCCTCGCTCGAGGAAACGCTCTCGAGCTAATGCTATTCCTATGGGGAAGCATTTTTCTAATAACTCTTTCGCATTTTGACATTTTTGAATAATTTTTTTGCATTGGATAGCTGAGGTGCATGCCGACAAGCGCACCTTTTTTACTTTTTCGATTTCGGTTGCAGATATTTTTTACAAAGTTAGTTTCACTTTCAAAACCGGTTTCGAAACTAAAAGTGCTTTAAAAAATATCTAACTTCTATATAACAAATATCTAACTTCTATCTAACTTTAAAAATATATATCTCCCTTCAAGGGCTTAAATGTAATTATAAAGCCGCTATTAGATTCACCAACATTCAGCAAGACTTTTGAGCCAACACTTGATTTCCTCCAACTTTTCGTGAAATGTCCTCCCAACACCCCGTGTAATAGCAAACTGCAATGTCTCCCCAACTTTTTTCGGCAGTAGCAAAAAAGTCTGGAGTAGCCCAGATTTTTCATCCAACATCGAACATTTCAACGAATCAGAGATAAGCGATTGATACGAGTAGGCGATAAATCTTAACGCCTGGCACGAGTAGAAACTGGTTTTCCAGCTTTTCCTCCGACTTTTTCAAAGACTATTGTAACCTTTGTCCCTCTTTGAACGGGAAAATGTTAGAGTTAAAATCCGCTGAAAAGTTTGTCTCGCCTAAAAGTCCGTGAATCTAATAGCAGCTTAACTCGTTGCATGATCATTCTTTACCATTTGTGCTTTCTATTAGTCTTTATTTGGCGAAGTACGCTTAATAACATGCATTTGAAGTTGTGAAATCAGATTATAAAATCTTTTTTTGATACTGCTTACAATGTGCTCGACTGGCGTTTTTACTCTATCTTTATGAAGCATTCATAATTAATTCTGCAAATTATTAAAAACACAGCATTTATTATATTGTTGAATTGATGTCATTGTACAGTGTAAACATTTTAAGTATATAATTTAAAATTACAGTCAAAGATCGATAATCCGCGCGCCCATAATCCGCAATTTGCTATAATTCGCGTTATTTTATGATGACAATGAAAGAAACAGTTAGAAAAATTTAATAATTCGTGATCCAAAAATGTTTTTTTTTAAAAACAAATAACAACAATAAATAAATAAATAAATAAATAAATAAATAATAAAATTGAAAAAATCATCATAATAAAACGTACATTTTTTGTTAATATAACTCTTTTATTTTATTAGCAGTAAAAAACGGATTACAGCATTATGAAACGTGTAATTATTTTTATTTAAGTGTAGATACATGTATATAAAAATTCTTTAATTTTTTTGAGATAGTATGTTAAATTAATTATTAGATTTCATATTTATCTTTTCATATTATACTGATTAAAGAATTCGCTATCTAGGAATAACAAAATGACCTATAATCCATAATACTCTATAATCCACAATATTCCATAATCCGCGCAACCTTTGGTTTAAACATGAGCGGATTATAGAACTTCGACTGTACATTTTTTCTGCGACTATTGTTGTGTATCTTAGGAGTCAAACAGAAACAAATAATTTTTTTCACTATTTTTTATAGTAGATAATTAGTAAAAATAGACTCAAATATCATGTTTTCCAAACAAAAATTTTAAAAAATCATCCATTAAGGGTGTATTCCGATCAAAAATGCTTTTTTTCAGATTTATTTTTAAATTCATTTTTGCTCTCAAATGCACCAAACTTTCAAAATCTCTTATTTAGAAACTACACAAGGTGCCGTGATTGTAGATTTTTTTATAAATGTAAAAAATGTTGATTCTAATTAATTCAGCGAAAAATTGCATCACACGGCACCTCGTACGTCACTTCAAAAATTCCCTCAGCAAGTTTCATGTTTCTACTTTTAAAAATGTGTCTGAAATTGTATCGGAAAGTTTCGAGCTGTTGAAGGTGGAAAAGCGTTTTTTTCGAATACATACACCCTTAAGGAGACCTATCTGGTGGGGAAGAAAAATTTTGAATTTAGATGTTATCCTATGGGAAAATTATTTATCCTTGTTCATTTAAATTTGGAAATTTCAACAATATATATATATATATTTTTTTTTTTTTTCGGCACGTAGATAGGAAGATTCTTTATCCCTCTTTAAGCATAAAATTTTATATACTTTTCCTGTCATAAGTTGTTACAAACGAATAAAGAATACTTTTTCCATTTTTCGAAATTTTTGAAATTTTAGCACAAATTTTAGAGTATTATTAATTTTTTTTTTACTACTTTAAGTTTATAGAGGGATGAAGGGCCTTTCTAGCTACGTACTAGAAAAACATTGTTGAGATTTAAAACCCTCTGAGCGTCTTGCAAATGAATAAAATTGTAATGTTGTTCTTTCTTTATTTTGTTTCAAAAGCTCAAAAAATATTCTTTCAACATTATAATAAAAAAACTTAACTTCAAATATGAATGTAATCCTTGAGAATATTAATTATTCTAAAATGTATTGAAAATTCATTAACCCTTAAATGCATATTGTATCATTTTCGATACCATAAGTGTTCCCGATTTATTGGGGGTTTTATTCACATATTCCGTATTCTCACCAGAAATTTAAAAAAGCTATTTTCCCTTTACTTAATGACAGACCATTCGTAATTAAATAAAGAAAAATTTACTACAGTAAAACCTCCATAACGGACACTTCCGAATAGCGGACACCTCTATTTAACGGACAATTTTCGAATTCCCACTCCCAAAACTTAAATTTTTTTTATGTTTAACCTCTGAATAACGGACATTCCGAATAGCGGACAGTAATTTTGGCAAAAAAGAATGAAAAATTATTTTTTAACGAAGAAAAAAAAAATAAAAATCCTCTAAACTTACCAAGGCAGTGTGTCATGAATTTTGTGATCACAGATAAATGTGGTGATGAGCTGGAGAAAATCCATTCTCCCCCTACATTTATCTGTGATCATAACCTCCCCCCCCTTTCTCCCTCAGATGATTTGAGATTGTATGCTTTTAAGAAGCAGAAAAATATTAACAACTTATACAATTAAAAAACAGTTATACAATTTTTTTTTAGAAAAAAAAAATGCTTCAAAAGGATTGAAATTACTGACAGAGTTAAAACTTCACATTGAAGAACAAATTACATGTAATCGCAAGTAAAAGCAAACTTTTGTTATATATAAGAATGTAATAAACAAAAGATAAAGGTATGCACAATTTTATTTCAGTTTTATTGCTTTAAAAATTACGTTAATTTCTGGTTAATCATATAATAGAGGTTTTAGAATATATTAAAATCGACTATTGAAACATTAAGCATTCCTTAGCAATTTTTCTATCTTTGGGATTTTCCCAATTGCGGACAAGTTCTGCGTTCCCGAGGTGTCCGTTATTTAAAGGTTTTACTGTATTTAGATTTTTCTGGTATGAATTCTGATTCTTTGAATTGCGCATTTTTTGGAACGCGTTCTATCCTATGCATTTAAGGGTTAAATCTATTGAATTCTATTATCTTAAATATTGCTTTGGTTGCAGTGAAACCTGGAGCTTAGTGTACGAAATATTACGTTCCTAACACTTAGAGGGTTAAAAATTTGAATAAACGAGAAGGAAATTTTTTTTCTCCATAGAATATCATTGGATTTCACTTTTTCCTTTTACCAGATAAGTCACCTGGAATGCCCCTTTGAATGCTAGATCGTTTCCTTATTCTTAGCCTTTTTATTATTATTACTTACCCATCATACGTAGTATAGGGTAAGTCTTGCAATCGTTTTGAAAATCGAAATTTTTTTTTTTGACAGATTTACACGTTTTAGATAGTAGAGATTCCGAAAAACATATTTTTAGAAAAAAAAATTTGCCGTCCGTCAGTCTGTCTGTCTGTAAACGCTCTATCTCCCGAACGAATTGAGATAGAGACTTGAAATTTTGTATGCAGTTAGTATGTAAGAATGGGACGAACCCTATTTAATATCAGCAACCTCGATTATCCGGAACTATTTTTTTCGGACTCTCGAAAAATTCGTTCTGATGAAAGGTGTATAAAAATTTTCGAATTTTTTTGTTCTAAGGAATGGACGTAAAAGGCAATAAAATAACACACATTTTACATATAGAACGAAGTCAATCGGCTTATTAGTTGCTGAAATATTTGTAATCCTGTTTTCCACATTCTTCGATTTTTCATGACCCTGTATTTCACTCAAATTTCAATTCAGAGGTATATTTTAATTGGAAATGAGACGCTTAATCCGACGCAATTAATTGTTAGTTAATAGAGTTATTATTTTTGGAGTTATAAAGATGTTTCTTTTACGGAGTTCGGTACTACTTGAGTAGTTTGGCGTTTTATATAATTTGTCGATATCGGTAATCAGCAGTTCTTTAATATAGCATTACTATGTATATTAACATTATTTAAATTTTGTTTGTGGAATTGCAATGCATTGTATAAATAGTTTTCTCATGTTTTATTTTCATATACATATCCATGATGGGTAAGTATTACGGTGGCCCCCAACGACTAGTTTATTAATGCGTTTGTTGTACTGAGTTGCTGAAGAGAAATCTTAAATAAAAATGTATTTTTGTGAAAAGTTTACAAAAATACTCATAGTTGAAGCTGCGCAGTTGAGGTTTATTCTGACAAAGTGAAAATTGTCCTCATCAGGATTCGAACCAGTATACTTTGGCGTGCCTTGCTAAAACTTTTATCATTTAAGCTGTCCGGCTGGTACCTAACTTACATAATTCACTTTTATTTGCGGAATATCGCTGCGAACTGCAATGCTATTTTTCGAACTATGGTATTTACACGATACGATGAAACTGCTTTGATAAAACAGAAATTCATCTATACCATGTAATTAAGTCATGATAATTAAGAGAAGAAAATTTTGAAAGCTACTAAAGGCCAGTTCAAAAAACTTTCTTTTATTTAATTAGTTTTCCTGAATAATTAAGGTGTATTCTAACTTTTGTATTGTAATATTCCGTGGTATTTTACACGGAACTTTTTTAAACAAAAAAATTTATAAAAATTTATAGATGCGACGGATATGAAAATTAAACCTTGAAAATAAAGCATAAGCATTGATATTTCTATATTACTAAAACAAGCGAACTAAATACTTATTTGAAGAAACGAGAGTACGATTGCAAATATTTTGTGGTTTGTGGAGGCTCACGCAAATGAACTTGGTAATACGCTCTTAAAAAAATAATAATAATAATAATAATAGAATAAAATAAAATAAATAAAATAAAACAAGAGTATGCGCTGTATCTTTGAATGAAATAGAAAGAATATGAAGACCTGGAAAAAAAAATCCAGGTGCGCGGCGTATACTGCAGAAAACCTTCCACTAATATTCCTGCTACTTGTTATAGTTTTCAATGATCTTTGTTATGTTTTCTTGTTCGATATCTCATGAAGACTTCTTTGTAAAAAATAAGTAAATAAATACAAGATACACGCAATACGGCAAATATGCCTAAAAATAGAAAAGGCAAAGTCAGTTTAGATAGTTATATTAATTTCGCTATATTAGATGCACGTTGCGCACCAAAATATACAAAAAAAAAAAAAAAAAAAAAAAAGAGCCTCTATATAACGAAATCCATCGTTCCAGTAAAAAATTCGTTATATAGAGAAATTCGATGTATAGAGTATGATGTTAAAAATAGTATTTAATGTGTAAATTTTGAACAAATATTATTTTTGATCTTTTTAATTAAGAATTTGAAATGTTTAAAAGTATATATTAACCTAACATTTTATTTCTTACTTATTTAAGCAGTTTCAAAAAAGAGAAAAGACATTTATTTGAAAGCTTAATGAAAATCAAATGAGGAAGACTTACATAAATTTCAGAGGAAGAAATCTGTAATTTTTTGTTGTTTTGATTTTAAAATTACAATTTTTAGGCTCTCAAAAAAATTCTCAAATTTTAGCAAGGAATGAAAAATTGTAGTTGATATTTTCCTCCATTTGAAGGTCTCTCTTATGTGCTCTCATTGATTCCTCTCTTATATGTGTAACAATTCAATTGACTGTGTTTTGAGAAGGATGTTGAAAGGTGTGTGGGAAGTGGGATGAACTTGTTAGATTTAAAGAATAAGGAGAGAAGTAATATTTATAAAAAAAAAAAAAAAAAAAAAAAAAAAAAAAAAAAAAAAACCTTTCCACTGAATGATAAATCAAAAATAAGTGATGGAAAATTGATTCCATATGATTTCGAAGCTTTTTTAAAACTGAATAAATTAAGATCAATTTATGAAAAAATTCGTTATATGGAGATAGATATTTCGCTATATAGAGTCTGTTTTTAATGTAATCATGCGAAAAGGGGACCGTTCTTACTAAAAATTCGTTATATGGAGAAATTCGATGCATGGAGTTTCGTTATAGAGAGGTTCGACTGTAGTATCTAGGCCATGTTTATTTCTTGTGCTGGTTATAAAAAAATTATTATTATTTTTAATCAAATTTAATTTGAGCAAAATTTATACGAGTATATATATCGCTCCCACCAATTAAAAATTATAACTTAAAAAATAGATGAAATGTTGGTACACAGGTGTATCTATATAATAATTTAAATCATGAGTATCATGTTTAGATTTTCTTACATTGCTTTTTTGCATTGGTTTATAGCTAATTCTAGTTATTTTAGAAAAGTTTAAATTGAATGTTTTTAAGCAAAGTCTAAACAATATTTGGAAAAGAAAAAATATTATTTTGAAGGTGGCTGTTGTACGTTTGGTGTATTTACTTTATCCTGCGTAAGGTAACCAAATTTCATTGTTCATTTGCTGTATTCATTACAAAAAAGAAAAGGATGAAATAAAGAAAAAAGGCGGGAAAAATTCTTCACCCGTCTGGCTTAATTTAACGTTATTCAAGGCACTGAAGATTTATTTAAATAATGTTCTTATTCGAGATCCTAAAAAAGTCTCGTCTTTAACTCTCGAGTCCTTGAAATATATTTAAATATTTGATACTGGTTGACACTTGCATTCTACCATTGCATTCTACCCTAATTTCTTGCACAAGAAATTGTAGGGGAAAGGGGAGAGGTACAAGTAGTGGAGAGAAAAGGTTGCAAATCTGAATTTTTCAAATGGTACCTCTGTTCTGAAAGAAGAGAATTACGGAATATGTAGTAAGTAAAAGAAAAAAGGCTTGAGTAAAAAAATAAAAGTACAGAAGGCAAGAGAAAAATATCGCAGTCTTTCGTAGCGGAACTCTCAAATTGACATTTATTAACCTATAGAAATTCAGACTATGAGAGGACTTTTAAAAGAAATGTGGAAAAAGTTTTCGTCTTTTTTTAAAGAAAACCTTTTCGGAGAAAAAAAGTTACGTGAAAAAAGAAAAAGTGAAGTTTTCATACAAAAAGATGCCATTCCAAACAAGTAAAAGTTGATTATTATTTAATATTCAAATTAAAGAATAAAAAGACGCCGGGAAGAATTTTAACGCCGAGTTTGAAATAAGTTTTTACTCTTTTCTTTCTTGTGTATTTGTATCTATTTATTTTATTCATTGTAAATCTTTTGATAGAATATTCGAATATTTGATAGAATAAAAAAAAGTTCGACCGGTTTAAAATTCTAGTTTTCTATTGAATTAATTTCTTCACCAACATGTGTGTATTCTTTATGTGTGTATTATTCGATTTTTCATTTTTAAGAATCTAAAGAAGTATAATATTTTACTTAATGGTATCGTAATTATATATTTTTTAAGTTTTGAGTGTATTTTGAAGTACAGCAATTTTTTTAACCATCTAATCCCCATGGAAGACTACGTTTTAGAAATTCTGTAGTTTAGAGAATTTAAATTCACACACACACACACACACACACACACAAAAAAAAAAAAAAAAAAAAAAAAAAAAAAAAATCAATAATAAATTTTTCGTTTCATTTAAATCTGAAATGTCTGCTATTCTACAAACTAAATCTTGCTATTTTAAAATTCTGGTATGAAATCTAAATATCCCAATTAAAAATACACAAAATTCGACTGTTGGTTAAATATGGGAACGTTTTTTATTATTCTTATGGCCAATACAGCAATTTTTCATAAATATATTCGAAGAAGCTATCGGAAAATATAGTAATAATAATTAAAAAAAAGTGTAGTTTAATTAATCACAACGACCACAGAGTCTTATATTACGTACGATTATTATATGATTAAACGTTAATATTCTAGGTCCAATCATAAACAAATTTTCAATTAAAATTCAGTTGATAAACTTCTGAACTGCACATTTTAAAACTTCCAAGCGTCGCACATTTTCAAATTTTACACCTTTCTATAAGGGAAAAAATGTACTTTTAAATACAGCACATCAAATTCTTTTTTATATACATATACCTATAAAAAAGTATGTATGCAATCAGAAAATTAAATAGATTAATAGTATTAATGAAATATAAATGACAAAAAAATTAACAACAAAATCATAAAAAAACTGATAATAAATTGTGTATGCATAGTAAAATTAATAGTAGAATTCTTAAATATTAAATAATGGAGTGTATGTCTAATAAAATGTAACGGTAATTAATGATAAAATATCAATACAAATAATAATAAATTATAAAACTAAAAAAAAAAAAAAAAAAAAAAAAAAAAAAATCAATAAAAATTTTAAAGTATATAACAAATAATTACTAATTAATAAAATATAAAATTTATGAAAATTATAAAAATTATAAAAATAAATATTTATAATAAATATTATTAATATAATTATTAATAATAATAAAATATATTAAAATACTTATAAAAATGAGAAAAATAACAGTAATAATCAATAATGAAATATCAGTAAAAATAATACTAAAGTAAAAGAAAAAAAATAAAAGGAATATGTATTTAATGAAAATTAATAAAAAATTGTATAACAATGAGAAATTTCTATACACGATTAAAATATGGAATGCACAATTATGAAATTGAACTCATATGATTCTTTTTGTGGAAATTTAATTTTTTAAATAATTTCTATAAGAATTTCTACATTTAATTAAGAATACTTTCTTCGCAAGTATAAATTTTTATTCAAGTTTTTAAGACAGCTTCATAATAGTATAATATAAAAGCCTATTTTATCGAAAAACTTAAAAGGGAAACAACTTGACGTTCGTCATATAGTTATTTTTGTTAAAAAATTAAAAGAAAAAAGGATTTTTTTAAAAAAAGTAACAAAACTGTAAAAGAGAAGAAAGATTGTTAAATCTCAATTTTTGTCCTACTCTCATCTGATCACCCCCCCCCCCCCTTTTAAAGATGTGACATATCGACGCTTCCTATCGACTTTTATGACAAGTCTTGTATAAGGCCCAATAATTTTGAAGGTTCGGGAATATTCTTGTAATTGGAAATAATTGCATAAAAATTAAAATTGATAATAGTAAGAAGAGTATCAATGACTAATGATTATAAATAAATATTAAATAATAAAAATGTGTATAAAAATGAAATAAATAATTCAGTATATGTAATGCAAAAATAAATTAATTAATAAATAAAGTAAAATAATAAATAATAAAAAGGTATGTATGGGAATAAAAGTTAAAAATAGTAATATAATAATAAAAATAAAATTTGTATATTAGACTATATATAATAAACATTAATAGTATAGTAATATGAATAATACTTATAGATAAATAATTAGATAATAATTAATAATGGACATGTATTTTTTATACACAGTTAAACTGTCGATTGCATTATCGCAAAGCTTTCTTAAAGTCTACTGGTTCTTCTCATTGAGCCTCCGTTTGCACCTCTAATAATTCTTACAATAAATTTCTACGTTTAATTAAAAAAATACTTGATTAGCATTTTTATGAACATTTTAAAAGTAGCTTCTTACTATATAAAAGTTTTTTTTATCGAAAAATTTAAAAAGAAAGAACTTCACGTTCGTCTTATAGATATCTTTGTTGAACATTTAAACAGGGGGGGGGGGACGTTCTATGGAGAAGAAAAATTGATAAATATTTCATTTTTTGTCCTCTTCTCGACTTATCATCCCCCCTCCCCCCCCCCCCCCCCAAAAAAAAAAAGGTGTGACGTATCAATGTCCCATATCCACTTTTATGACATGTTTGGTATAAGTCCCAGTAATTTTGAAGAATTCGAAGTAATGTAGCTGTTGGCTTAATTGTATATAAGAAAATAATAGTAGGAAAGTAATCAATAATAACAATAAAAATCAAATGTATTTAAAAATAAAATAATGATAAATAATAAACAGAAAATAGATAAACAAAAAATAGTAAAATAATAATGTAAATAATTATTTTTATACACAATTAAAATATGGATTGCAATATCCACAAATATTTTTGAGACTCATATGTTATTTTTATGGAACTTTTATTTGCAGCTCTAATCAATACTATAAGGATTTTTACTTTTAAAAAATAACAACACTATCTTACAATATACATTTTTATTAAAGTTGTATATTAGATTTATACATTTTTTTAAAAATTTTTATAACTGCTTCTTAATACCATATAAAAGCCTTTTTATCGAAGAATTTAAAAGGAAAATTGCTTGGCGTTCGTCATGTAGACATCTTTGTTGAAAATTAAAAGAAATAGACGGAAGAAAAAAATAGAAATACTATAAAAGAGAAGAAAAATTGTTAAATATCTCAATTTTTGTCCTCCTCCCGTCTCATCACCATCTTTTTTTTTACAAAGGTGTGACGTATCGACGCCCCCTATCGACTTTTATGACAAGTCTGCGAATTGACCGAATGGGATCATTTCTACGGCTGCTGAGGGATCTCTATTGCCACCGTTTTTCATGGAAAGTATTTTCCTTAATCAAGATGTTGGGCTGAAATTTGATCGATAGGCGCTTTTGACAGACTAAATCCGTTTTTGAATCTATGTCATTATCTGCCGGCTTTGTTAAATGGAACTCATATGCGAGCTGTTTGTGTGTGTGTGTGTGTGATAGGAAATCGAAGCGCTTCTTTTTATATACATCTTTATAAGGAATGTAAAACATACAATTTAAAAAATATATCTGTGTATTATTTATTGAGAAGAGGGAATAAACAATATTTTTGTCAATTTTTTCTTTCTGAATATGAAGACTATGAAAATGTAAGCCAAGTAGAATGTTTTTACTCCAGTTTTTCCTTATTTCGGGATCTTCCTTTTATATCAATTGCTTTTCATTAACTCTTTATTGTAAATATATACTTGTTTCTAACCAATTTGAAAAATTTCGTGTTATTTAAAATCCTGCAAATGTTTGTTAAATGTCTACTTTATTTCATGAAAAATATGACTACGGTTAAAGAATTTAAGAAAATGCATTTTTTAAAATTTATATTATCACCGCTTTTCACAGAAAAGTTTTTTAAATGAAGATGCTGGTTTAAAATTTGATCGATAGATTTTTTTTAAAAGACTAAATCTTTTTATGAATCCATGTCATTATATGCTGGTTTTGTTAAATGAAACTCGTATGTAAGCTCTTTGTGTGTGTGAGATATCATATATATTAAAAAAGTAGGCTAATTCTTTAAGATCAACTAAAAAATTCAGGCATTTGCGCATGCGTGAAGTTGAATTTATTAGCCTTTCCAGTTAAGAGGAAAGTTGAAGCAAGTCTCGTTAGCTCAGTGGTTTAAGGCTCGAATTTAAAGCTCTGAGCTTTTGTAGCGGACTCGGGATCGATCCCAACGTTCGGCAAAATAATTTATTGGAATAATGATGCATTTTACTACGAGGGAAAGTTGTATGATTTTTATTCTTTTGTTATCACTATTATTTTGATGCTTTATAATTAAATACAATTTAACTATCAACAATGTTTTTTTTAAATAACAATTTTATTTTAAAAATATTTCAAGTAATTAAAACATAGTAATTATTAGATATAAACAGCCGATGGGGGGAACAAACAACATTTTTGTCGATTTTTCTTCCATATAATAAAGATGTTTATGAAAACGTTAACAACTAGAGATCTTGTTTCTTTATTTCGAGTTCTTCGATGTTTTTCAATGACTGATTAATTATGAAAAGGTATATATCAGTTATAATTTTAAAAAATTCTAGGTTTTAAAATCCTATAAACTCAAGTTAAATTTTGAACATATTGCATGAAAAATATTCAGTATTATTTTAAATTTCTATTGCCACCGTCGTTTTTCGAAGAAAAACAACATGATGTATTAAATTAGCATGATGTTTTACTAAAGGAATTTATATCTCAAACATTTTTGTACGGAAAAGAG
Source organism: Maratus speculifer (assembly GCA_964019185.1). NCBI lineage: Eukaryota > Metazoa > Arthropoda > Arachnida > Araneae > Salticidae > Maratus > Maratus speculifer. Next base: position 88,503,238 of record OZ025300.1, on the reverse strand, counting down.
CTAAAAATCCTGAACATTTCCTTTGAAAAAGCAGAACGAATTGAAGTACAGCATCTTTTAAAGTGGATTTTAACTATTATTTTTAAGTGGGTAGTACCAGGAAGCATATGAACAGGCACCGAAACCATCTTCCATGTTGGATAGTGCTGCATTTACTTATATTACTAACAGCAATTATAATATGATAAATGTTTCCATAAAACACGATGGATCATCTCTCTATACCTACATTAAACGGCGTTTTCGATAAACAAACTTTTTAACTTTTTTTTTTTCCCTCCGAGGGGTGGTTGGGAGAAAAATAATCTTCCCATATCTTTTGAGCTAGTTTTCAGGAGAAGGCTTGGTTTTACTCCACTCAGCTTGATGAGATATTTAGATATAAATACTGAAAGAAATATAAGATTTTTCGATAAATTTTTCGAAATTGCCCGAATACTTAATATTAAAAAACTATATTTTCATCTTCAAAAAAAGAAAGAAAAATTAATGAAAAACCGGGGATCATGTATCAGCATATAGATTAAACGAATTTTTCCAAAGATATTTTCTCAATCTATATCTACAGTTTCTCTTTAAGGGGAGAGGGAATTAAAAAAGGGGAAGAATTATTTCCCTGCCCCTGTTGACTAAGCTAGTTTTCAAGGGAAGGCTGGATTCCACTCCACTCAACTCGATCGTTTAGTCTAAAAAAAAAGTTGGGTAAAAAATGAAAAGAGAAAAAAAAAAGGGTTCTTCGGCCAATTCTATAGCGTGATGCATTCCAACTTCACTAATGAGAAAAACGGCCGAATCTCAGTTTTGTCTGCGAGTTTTAATCTACTAAATTGTCGAGACCGTGGGCTAACGGGAGTTGAGTTGTAGAGGACGGGCAGATGACAGCGCATTACTCAGGGAGGGGTCCCTCTGGCGTCTAACATTCATTCGCCCGAGTGGCAACAGCAGTCTCAAAAAGGGAAAAAGACAGAGCAAAAAAAGTCAAGTCGAATGAAAGAAAAGTAAGAAAAGGAAAAAAAAGAAAGAAAAAACACTGACCCGTTTATCGTAAAATTAAAGTTTCTTCGAGCTGTTTTGCATAGGTTTCTTTCTGCTGACTCACAATTGATTTTTATTTCTTTTTCTTTTCCCCCCAATTGATAATCGATGAGGTAATCTGCAAATTGAATTGATGTTTATGTGTGTCATTTCAATGTTTTCTTATGTTCGAAGTTTAGCATCAGGTTTCCGGATTTTTCAACTTTTTTACAACACATACATGTTTGACATCATTTACACACCGCAGTTGTTTATCCTAGACACAAATTATTATTTGCCATTATGTTTTTTATATTTATTTGTTGGCAAAGCAGCAGAAAAAAACCCTATGGTAATTGTTATATAAATACTTTTCTAAATATAACCAAATTAATTCAGATATTACCATTCAATAAATCAATGAAACCAGTATTTTTACAATCATCTTTTTGAAAACAGTTGAAGTTTGAAGTGAAATAGAAGGCAGATTACCAAAATAATAAAAGATAAATGGATTTATTTATTTATTTATTTTTACACTAAGAAATCGAGGATAGAAGCATGCTTGTCTTATAACCAGTATTGCGAAATCTGACAGTTTTTTACTCAGAAATTCCTTATCCATATCTTGGTTTTGAATAGTAACTTTCTTCTCTATTATAGAATGCCTGTTATATGAAGCAAAAGTAAATATACGAATTTTCTGGTAGGAATTTCTGAATACAAAATCCGCTAGAATTGGAGGCACTGCTTATAACTTTTCAGTTGATTAAAAAAAAAAAGTAGCATATCGACTATTAGGTGAGATTCACTGCAATCTGGCATGCATTTGAAAAAGTAATTTTAACAATTTTAATGTGCACTTTTAGTGCGTTTATTAAACACTGAATCGGCAACTTTTTAAATTATTAATTAAAGCAAAGAGGAAAAAAATGCATCAAGCATTTTGATTTATTTTCCAAGCTTCCCATTGTTGATCTGTGGAAGGCGTGAGATCCCTGTGATTTCTTAGGGCTCTGGCACAGTAAAGTTTTAAGCCTGAAAGAAATAGTAATCAAAGATTACTGAGAAGGAAAAAAAAAAAAACTGTCTTAAACCCAATCTATAACAAAACAAATTATAAGTTGGGTTCGGATATAGTAGATTATCGTACCTGATGCAAATGCTCTTTGGATTTTAGTTTTTAGAAACTGCACCTCACAGACAGCAATTTTTCACACTATTTATACCGGTGTAAAATGGAGCGAAAAAGAAAAATTCTGTTCGACGTTGGAACCGTTTGATGTTGGTAAAAATGTAAAAAACAACGAAATATAATTTACTTGATTTTTCAGAAATTTTCATAATGGTGAAACTTTTAGGTTCTTTGCTAAATTTAGGCTAGATCAAACATTGGCCCAACACTTAACCATTCTATGATGCTATCTAACAACTAATCAGAATACATAGCTCTATTCGCTGTTAATATGATGCTTTACAACGCGACGATATTCATTTGCTGCTGGTCTAATGTTCAGAATGTTGGCTACAGATTACATTTCAAGAAGTGGCAGGTTTGAATGTCCGTAGCAGGGCGTACTTTATTCTAACTAGAGGCCTGATTAGCTTTTGTTCTCAAACTGCAAAAAAAATAACTGCAGCCACTTCATGGTTTCAACTGTTTAATGACTATTCTTTAATACTTTACCACTTTATTGTTCAACATTTCATCTCGCCAGTTCATACTTCAACCTACTTGAGTTTATGCTTCAGCCGGATACCGAACATTGGAAGAACGTTTCAACATCTTATAGTGACAACAATCTTTCCCCCCTGATTTGAGGCAATCTTCATTTCACAATATTTCTCGTTTGTTTTTCCTGACTGCACGAATTTTAAAATTATTTTCCAGTGACTTTTAAAAGTATTATGTGAGAGAAAAATATACAAATTATTTTTATTAGTTAATGGTGTTTATTACATTTGCAGTTCATTTTAGTGTATTTTTTTTTAGCTACATTAAAAGTTTAAATTTTTATCGTAATCCACAATCTTATTTTTCTTTCATATACAGCGAAACCTCATTAACACGAATTACTTTTAACATGAATTGTTTTCACAGTTCCCTATACAAGTGAATACAAAGACTTGATACTGATAACATGAACAAAATTTTGATTCCCCTTTAGGTTCATGTTAACGAGGTTCGACTGTAATTTCAGGGTTTTTTTAATAGAATCACAAACCCCAGTAATTATTAAAGGTTTTGTTTTTTCATTCTTTTGTTTTTTGATTCGTGTTTTTTTTTTCTTTCGCAGACTACATCAACGACTGCTACTCCCCGCCAAGTGCGGCGGGCTCCTCACCTTACAGCCTAGCACCTTCCTCTCAAGGGCAGATGATAAGCCCGCCACCTGGTGCTGGAACCCCCCAAGAGTCCATGTACAATATGAGCATGAACGGGGGGGACTCATACTCGTCCATGGGCGCCAACGTACAGTCGCAAGTAAGTATACCACACCATTACACTTTTATAAGCCATTTCTAAGTTTATTTCAAGAGCAGTGTTCTCGCTGTCGCTCGCCATTGCGCCAAATTGCGACTAAATTCTTCATTTGGCGAGTAAACAAGCGATTAGATTGCTAGCTCTCAATTTTTGCTTTTTCTTTCTTTTCATTTTTCATACATATGCATATATGCATATTTTTAATATAGGTGTAGCGGATAGTTGAAATTAGATTAATAACAATCGTTGTCGCAGTTATATAATATTGAAAAAAAAGGGGTACATTAAAAGATTAAAGATTTTTTTTTTTTTTTTTTTTTTTTTTGTGCTACACGGCGAATTTGTTTGGCTAATACTTTTTTCATTTGGCGAATGTTTTTCATTTTTAACTAGCCAAATTACTAACATTAGTTAAATGTCAGCGAGAACACTGTTCAAGAGTCACACTTGGTCGAAGAAAATAAAAAATTCGTTGTCACGTACGGGCCAATATCGAAAATTTGAGAACCCTAGATGCAGACATTGTTCAGTTTGGGACAATTTAAATTCGTAAACCTTTTATCTATTTTCTAATCAAAGGAAAGTGAAATGAAATTAAAAATAATTAAAATTAGTCTTCAGATTACAGGGATTTGTTTCGCAAAAATTTGCAAAGCTTTTAATCTTAAAACAGGACCCCTTGAAAAAAATTTCATCCTAAAAGAAGACCCTTCATAAAGTCCTTTGTCTTAAAAAAATAGCCATTTCGTAAAACATTTTCTTTTCCAAACTGAATTTTATCTAAATTTAACAAACTCTGACCTATTTTTAGTCATAATAGTTCACTACAATATTATTTGATGTTTACCTACCTATATTATTCATGAAGTTTCTTGTTAAAAATAAGAAACCAAAATACAATGATAATTTCAAAAAAAAAAAAAAATTCTTACATCTGTTAAAATCAAAATTTTTCAAAAGAAAAAAAAAAGGGGCCTATAACAGATGTCTGGACAGACATCTAATGATACAGACAGATATTTATGTATTATTTCATTGTACGAAGAATGAGGGGACTAAAAATTGTTAGACTAGCCTTCATAAAACTTTTAAAACGTACAATGCTTAAAAATTTTTATAAAACATCTCAAACGGGAAAAATTGATTTGAAATTATTCATTTTTATATTTTTTTATTTTAATTTTATTTTATTTATTTATTTATTTATTTTTTTTTTAATTCTATGTATTTTTTCTACATATGTGTCATGTTTTCTGTAAATAGATGTTCTAGAAAATATTTTGTTTCTTGCATTAAATGGATTTTAATTAATTAAAATCCTCTTTAATGTGGAAATATATTTGCATATCCTTTCAGCACTTTCATAAGCTGATAGTTGTGCTAGGTAAATTATCTGAATGTCGATTGGCGTTTCAATATTACCCACTAAACATATTTCTTCACATATTGCAGTTCGGGAAAAACATTATGTATTTCAAAATTATATTAGCTTTTTAATTTATCATCTGTATGACCGAAAAAAGATTATACCTAAGCTTTTCCCGACGAGAGCCTTTTACGAAATTTTTAATGTTTTGTCTCCTCTTTTTTAAAAACAGAAATTTGTGCCTTATTAAATGGAGAAAATGCTCCGAATAAGTAAGGCAAATTTTGCTGTAAAATTTTACTAGTGGGGGTAAATAAGGATTCGTAAGCTTTTTTGCGACACGTCCCCAAGGGGCTAAGGGTTATAGTTTTAAAAATTACTTTATTCAAGTTTTTTGTATCAATTTCTTAATTTACTACATTCAAAAGATAGCAAATATTTTATTGTTCTTGGATTAATTGGATTTTAATTAATGCTTTAGTGTGGAAATATTTTTGCATGTCTGTTCAGAAATTTTCAGAAGGTGATAACTGTGCTATGAAAATTATCTGTATTTAAATTGGCATTTTAATATCTTATACACGCATTTCTTATGAAGTTGAAAAAAGTTGTCATGTTTCAGAATTTTGTTTATTAGTCTGTATATTAATTCATCTTCTATATATCGAAAAAAAAATGTTCAAGATTTTGTTTCAATTTCTTAATTTACCACTTTTAAAATATAGCAAATATTTTATGTTTCTTGGATTAAATAGATTTTAGCTAACCCTTTTGTGTGGAAATACTTTTGCATACCTGTTCAGAAATTTTCACAAGATGATAGTTGTGTTATGCAAATTGTCTGCACTTAAATTGGCATTTTAACCCCTTGGGGACGAGCGACGTATACATGTGTGGCTAAAAGGCTTCAGAATCCTTGTTTATTTCACCAGTAAAATTTGCCTTATTTATTCGAAGCATTTTCCCGATTTAATAAGTCAAATTTTTGCTTTTAAAAACCGGTGACAAAACATTAAAAATTTCGTAAAAGGCTCCTGTCGTGAAGGAGTTAATAACTTATACACGTATTTCTTATGAAGGTGGAAAAATTATATTTCAAAATTTTATTCCATTTAGTCTTTTAATTCATCTTCTGCATGTCGAAAAAAAGATGTTCAAATCTTTTGTTTCAATTTCTTAATTTACCAGGTTCAAAAGATAGCAAATATTTTATGTTTCTTGGATTAAGTGTTCGAGATAACATTATTGTAAAATTAATCTTCGTTTTCAAGGTAAACAATTCTTTATGCAAGTAAAAAATAAAGCCCTTTAAGAGAATATACTTTTTTTTTAATGAAAAATAATTCTGTTTGAAATATTGATGGCGAGAAAATTGACTTTTTACTTTTTTTAACCCCTTTTTTGGAGGGAAACTGTATGTAAGAAATTAGGGAACGTTTTACCTCGTTTGCAAGCGTCACTTGAAGAGTCGATAAGTTACGAAATAAAGCAAGAAAACTTAATCACTTTATTTAATTTATTTTTTTCTTCTCCCTCTGAAAAATCGCTGCACTTAAAAACAAAAGTTTAGAGGTAAAAAAAAATGAATAGCGAGAAAACAGCTCTCTGCTAAAAATTGAATCAGAAGCACCATTTTATCGAAGAGACAGCCGCAGACAAGAATTTAAGAAAATGGGAGTCGAAGTTTAGTTGCAAAAAGGTGGCAGCAGCTTAGAAAAAGAACTATTGAATGGGGCTTGGAAAAAATAGCCGTGGCTGCAGAAACAACTAGTTAAACAACGAAGGGATAAGAAAATAAAAAAGCAAGGAAAAGCGTAATCAAAATAACAACAAAAACAAAAAAATATATATAAAGAGACTAAAAGAAGTGAAAAAGTAACAAAATTCTTTTGAGAGCGTGGCAGTGAAAACTGCTTTTGGCATAGCTCGTTATAAAAGAGGCAAGTTAAGGACAAATCAAGAAGCCTAATTTGAAAGGGCTGCCTTCCTTTTTTTTTCCACAACAAAATAAAATCTATCTCTATAGATATATATCTTATATATTTGAAGGAAGGGTGGTTTGAAGGGAGGGGAAGGGGGTGTTGCAAAATAAAGGGACGGAAAAATCTTTTGGTCAATGCAGTTTAGAAGAGGCAGAAGAAATTTTGGGGGAGCTAGTGGGGGAAAGTGGGGCGAACATACTCCTAATTCAATAACGTTGCAGGTTAGGAAAGGTGGGTGAGTGGGAAGATGTACGTTAATTCTGGCCTGCTTTTTTCTATTGGAAAGGAAAGGAGAGAGAAAATGTGGGAAGTAAAAACGCAAGTTGGCTTCTGCTAAACAGGATTAGGGAGATATTAATGAGTACAGAGATGGTTACTTTCGCATTTGGTGTTGTGGAGCAGAAGAAGCTGAGCGAACATATAGTTTGCAATTGTCTTTCTGTTATTTCCTGCATTATTCATGGAATCGTTATCATACATTTGTAGCAACTTTTCGTTTTATTTATTTTTTTAATTCGTCAAATGAACCGGGGTTTTGACCTTTTATATGGTAAAACAGGTTGAAACATAGTTAGGGAGAAAGAAATACATGTTTAATACTACTAACCCTTTATTGAACAATTTTTTTTTTAAATCTATATATCAGTCTAATTATGTTTAAAATAGTAAACATAAAATAAATTTCAAATTTGCAGCTTAAACTTATATAAATAATTACTTTTAGTTAAAAAAATAACAACAATAATAATAATAATAATAATAATTTAATTTTAATTTGTAAGAGGCCTCACCTCCAAGCCCCAGACTTCCGAATACATTAAGTTGACTTTTGTATCATTTCTTAGAAGTAACAACATACGATAATCCTCAGTGAATATAAATTCAAACCAGTGGCGTAGCTAAGGGGGGGGGGGGGGGCAAGGGGGGCGTCCGCCCCGGGCGCCGAGGCCTAGGGGCGCCAAATTGAGAGAAATTGTTATATATCTATATTGGGGTGGGGGCGCAAAATTTCTTGCTGGCCCCGGGCGCCAAAAAACATAGCTACGCTACTGATTCAAATTTCTCACTTTGATCTTTTAATCCCTGTAGAAACCTTAACGAATAATGTCACAATTTGATAGTGGAGAATTAAGAATGGTAAAAAAAGCTATTTGCAAACAATTTACCATATGGAAAGGACTATATAGTAACAATTTAATAATATAATTTTCCTTATCAATAGGGATATACAATTGGTAATCTCGTGGTTATAGTACGTTTCACTCTCTTTTATTATTTCTTCATTAAATTCATTAATTATTATTTCTTCATTTTAATTTTAAGGTTTAAAGTACCTTATTAATAATATTATTATAAAGTAAATTTTAAGGTTTAAAGCGGAATCTCTTCAGTTAAAATTCACTAAAAAGTGAATTTTAATTAAAGAGTTTCCGCTACGATTTCGTTGCATACCTACTCAACCGATAATGAGAAGTGCACATACATATTATTTTGCATTTTTTTTTCTTTACTAAGTATAATGTAATACTGGGTAGACAACTTTAAACCTTAAAATTACAATCCTAATAATGAAGAAACTAGATGGAACCCGCCAAAACTTGACGACAACAATATAAAAGCAACGAAGAGAAAAAAAAAATATTTTTTTCAGCTATAAAAGAATTTTTTTAAGATTAATTTTTATTAAAAATTTCAATAAATGAAAAAACCCTGCATTTTATATCCAGGCAAATTACATTCACAAATGCACTCATAGAATTTCTCTCATCTAACTCTTTTCCATTTACCGACAAAACACCAATATCACATGATATCGGGCGCAGAATCGGCGCACTGGTGCGACGCTCCTCACAGACTTTTGAGAATGTCTGCAGACTATTTTTCACCCGTCAAAGTTTTTAAAAAATGCTAGAAATGATTTACCATGTTCCATTGTAATATTATCCGGATAACATACGATTGACGAAGCTCCGATTCACGTTAAATTATAAATCAAGGACGATTCTGTTTTGAATTTTCCAAAAAATTTAGGCAATCATTTCTAAACTTAGAAAAAACGTCATAAATCTGAAATTCCGAACTAATAGTAAATTTTAACAAATATCAAAAAAGAAAAAGAAAAAGAAAAAAAAAATTGTCAATTGTGCGAAGAAAAAGCACCAATTTCGCACATGTAACATGATATAAACGCGATCATGATATAAACATGATAAAAACTATAACTCAAGGACGATTCTGTTTTGAATTTTCCGAAAAATTTAGGCAATCATTATTAAACTAAGTAATCTAGCTAAAGTGATCGTAAATTTTGTCAAATAGTCTCAAAGAAAAAAAAAAAAAAAAAAAAAATTGTTAATTGTGCGAAGAAAAATCACCAGTTTCGCCATATATCTCAGGAAACATGATATAAACCGTAAATTGATATAAACATGATAATATGATCATGATCATTAAATATGATATAAACATGATAAAAACTATAAATCAAGGACGATTCTGTTTTGAAAAATTGTTATTTATTATTTTTCTATAACTTTATTCTTATAAATGTATCTCTAAAGCCCTGAATTGGAAATTGGATGTTTATATCTAATAATTACTATGTTTTAATTGAAATATTTAAAAAAATAAAATTGTTACTTAAAAAATCATTGTTGAGCGTTAAACTTTATTTAATTATAAAGCATCAAAATAATAATAATAACAAAAGAATAAAAATAATATAACTTCTCCTCGTAGTAAAATGTATCATTATTAAAAAAAAAAGAAGAAAAAAAAAAGAAAAAAGGTTTTGATGACCGTTGGGATCGAACCCAATGCCTCTACAAAAGCTCAGAGCTATAAATCCGTGCCTAAAACCACGGAGCTAACCAGACTTACCTCGACCTTCGCGCATGCGTACAGACCAGTTTGAGTTGCTCTTAAAGAAGTAGGCTTCTGCTTTAATATATATGATAATAAAAGAGAGTGAAACGCATTAAGTCCACATGAGAAGTCACAGACAATACAAATCCCTAAATTAAAAACATAAAAGTCTTAAAACAAGTTGGGTTATTTTTAATGTTTGATTAAAGCTGACGATCTATATGATTCTTATGTAGTTATGGTTCTTATTAATGAAATAAATATCTGTATAAGGCTGGAGTCTATTTTTCTTCCTTGTCTTTTAGATTTCATTTGGCCTAAGCTGACGATCTATAAAGGAGGCACAAAACATAAATTCGACTTTCTACATAATGAAAGTTTTCGTTTAAAATATTTTTTTTTATGAAATCAATCATTAACCCCTTGGGGACGAGCGACGCGTATATGTGCCGCAAAAAGGCTTAAGAATCTTTGTTTTTCCCCATAAGTAAAATTTTAGTGTAAAATTTGCCTTATTTTATCAGAGCATTTTCTCGATTTCCTAAGGCACAAATTTCTGTTTTTAAAAACCGGTGACAAAACATTAAAAATTTTGTAAAAGGCTCCCATCGCGAAGGGGTTAATGGTATTAAGGTAAAGTACCTGCCCTAAAGCTGAAATCTTTAAATAAAACAAATATTTAAAGCATTACCATGTTTTCCAAAATAATTTGAAATGAATTTTAAAAAGTGCGGTCATTCAAGAAAAATAAAAAAACTTATTCTAAATTATTCTAGAAAATTTGGTAATGTTTTAAATATTTGTTTTATTTAAAGATGTTAGTTTCAGGCACTGTTTTCTGGGTGTCAGCTTTAGAACACTTTACATTAAGACGGCTGGTTACTTCACCATCCGAATTCCCCTCGGTAATGTTAAATCTATGGGAGTTTGATACATTCTTATATTCAAAATATCTCCTGGAAATTATATTTTTAATTTCTTTCTTCAGTGTTCTCTTCTTAAAAGATGTCCGATTTTTCTTAGTTGTCAAAATATTTCTAAAATTTATGCTCAATTTAATTCTTTGTTTTAAAAACCGACGAGGAACATTTCATATAAAATTATGCATAGGTTTTAGAAATATCTTGAAAATTAAGGAAAAAAAAGTGACGACCTTTAAATAGAGAACACTGAAAAAATGTGTTAAAAGTATTAATTTTCAGAGGAAATATCTTAAACATAAAAATGCATCAAACGCCCCTAAACTTAACATTACGATTGGGAATTCGGCTGCTTAGTGACCAGACGCCTTAAGTAGAAAAAGAGTTAAGTTTCTATAGCTTGCTTTTATATTTATAGCAAATAGTGCATTAGAAATAATCCGACGATAATTTAGCTATGTAGATTCCTTAAATAACAATGTATAGTAATCTAAGGTTTTTAATTTCGGTAATTTTGCATGACTTACCAAAAACGTTACTAACTATCAGATTCTTCTCACCTAAATCTTATAGGAGAAATTCCATTCTTTATTTTTCTCTTTTCCTACATTCCGTTATTTTCGATCTAACTTTCTTTAATTACTCATTGGGCACGTCACCAACTCAAGAAAACAAAACAATAATAGAAAAAGAGTTCTTTACTCTCTTCGGGAAAAAAAAAAGAAGAAAACAGATAAAGCAAAAAAAGACTAAGGGAAGATGGAGGCGTAAGAATCTAGTAAAAGTAAGTGAAGGAGAAGGGCTCCGGGGGTAAAAATCTTTGTGGAAAAAAAAGCAAAAATGTTTTTTCGTGTGTTCCAATTGAATTTAGCCTCCTGTAGTTTCTCGCTTTAACTGGATTTTCGTTTCCCTGACAAGGCAGTTAGCGAATTTGGTGACGCCGCTTCTGTTTCTTCACTGTTGGGGAATCAACTCGATCTGCTGCTTCACAAATTAGGCCGCCTATAGGCCTTGTCCCTTCCTGATTGCCTAATGTCCGTCTTGTGCTCTCTTCAATTTAATTATGTGGGATCCACGTTTCTCTTTTGGTCTTCTTTCTCGCACATTATTATTTTTTTTCTTTCTTATCTTGACAGCGGTCGTCTTCTGTAAAAAGTGGTTAGGACAGTTTGTGGGACAAGATAAGTTGTGTTTTTCTTGGAGTTCAACACTTTTCCGGCTAATTTTGGGAATTTACCGCAATGCGGGACCAGTAATACAGTCAAATATCCTTAACATGAACATGCTTAACGGGATTACTTTTAACATGAATTGTTTTTGCAACCACCTCTAAAAATTAATACAAAGTTTTGATACTGACAATATAAATTACTGTTAACATGAGCACCATTTTGATTCTCCTTGAGATTCATGTTAACGAGGTTAGACTCGTTAACATGTACATAATAGTACATTTAACACCTGTACATAATAGTAATTTTAGACCTGTAAGCGGAACCAGCACAAAACCGTTGATGGTTTTACGAGAAAATAGCGATAAAAGGGGTAATTAAGCCTCCTACTTTTTTAAAATTCCGAGAAAATTTGTCTAGTTTTGTATAAAAAATTATGTTAACAAGCATGCATTTTTTTTTATCGTCCTCTAAAAAATAGTTCGGTCTATTTGAGAGGCAAAATGTAATTTTTCTTAAATTCAACACTTTTCCAATTTATTTTTTGGGAATGTAATGCATTGCGGGACCAGTAATATACCTGTACGTAAATTTAGATCATTAAGCGGAACAAATACAAAATCGTTGATGGTTTTTTTGAGAAGATAACGATAAAAGGAATAATTAAACCTCCTACTTTTGTAAAATTGCAGGAAATTTTTTCAATATTTTCCTGGGATCAATTGAATTACTACGGGCGCATAGGAAGTGTTATAAAGAGTCGCTAGGCGCTACGCCCTGCTAAAACTGCTTTGAGTCAACACTACATTACCCATTGCAATTTTTTAAAATCCCAAATAATTGTGTTGATTTTGTATAATAAATTACATACAGATGCATCATTCAGAAGTTATCTTCTTATCTGAAAATTTCAATGTCGTAATTTTTCGAAACTTGTCTCTCTGAAACCTTATTTTTTACCTACTTATCGATTATATGGCTACTAATTGAAAACTTTAAATAATACTAATTATAATAATAAGCTTTGTGGTTAACATTTTTATTAAAGGAAAAGCTATATAATTTATTTGTAAAATTTTATTCCTATACTCTAAGTACGGCAGAATAACAGCGTTGTTCCGAAATTATAATTAATTCCATTTTTCCCTCTCTCCCACATTCTATTTCCGAATTTATTTTTAAAATATGCGATTAACTTTAGTAGTTTCGATTTATTAGCCGAATGTATTAATTTTTTATTTCCTATTTTGCACGTTCTTTTTATACGTACAGATAAATTTCAAAATCTGAAACATTTAATAGCGCTTGCGCGAATAATTAAATTCTCCATTGGTATAATTTTTTAGTTAATGCCCCTTTTATTAACACTAACATACTTTTAAAATGCGTAAATAAAAAAAAATATAAATATTCTTTTTTTAAAAAAGTATCAAACTTTCATTTAATTTTAAAGCTATTTTTGCGGCCTAATTACGCGACTTTACGACTCCACCGAGATCCGCTAAACTGTTTCTAAACTTGAAAACAGCTTCGATAAAAAACAAATACATAGTTTGTGCTTCCAAATGACATTTGACCGAAAACGCTTACCGCAAGATATTACGCCAAAAATCCTCTTTTCGCCATTCTAACTCAATTTCCTATTCTCAGATAATTGAACTTAACTTCTAAAAAAAATCCAACCGCACATGAAACTTTAATAAACCCCTGGCTTTGGAAAGAAAAAAAAATATATATATCCAGTCGCTGGACGTGCAACCTTAAAAAAAAACTCCTTTATGTCTTCTATATTACTATAAGTCTATCAGAACAATTTGTCACCGGATTGCGACAAAAACAGCGACGCCGATGAGTTAACAAACATTATACCCTCGCGTAAGCGAAAAAAAATAAAAAAAAAAGCCTTTTAAACTTTCCACCCACTAATAAAAACAGCCTTCTTCCCTTTTACTTTTTTTTTACTGCCAACTTTTGTCTTTTTTTAATACCACCCCCCTTTAACCAAAGTGTCGGTTTTTCACTTATTCTTCAGAGGAGTTGCTTTTTGCTGTTTAGATTTAAGTGTGAGAGTAAGGCGCAATTTTTGTTTATTTTTTTTTGCCGTATCTTTTTATTATTTATCCAGCCTCGTTAATCTAGTTAATGGCTCACACTTATCCTGCAATGAACTTTTTCTTAAGTATATCCTCATCTCCTTTATTTTATTTTATTTTTTTTATATACAGAGTCTTCTTTTCAACCTTTTTATTTATTTATTTATTCCGTACTCATCATTACCTTGCACTTTAACTTTCCTTTTGAAACTTAAAAAAAGAAGCTGTGCTTCTTTTTTTTTTCCTCTCTCTCCACTTTTTTAAAAGGGGCTCTTTTCCTAAAAGAATAGTGGTCTCCTTCAAAAGAGAGAAGGGGAAAAAAAAAGCATCTATATAAAAATTTTCCCTTCACACATCCCTTATTTAACAGTTTGGTGTTATAGAGAAAAGAACAAACCTGTTCATAGTTTTTATTTACTTTATCTTTTTTCCCCACCTTTAAGGAGATTCTTTTCTGTAAGTGTGCCTATTATTTGCATAAGTACTTATCAAAATTGAGCTGAGGTTGTTCCGACGTTTAATTTTTTTTTTTTTTTTTTTTTTTTTTTTTTTTTTTTTTTTCTAGTCCTAAATTTTAAGGGCAAGATAGAGATAATCTTAAGCTAAATTTAGCTATTTTAATATTTTGCATAAAATTCTTTTATAATATACCCCAAAAATGCTTATTAATAAATTATATTGTATTGTTAATGATCGCACTATTCTGATTATGTGATATTTAATAATGCTATTCTATGCCTGCTTTCAAAAGTTAAAAACAGGCTTTTACCACCAGTTTTTTTTACAAGAATTTTATAGCATAAAAATAATAGTTTCCCGAAAAGAATAAGACAGATTTATGTATTTTATTTTTCCTTTTTACACATCCCTTATTTAACAGTTTGGTGTTATAGAGAAAAGAACAAATCTGTTCATAGTTTTTATTGACTTTATCTTTTTTTCCCCACCTTTAAGGAGATTCTTTTCTGTAAGTGTGCCTATTATTTGCATAAGTACTTATCAAAATTGAGCTGAAGTTGTTCCGACGTTTAATTTTTTTTTCTGGTCCTAAATCTTAAGGTGGAGATAAATTTATTAAAATTCTCGCTGAATTTTATACAAAATATTAAAATATCTCCCGAAAATGATTATTAATAAATTATATTGTATTGTTTACGGTCATACTTTTCTTATCATATAACGTTTAATAATCCTATTGTATAACTGCTTTCAAAACATTTTACAACCACAATATTATAAAATAATAATTATCCCCCAGTAAATAGTAAGGCAAGTTTATATACAAAGTTCCTTTCACACATCCTTTATTTAACAGTTTGGTGTTATAGAAAAAAAAAACCCTGTTGATTTTTCTTTATTTGTTTTTTAACTTTAAGAAGATCCTTTTCTGTACGTGTGTCTGTTATTTTTATAAGTATTTATCAAAATTAGGATGAAGTAGTTCTGACGTTTATATTATTTATTTGGTACGATTTCGAAGATAAATTTAGTTACCTTAATATTTTGCATAAAACTCTCTTAGAATTCTCCCCCTCCCCGGAAAAACTTATTAATAAATTATATCGTATTGTTTATGGTCACATTTTTCTGATTGTATGATGTTTAATAAAACTAATCTATAACTGCTTTCAAAAATAAAAAGAGGCTTTCACCACCATTTTTTTATAATAATTTTATTCTATAAAATAATATTTTGTAGAAAATTCCGTGAGAATATCTCCTGAAAAGCCTTATTAATAAATTCTGCTGTATTGTTTATGGTTACACTTTTTATTTCATGTAATATTTTTCCTTTTTTTACGTTCCTTATTTAACAGTTTAGTGTTATAGTGAATTGATGAGTTTTATATACAACTCCGTATATCACTTCTAAATATAATTTAAATTTTTACGTCGCCAAATAACGAAAAATATATACTTTTGATAAAAATCTGCTTGAAAATAGTTTGAAAGGGCATATAAAAAAAATTGCTAAATTAAAGCTCGAAATTATTTTAAACATTTCATCAATGAGTATTTGTTTGCTATAATAATTTAAACTAGTGGAAGATTTACCACAATTGAATCTTGATTGTTATTTCAAAATAAAGATTAAAAAAAAAAAAAAAATAGCAATTTAACCACAAGGTACCGCAAACTAATATCTGTCAATGCAAAGATCGATTTATTTTATGTTCCAAAAATATCAAGTTAATTTAAATTGGTTTAAGCTCTAACTGTGCACTAAATTATATTTTATTTTTAACTTTTGTTTTACCTCATTTTAATTTTTAAAGATGCAGATGCAGGTTTGAAAATAAAAAAGTGGAAACGGAAAAAGTTTGGTAAAAACAATATAATACTATTAAATTATCTGTTCAGCTCAAACCATTCTTTTTTTCTGGTAGTAACGTTTGGAATTCTTTGCCATCATCTTTAATTACAGCCGGCTCTCGTTAATTCAAGCTCGTCGAGACCACAAGAAATGTTCAAATTATCCGATGTTCGAATTACGGAAATTATGAAATGCGAACATGCTTAATTTGGTACTATTACAAAGAAATTAATGTTGTAGTGTTTTTAAAATTTATGTCTGTTATCATCAGTCTGTTATCATCTGGCTCAATATTAAATTAGAATGTATAAATACATTAACTAATTAAAAGATTAGAAACAAGCACAATGGAAGAAAAATTTGAAGCGTCACCGATGGACACACGGGGCACTTAGAAAGGGAATATAAAATGCATCGGATAATATGTATACTCGTTCGAAACAATTTTCACAAAAATCAAAGAAAGAAAGTTATTCAAATGATCTGAAATCCGTGAGAAAGAAAGGAAGAATTAAAAATCGGAATTCTCGTTTGTTCGAATTAAAGGATGTCAAGAGAAAATGAGTTCGAATTAATGAAAAAGTTTAACATTATTCTGCCATTGAAAATTTCGGAACTTCATGTTTAGTTCGAATTAAGCGAAGATTCGAACTATCCAATTTCGAATTAACGAGAGTTTACTGTATTTTCATTTGTAAAATATTGCCAGGGCCTTGCTTTAGTACACGGTACTCTGGCCTTTCTGTTTAAAAATATCTCAGGGGCTTGGTTAGCCGTCTCCCGCCATTGTTTGTGTGTTTACTGTGTATTGTTTTAAATATGTGTGTTCAGCCTCAGCTGTGCTTGTTGTGTCTCTGTTTTTTTAAAAGAAAGTTTTGTTGTTGCAGGCTAACGCACTGAGGCACGTGATTTCCCAAACGGCGGGCTACGCAGACGGTCTTCCGCCCCAGTCCACCGCATCTATGTACGACCCTGCAGGCATGCATCAGGTGGGTACTTACTCTTCATCTCATTATTTAAAAAAAAAACTCAATTTTCATTATTCATCGCTGATTACACATACAACTCGTTTTTTTTTTTTTTAATAAGTTCATTAGAGCAAAGTATTTAGCTCTATTTGTTTCTCTTTTGAATATCTAAAAAGAGAAACTCTGGCTAAAAAAACTCCATTAAATTGTAACAAAATGCGTATAATTTTCAACATTGTACCAGATAAGTTATTATTTTTTTCATATTCCGTATTGCAAACTTTTGGGACGAGCACACCCATAATTATGGCTTGCATTCAAGTCAGGTATCATCCTCTTGTTGAAGCTTTAAATAAGATTGAAGCAAAGTTGCGACCTCAACCTATATAGGGTCCCTTCACACAAACCAATTTAACAAAACAGGCCCTTTCACAAAATGTTTTCGTATAAAACTGGTCCCTTCACAAAATTCCTTTGTATAAAACGGATCCCTTCACAAAATTATTTTTTGATAAAACAGGTCCCTTCACAATTTTTGTTTTAGAAAACAGGTCTCTTCACAAAATTCTTTTTGATAAAACAGCCGTCAAAAGCCTTTAAAGATAATTGGTTCAAACTTGTCTTTTTCAATTGTTTTATTTTAATTTTGATTAAGAAAATTAAAAATAAAAACAGGATATTTTTTTTTTTCAAATTACATCATTTTTGTTTTAATTTTTATTTAAATTAATATTTTAAAAATGCGGTATCAATGTTAAAGCTTATATATTTCTGTTTATTTAAATAAAGAAAAAAAAATTAAATTTTACAAATAATATTTCTAGTTATGATTTTAAATTGCCCCACCTTTTCCAATAAATTTTAAATTTAAATATATATATATATACTTTTATAAATATAACTAAAGTAATTCAGATATTACCATACAATAAACCAATGAAACCAGTATTTTTACAATCATCTTATTGAAAACAGTTGAAGTTTGAAGTAAAAGTTTTATTATGACATATTTACAAATAATATGGTTAACCATCATAAAATTTAAACTCAATAAATAAAAATTATTTTGAAATGCGTCCTGGATCCCATTAAAGGAGAATATAAGGAAAAAATAGTCAACTTATAGAAGAATTAATTCATTGTCATGGTGTAGGCAAATAGCCAGCATTTTCTTTCCGAAGTAGCTCATCCTTCCTCGAATTTTGTATGGTCTGAAGACAGTAATTAGCAGTTAGAAACAAAAGATATAAAATAAAAATATACTTTGACTTAAAAAAAAAAAAAAAAACTATAAAGTAATCATTAGGCGCCATTTGAGGAAAGACAATATCCAACAGAAACTTTTTAATTCTTTACACGTTGTATAATAAAAGTAATATTTAGTACTTTACTTGCTGTTTTAATAAATTCTGATTCATCAAGGCGAGTTAATTCTTAAAAATACGCAGCAATATTCATCACATCTTTATCAGATTTCAAACCATAATGTTTAATCATTTTGAAAAAAATATTAAAATGCGAGCACCATAAATTATCCTAAATAGAATTCATGTTAAAATCTTAGACATTTCTCGATCGTATACAGTTAGTTGTCTCATGTTCACGAAAATAGCTGCAAGTCGTTAAAAAAAATATATTTAAGTTGATTCATGGATTGAAAATTTTTGCAAAAATATTACCAGTCAATGATTTTTTGTAATGAAACAGCAAAGAGCAGCATACAGTCAAATTGTTACAAAAAATTTCATGGCAAAATCAATTCATTACTGTACTATGCATTTCCATAATAAGTTTTATGTAAAATTTTTGTATACAAATTATAAAAAAATTGTATATATCGTTTTAATAAACGATATTAGAAGTTATTGAAATTGTTTGCATTGCGACAACTGTAGGAAAGCAAATTATGGCTAACGAATAAAAATATATAAAACTTTTTGGTATATATTTGTCTATTTTTGGTATATATTTTTTAGTGTGGTCTGAAGACAGCAATTAGCAGTTAGAAACAAAAAGACATAAATCTAGAATAGACTTTGACTAAAAAAACCTATATGGTAATCATTAGGCGCCATCTGAGGAAATACCATATCCAACAGAACCTTTTTATATTCTTTACACGTTACATAAGTTGCACGTTGTATAATAAAAGTAATAATTAGTGCTTTACACTTGCTGTCCTAATTATTTCTGATTCATCAGAGCAAGTAAATTCTCAAAAATACGAAGTGATAGTCATCACATCTTCATCCGATTTCAGACCATAAACTTCGAAATTGGAGATGTAATGTCAAGGAGATTGTTTTATAATTTAAAAAATAATAATAAAATGCGAACATCATAAATTATCCTAAAAAAAATTCATGTTAAAATTTTACACATTTCTTGAGCATATATAGTTGTCTCATGTTGACGAAAATAGCAACTAACAAGTCGTTAAAAAAAAAAAAAAAAAAAAAAAAAAAAATGTTGATTCATGGATTGAAAAATTTTCCAAAAATCTTACCAGTCAATGATTTTCTTTTCGTTTCTTAGCTTATAAATTTCTGTTTATTTAAATGAAAACGAAATAAATTCTCCAAATAATATTTCAAGCTATAGCGATTTTAAATTACCTCACCTTTTTTTAATAAATTTAAATTTTTTAAATTAAAAAAGTATGAGAAGTTTTATAATGAGCTTTTGTTTACGAATGATATGGTTAACCATTACAAAAAATCCCAAAATTTTAACTCTATAAATAAAAATTATTTTGTAATGTGTCCTGAATCTCCTTAAAGGAGAAATATAAGGAAAAAGTAGTTAACTTATAGAAGAATAAATTCATTGTCATGTTGTAGGCACATAGCCAGCATTTTCTTTCTGAAGTAGCTCATCCTTCCTCGAATTGTGTATGGTCTGAGGACAGTAATTAGCTGATAGAAACAAAAAGACATACAAATAAGAATAGACTTTGACTAAAAGAAAACCTATATGGTAATCATTAGGCGCCATCTGAAGAAAGACCATATCCAACAGAAACTTTCTTTTATTCTTTACACTTTACATAAGTTACACGTTGTATAATAAAAGTAATAATTAGTACTTTACACTTGCTGTTTTAATTACTTCTGGTTCATCAGGGCAAATAAACCTTTCTTTTTTTTTAATTGGACAGCTAGATTAAGCATAGTCAAATTATTACAACAAATTTCATTGCAAAATTAATTCATTACTATTATGCATTTTCATGATAAGATTTTTATGAAAATTTTGTATACATTTACGATATTAGAAGTTAGTGCATTTGTTTGCATTGCGACAATTGTGGGAAAGGGAATTATGGCAAACAAATACAAATATATAAAACTTTTTGGTATACAGGGTGTTTATAAAGTGCCGGACCCATTTTGATGTTTAATAACTCACAAAATAATAAAGATAGATTAAAATTAATAACATAAATGGTTAGATAGACTCAAAGTTTCATGACCCTTGCCAATGAACTTCCACGTGTGCCTCCTTCGTCGCACGGAGAATATCAATTCGATAGTCAATGGATACCGACATGCTTGCCGCTACCTGGCGTGAAATTGACTATCGCCTCGATATTCTCCGTGCAACGAAGGGGGCATTATGAGTTATTAAACATCAAAATGGGTCCGGGACTTTATTAAACACCCTGTATATTTTGTATACCCTGCAATTTTTAAGGCTGTCTAAAAATTTACTCTAGTTGTTAAAAGATGTATATGATGTTTTTTTTTCACACAATCGTGATTATCACTTCGTATTTTTTCACATAATCGTATGTTAGGCAATATTTTATCGAATTTGTATTTCCTAATATCAATTTTGAAAACAATTCTTTGTATGTATTAAAAGCACTTAAATCTATAAAAGTGACTAATTTCATTAAGTAATTATTTATTTAATTGTAAAAAGAAAAAGATAGGATGCTAGTTTCTAAAAAGGATGCTACTTCAGTAATAAAGATCAGTATGGCGAAAGGAAATAAATTATTGTGTTTAGTAATGATAGACGAATATGACAAATACGGTAACATTGATTTTGAAAGATTTTATGAATTACCAATAAAATAAAACAACTAAAATTACAACATGACCTAATAATCTTTTGTGTTTATTTCCCCAAAAATATGGAAATTGTGGTATTTTTCATGACTCATGACTTACGGAATGAGATTCATTATCGTACAAGGAAAGTTTTTCAAAAGGGGAAAAAATGATACATTTTGTTGATTTTAAAAAAGGGTAGAGCGCGAGAATCTTCTATAATATCCTAAAATGAGCTCTAATTTAAATAGCTCGCAACTAGTCACTCTCTGTAAAAAGTACCATCGATTCCCAGTTATAATTTCCGAATTTTTTATGGGGGAGGGGTGGTACTCCGAAGAAATTCATTTTGTAAATGATTCTAAAAGTATTGCGAAATACGGATTTAATATTTCCTTGGTAATTAATATTAAATTTTCATTTTTTCTAAAGCTGTGGATTCTTTTTTCCATTATAAGTGAGACAATTAAAAAAAAATGCTATCATAATAAAGAAAATTATTCTTAGAGTGAAAAAAAATATATCGGAAATGGCACAACTAAGGTTTTTAGCACTTACAGCCAGGAATATTTCTAAATACATACTCGCTATTTTTTGTCGAATTCACGAAATCATTTCATCTGAGGAAAAAAATCCGTAAAAGTCCGGAATTTGTTAATGTTATTATTGTTATTTTCCCCAGTGCTGTATCAGTACAACTATTCATTTTATTATTATTATTTTGTATTTTATTAGTACTACACATACATTTCACATCTGGCTATAAACTTTATATTTACGCAATTTGAATCTTTCTTGTTTTTTCATACTAAACCAGTTGTAGAAATTGCACAAACAGAAAGGAAAATTCTTCAGTTTCAGTTTAATTGGAATATGCCCAGCTTGCAATTTCTTATAACGCTTACTTTTTTTTATCTTCTTTCAATTTTTATGTTTGCTATTTTCTGCTCGCAAGGCTGCCTTTAAAGGAAAAAAAAAAAGCTCATTTTAGAAAAATAAATCATTAGTAGAACAGAAAAAATCCTTCGTTAAAATATGAGTGCCGAATAACAATCTCCCGGATAAAACATAACAGCCCATTAAAGCATTTATTTGTTGATCAAAACATAGCCAAAATGTAAATTATATGCGTATTTTTCAGACTTCCTTTTTCCTCTTTTCGGTATCAATTTGGCTAGTATGAAATATATATGAATATACATCGTTGTTAATGCAAAGAAACAACCCAATTAGTTTTCTCTGATCTTCGCAAAAGGTATTCTTAATAACCTATTAAACTGGAATTTTATTCCGTGTATCTTTTATATTTCTGTCCTGAGAAGTGGAATTATTTTAATAATCCGTCAATTGAAGAAAATAGTGCATATATTTTATTCTTAATATAAATATCATTGAATAACGAGCGACTTAGCTACTCTGATTTATTTTCCTGTTATTTCTAATGTACTGCCTAACCTTAAACATTTCAGAGTTTTCTAAAATTAAAATTCTGCTGAAAATTTTAGAAAATTGGACCCTTGATTAAAGTCTTAAGGCTGTTCTTAAATCCTAACTGCCTACACTGAAAGAAAAAAAATCTAAAAAATCTGTTTTGTAAGCAAAAAATGAAAATATCGGACATGGATTAATTAAGATTTTAGCACTTTTACCAAGGGATATTTTTAAATGCATATACTTTGCATGCTACTTTCTGATAGTTCATGAAATCATTTCACCCGAGGGGAAAAAAAATAAATAAATCAGAATTTGTGCTGATTGTTATTTTTATTTTCTCCAGTTCTATATCACTACGATAATTCATTTTATTATTATTATTTTGTATTTTATTAGTACTATGCATTCGTTTCACATCTGGCTATAAACCGCATATTTACGCAATAAATATGTTTCTTAATTCTTCTTTCTTACTAAACTAGTTGTAGAAACTGCACAAACAGAAAGGAAAATTCTTCAGTTTGTTTAATTGGAATATGTTCAGCTTGCATTTTCTTATAATGCTTACTTTTTAATCTTATTTTTCTTTCAGTTTGCTATTTTCTATTTGCAAAATCTGTCCTTTTTTTAAAAAAAAAAATAAATCATTAGTAAAACAGAAAAAACCGTTCGTTAGAATCTGAGTACTGAATAACAATCTCCCGGATAAAACATAACAGCCCATTAAAACATTATTTGCTGCCCATTTATTTGCTGATCAAAACATAACAAAATGTAAATTATATGGGTATTTTTCAAAGACTTTTCTTTGGTATCAGGCTCTGGTATAAAATATATATGAATATACATCGTTGTTAATGCATAGAAACTACCCAATTAGTTTTCTCTGATCTTCGCGAAAGGTATTCTTAATAACCTATTAAATTGGAATTTTGTTCCGTTTCAAGCGCACTGTAAAAAATAATCTTGTAAAACAACAGAAAATATCTGGCAGCAAAAGTTGCCAGAGAATTTCTGTTAACAGAAATTCTCTGGCAACTTTTGCTGCCAGAATATTTCTGTTAACAGAAATTCTCTGGCAACTTTTGCTGCCAGAATTTTTCCGTATGCACAGATATTCCTTGTCAACAGAAATTCTCTGGCAACTTTTGCTGCCAGAATTTTTCCGTATGCACAGATATTCCTTGTCCACAGAAATTCTCTGGCAACTTTTGCTGCCAGAATTTTTCTGTACACACAAGTATTCCTTGTACATACAAAATTTTTCTGGCAACTTTTGCTGCCAGAAATATTCTGTATGTACAAGAAAAATGTGTGGTCAGATATTTCTTGTACATACTACTTGTACTTTCTGGCAACTTTTGCTGTCAAATATTGTTATTATTTTTTTTTTTTTTTTTTTTTTGCACAAGAAATATCTGCAAGCAACCACTATACATTATACAGATTTTTTAGCCTATATTTAATGTACTATGTATCCTAAAATAGACAGACTGATTTTAAAATTTAGTCACTTGCACTTAGTCACTTAGTAGCCTTTTTTTTAATAGCTGTCACCATTTGCAAATTATTGAATTTTAAAATCAGAAAATCCATTTGAAAACACACAGTATCTTACTTCTAACCTCAATTCTTTTAAATAAAATTCTTAGAACTAGAAATATTTTCTAGTTAAATATGTATTAATTCTTTAGTGTAGTCATTTATATCCATTTGATTACATTTATTTAATTAATTCTCAAATTTGAAGAAATTGGCTATACGGCAGCACATTGAATAAGTTCCCTCATATCAGAAACTAATGCTGCCAAATTCCACATATTTAATAAATTTTGTACTTTAGTTTCTTTGTTGAAAATAGCCTGAATTTTGCTATTTTTCACAAATGCTTGTATATCCAGTTATATATTGCACACTAAACATGAATGGTAATGGCAATAATGTTGTCAAATGCAGGGGAGAGTAAGAACTGGGAAGAAATGGATAATTTTGTAACAAAAGACCAAATCACTTATTCACACTCAAATTGTTTACTATTACAGTGAGTTTATTTTGGTTTCAAATTATAATTTCAAATAAAATACTAAGTACCACAAAATACACTGATAAGCAAAACTATGCACTCACTGTGTAACAAATTAAAATACATAATCAATTTCATAACATTAAAGAAAAATTTTAGCAATATGCCCAGAAATAATAAAAATATATATCATGCATATTTTCCAAGTTTAAATATTATAAAATAAAACTGAATACTCAGAACCCCTTTTAAAAACAAAATACCCCTGATTTTTTCCTTGAGTAAATTTATCAGACTTCTTTGATTTTCATTATTAATAATATACATACCATATTTTTAAATATAGGTTGGATTTCTCATCACTTATTCTAAAACTATGGCATTACATTTCATGAAGGATCAGCCCTTCCCTATTTACTAGATACTGGGTCAGATACAGCCTGACCTGCAAATTCCATTTTAAATCAATCCACAACCTGACCAGAACCCGCAAAAATAAATTTCTGCAACCCACAACCCGACCCGAAGTATTTCAACCTGCAATGAAATGAAAGTAAATCATGTTTTAAAGCTATTATGAAAAATAAACCTATCAATATTTAAATATAGTAAAACTTCTGAGTAGGGTTATCTTAAATATGTTTTTTCGGCTCAGAATGAATTCGATTTTTTTTTCTGCAGACTGAGTTTACAAGAGAAAAAATTCGCAGGTCATGTATAGGTTTTTTGCAACTCAGATTGTTGGGACTTATACAAAATTTAAGCTAAACTATGTTCCCAATGAAAATAAATACGCATTTGAAAATGTGTGAATATACATTCCATTTAATTTATGAGAGATAAAATGAAAATGTGAAAAGAAATGCAATTACAGATTATGCTTTCTTTAAGAACCATTTCATTTTTGATACACATGAAAATACATGCATTGTATTTTTGATACTTTATATACACATATATATATTACATGTGTGTAGATTGAGAGGTGCGCACTATTCAGAGATTTAAAATAAATATCTGAATTGATATATAAATTTGAGGAAGTGAAAAAGTGTACCCTTAATAGAGGCATTCACCTTTCAAGAGAAAAGCCATTTTGGAAGTCTTTTCGTACATGTATTTTGAACTTAAAAATATTTTGAATGTGGATTTGTTACAACAACACAAACTGTGCCGAAGAGTTAACAGAAGTGTAAAAAGTTGGGCATTAACAGTTAAGCTGACCATCTGGTCAAAGGTTATGCAAGTATGTAATTTAAAATTTTCAAAAATTGGTAACTTGTCTTTAATATATGAGCTATCCAGAGAAGATGAGAACTTGTGATCATTTTGTGTTTATTTATAATTTATACCATGTGCAATTATTATTTAAATTTTGAGAGCAACTGTAGAAAAAATATGATATATATAAAAAAAACACCTGATTTGTTTGGCAAGAAAACAAATATTTTTACATGCAGACATATTTCTCTGATTTTAGAATATTTTTACAAAAATCCTTTACTTTTGACAGACAAACCTTACTGATTTTCCATAATTCCCCTGATTTCCAAATTATGTCGGCACTTTGTGAAACTTATATTAAACCTTCACCTGATGAGATTTATTCATTGTCTATAAATTGAAACCACATACGCAGTGTTCTCGCTGTCGCTCGCCAATGCGCCAAATTGCGACT
Source organism: Maratus speculifer (assembly GCA_964019185.1). Classification (NCBI taxonomy): domain Eukaryota; kingdom Metazoa; phylum Arthropoda; class Arachnida; order Araneae; family Salticidae; genus Maratus; species Maratus speculifer. Next base: position 88,476,869 of record OZ025300.1, on the reverse strand, counting down.
AAATTTTTCATTTGGCGAGTAAACAAATGATTAAATTAGCCAAATTGCTAGCGTTCAGTTTTTGCTTTTTCTCTCTTTTGTTTCATACATATGCGTATATACATATTTTTAATATATTTGTAGCGGATAGTTAAAATTAGATTTATAATCGTTGCCGCAGTTATAAAAATTTAGGTTATTTTAGAAGATGTTGAAAAAAAGGGTACCCACTTTAAAATATTTAAGTTTTTGTGTGTGTGTATGTTACACGATGAATCAACTTTGCTAATACTTTTTTCATTTGGTGAATGTTTATTATTTTTAATTAGCCAAATTACTAACGTTGGTCAAATGTCAGCGAGAACACTGCACATACGACTATAAACAAACATGAATTTCAATAAAAATCTCAAAAATCGCAGCAAGACATAGAAAATAGTTTTATTCTTAATTCTTTAACTAATAATTAATTTAAATCACTCTGTCCACATGTTTTTACAGTTTTGCCAAATCTTTCACAAGTTTCACACTTTTGTTCATCTCTCACTTGCTACTTGAAGAATTTCCATCAAGCCCTATAAGAAACAAAAAAAGATAACATTTAAATTGAGTTCCATCTTTTCAATTTTGTGGAATATAGTATCAAAAAATCCCAGAGCAGGATAATGACAACCTTTTTGTCATGGTAGACCAAATTTCAAAAGCAAAGTTTTTTTAAATATAAAATATAAATTTTAAAAAAAGAGTTATTTCATGCAAATATGCATAAAAATTACTTTGTGTCGTTAATTAGGGATTGACCAAAGTAAGAATTTTCAATACCAAACACTTTTTAATACATTAGCTTTAATAAACTTTGGTTAAAATTAGATTATTAATAATTTAATTAAGTTACATACATTTTTATTCTTAAATCAAATTACACAAAAACATTAATGGAAGACTTACTAACATTAATTTTTATGATTACTAATTTAAATATTAATGACCACTTGCAAATTCATTTACACTTATTTTTATTATTTTACCATTAGTCAATGTCAATATCCAAAATAACTTATGAAAGTAGTGAGTTATACAGACTACAATTAAGAATGAAAATTGCAAAAACTCAAAAATCCATTCATTCATTCATTCAAAAAAAAAAAAAACTTAAATTGATTTATAGATTGTGTATGTCCAATTGTAAACATATTGAATATAAATGCTTGCAAATACAAAAGGTAATTCAATTAGTATTTTCAACTGTTTTCTGTCAAATTATTGATATTTATGTTTTGATTAAGTGTTGATGAAGTTGTCTTTGTGTCAAAGATAAAAAATGCAAGTGATTTAAGTAAATATCTCAGATTTGTACAAATTTTGGAAAAAGGATAAAAAGTGTCAAATTATTACACAATAGGACATTAATGATTTATTTGATATGAAAGAAAAATAATGAATAAAAATTTTAACGTATAAAAACATTTCATATTTATTTACTTAGAAGGTAAATAAATATGAAATGTTTTTATAGGTGAATGAAAAAAGGTGAAGTGATTTTGTTTTAGTTTTTGAAAAAACGAAAGCTAACAACAGTTTTAACATTAAAAATTTTAATGTTATTTGGATTCATAATTAGTACAAAAAAAAAAACAACAAAAAAAAAAGAATGTAGTTGTCACTTTTTGTGAAGATTAAAATGACAGGAGTCCGAGTCCAGTTTTTTTTTTTTTTTTTCTTCGACGAGTTTTACTATGCAAATTTCTCAATATAACTTTTTCAGCATGTCTGTTTTAATCTAACTCCAAGTAATCAAGTAATGCCTCAATATGTACTAATGTATCACTGTAGTTAACTTTTGATAAGTTATAAGGTGTTTTTCATTATTTTAAAGAAATACTTTGAAATTCCTTTTTTTAAAACTCTGAATCACAAGTGACACACGTCAAGTATCATCATCATTTAAAACTTCGTAGTATTCTAATTTCAAATGTTCATTAATCCATTGTTGCGTTGCTTCTTTATGCTCAATTTCAAAACAGTTTCAAATGTTCTAAGATTTCACTCTGCATATCAGTACTACTGTTATCTTCTGTTGGAATTTCAGTTTCTTCATCTGATAAAAATCTCCTCCATGATTTCTTAATCGTGATGTTTTTTACTAGTTTCTATATAGCATCAACATAATAAACTGCATTCAAAACTGAGATTTTTACTCTCCCAGTTAATCTGCAACCTGGATAATTTGATCCCAATTAATCAAGAATCTACTGCATTAAAAAACCTTTTAAATAAATCTAAACAACTAATGAGATTTTTAAAAAAACGAGATGAAAAAAATGAGCTAATTAGGAAAATGTTTTGATTTTAAATATATATGAGTTTTGAAATTCTGGATTTGAATTTGATACACTGAACAGCACCATCAAACCAAATTTTACCTTAGGAAAATAACTGAAAACACAACTTTTTGAGAATTTGGCTTACCTCAGAATAAATTCCATTTTTACTTGGTATTCTTCTGAATAAACAAGACTGAAGACAAAGTACGTGTCAAACCAATCTTTAAATCATCATCTGCCATTACATACTGACTGAAGCTTTTTCTTGGAATAAAAAGTACAGCCGATTTGGTTCCTATTAATATGAAAAAAATTCTAAGTACATTTTGTAAACATAAAGGTTTACATAAATGAATGAAAATTTTTCACCAAACATTGGAGTACATAACTATGGGGCTTGTCACCCTCCTTCTCGACACTAAAAATCAGTTTATTTGATGGGCTTTAAAAAATTTACAGAAGATTAATTAATTTAAATAATAATAATGAAAAAAAAACAGTGGTAATTGATTTATAAATGGCTATTCATTCTTTTCCGTTTTACAGAATGGGTTGTAAGGCCTAGTGACTTGCTATTAAGGGCTGATTTCGCATTTTATTAAATAAGATTATTTAAACATTACAGAATCAGCTAATATAAAAGTAACTTAGTCAATGCAGTCTTAGCTTCCTTGTATTTTTTAATAATATAACAACTAAACAACCAATTGCTAGAAGATAATGGTTTTTAAAAATGAGATTTTTAAATGTAACGTTTTAAATCCAATATAATTTTAACTATTTTTTTTTCTTTTTTTAATATTCGGTAAAGTGTGGCCTGTGAGTTTCGTGAATTCATATCCGGAAAGAATTGCAATTTTTATGTATAAGTCACAGGAAAATATCGTAAATTTCATCAATTTACTTTGGGAAAGTATAAAATTTCATCACTTAAAAAAAGTAAATTTCATTGAACGGCATAGAAAAAAATGAATTTCATTGATCAAGTGATCAGAAAAAAGCATGTTTTGCCAATGGGGCTAGAAAAAAATAGAAAATTTCCCCGATCGGGCACGAAAAAATAGAAACTATTGTCAATCAGGCATAGAAAAATCACACATTTTGTGGGTCGGACACAAAAAATCGCACATTTCGTTGATTGAGCAAGAAAAAAATTGTCATTTGTTGATGATGCTGGTAAAAATGGCACATTAAATTCATCAATTTAAAAAAAAAGCATGTTTTCTCGGTTTATTGTGTGAAAAAAACGCAAAATTTGTTGATCGGGTAAGAAAAAATTGCAAATTTTGTTGATCAGGGATGAAAAAATCGCTAATTTCATTGATAAGACACGGAAAAATCACAAATTTTACAATGTGCAGATAAATTGAAAATTTCGTTGGTCAGCTGCAAAACAATCATGAATTTTGTCAGTTTATAAGGTGAAAAAAGTGCGAGTTTCATCTTGTTGTGTAAAAAAATGCATATTTCATCAAAGTTAATACAGAAATCACAAATTTCGTTAGTCGGGCATGGCAACATTTGTATTCCTTTAATTATGGGTGGAAAAACTGCACATTTTGTCATTCGAACACCAAAAAATCGTTAGTTTTATTGATCAGATTTCTAAAAATTTGAAATTTCGTTGGTCTGAGAGAGAAAAATTGCAAGTATTTCGTCGATCGATATGTTGATGAGGTGCCGAAAATGATGAATTTCATCGATTGGCTTCATAAAAATTTTACTGATCATGCGCGAAAAAAATCATTGATCAGACTTGAAAAAAACTCAAATTCTGTCGATCATGTGAGAAAAAAATCGTGAATTTTATCGATCGGCTTTGTAAAAATTGCAAATTTTGCCTATCAATTTCATAAAAATTGCGAATTTTGTTGATCAGTCACAGAAAGACTGAATTTTCTCAATTAGTTTTATGAAAATCGCAAATTTTGATCATGCAAAAAAAAAAAAAAAAAAAAAAAAAATCAAAAAAATCGCAATTTTCGTTGATTATGTGAAGATAATAGTGAATTTCATCAATCAGCTTTCTAAAAATTACACATTTCATTGAGCAGCTTCATAAAAATCTCTAATTTCATCGATCGGCTTCATAAAAATTGCAAATTCTGTCAATTAGGTTCAGAAAAATTCACTTTGTATAAAATAGTGAAATTTATAGATCAGACGCAGAAAAAATCGGGAATTTTCTCGATTGCTTTCATAAGAATTGCAAATTTTGTTGATGGCGAGGTTATATCACAAATTTTCTCACTTGGCTTCGTAAAAATTGCGAATTTTGTCAATTGGTTTTGCAAAAAGTACAAATTTGACTGATCAGGCATGGAAGAATTACAACTTTCTTTAATCGGGCACAGAAAACTGGGAATTTCGTTGATCAAATTCAGGAAAATCTTGTTGATCGTTTTTTTTCTCTCTAATTTGTTCATAAAGTTCACATTTTTTTCAGCACCAGCCATTTATGCTTGTCTTTTAGCACCTTTAATAATACAAAACTTACTCTCTCGAATAAAATCAAAGAATATTTTTACTTTTGAAAATAATTCTTGCGATATCTGTTTATGTAAAAACATAAAAACTGCTGATACAAAGATTAAACATTAAAAAAAAAAAAAAAAAAAAAAAAAAAGCCATAATAATAAAAAAATTTAACAGAAACTGTCAACATAAATTTCATTATTGAAAAATAACATGCGTGGAGAAGAATTGAAGCATGAGATAATTCGTAATAAGCAAATAGTAAATACATAGAAAATCTGAAGATCGTTTTTTTTAAACGATGCAGTAAAGGAAAAAATGATTTTTAAAAAACCCAAATTGTGAAATTACAGTCATAAAGGATCAATGGATACTGAGATTAGAAAATCAAAATGAGAAAATCTGATTTTAAATACATAAATTGTTAATTATTTCAAAAACAAGACTTGACTTTTACTCCAATACATAAAAATACTGAGAATAAAATATAGAAAATATCAAAATGAAAACATTTTAAAGAAAATTTAGTTTCAAAAATAGGATACACAATTAACAATAAGCATACAATTTTTACAAAATAATTTAACTTTTTCTTTAAGGAAACACAAAAATTTTAAAAAGATAACATTGAAAATATCAAAATAATGGAAGATTCTATACTTTAAAAGACAAACTGTTAAATTATTTTCAAAAATAGGGTTTTAAAAACAAACAATATATATATAAAAATCCCTCCATGTACTTATGCAATAATTTGAAATTCGTAAACAGACAAAATAAATAAATAAAAACACACAAAATAAATAAATAAATAAAAAAAAAAAAAAAAAAAATCAATCTTTAAAAAGTCGTTTTTATGCATCCAACTTGAAATCGACATTCAAATGAACATAAATTTTCATTATTTTGATTTAATTAGCTTTATTTTAATATTTTCAACATAGTTTTTATGCATTCAACAGAAATAGACATTTTAAATTAACATAAATTTTTATTATTTTGTTTTAATTTGCTTTATTTTAATATTTTCAACATTGTTTATATATTGTATGCTTTTACAACTGCATTTTTTTAAAATAATTTAATAATTTATCTTTTAAAATATTATTTGAAATTTTCAGTATACTATACTTAGTAGTTCTATGTAGTGGGGAAAAGCCAAACCTTTTTTTTTAAAAAAATAACTTACAATTTATATTTTTAAAACTTTTTTCATTATTTTGATTTTGTAATTTAAATATTTTTAATGGCTGCAATTTTGCAATTTATATTTTTTTAAATATATTTTTGCTTTTCTTTACTATTTAATTTTTTTTTTATCTCAATTTATTTATGTATTTAAAATTTGCTCATTACAAACCCCTCACCACACTTCATTTTGTATATTTTTTTACAAATAACATTAAAAATGCCCATTCCTGTTGATTTTTTTTTTTTTTTTATGTAATGATTAAATTTTATTTCAAAAAATTTTAAGCCCAACGCTGCTATAAATGACCACTGGACAAAAGCAAGTTTTTTAGCTGCATGAAAAAACTGGTCATTTATAGCAATGTTATGCTTAAAATTTCTTAAATTCAGAGGTTAAACATTAAAATACAATCCAAAAAAAAAAAAAAAAAATGGATATAAATAGTAAATAAATACTTTAAAACTCTAAATTTTTATGCATTCAACAAAAATTAGCATAATTTTTTTATTATTTCGATTTAATATGCTTTATTTTAATGTTTTTAACATAGTTTTTATGCATTCAAAAGAAATCGGCATTCGAAATGCTCATAAATTTTTATTATTTTGGTTTAACTTGCTTTATTTTAATATTTTCAATAAATTGTATGCTATTTAAACTGCATTTTTGAAAGTTTCAATGCACTATACTTAGTATCAATGGCAGATCTAGAAGGGGGGGGGGAAACGATTGCCCCGCACGGAAAAGTTGTTGGCCCTAAACTCAAGATCGGTGTGACCCGACCTGGGTCGCGCCAACTTTAATTTATTATACTGGGTCTGCACACTTTCAGAACTGGGTCGGGTCTGATTTTTTCAACAGAGCTGGATCTAGGCACACTGTTTTTTCCTGTTGTTTTCCACACTGTTCAAATTAATTTGAACTGCATCAAACAGTAGAAGTAAACCGGACTCAAACACGACCCAAGTAGAGATTAACCCGACCAGGATAAAAAAAAAAGTGGAAGCAGACCCAAAGCAAAAATGTGGACGAATTTTGACCCATATTAAAAAAATGATATCCGAGCCGTGCATCAGACTGGAGTTTCCAAATTTCTAAAATGCCCCCCCCCCCCCCCCCATTGAGAACTCTCCAGATCCGCCCATGCTTAGTATTTCTATATATTGTGGTAAAAGACAAGCCTTGCTTTTGAAATAACTTAAAATTTGAGTTTTTTAAACCTTTCTTTTATTCTTTTGATGTCTCCGTATCTTTGTACATTCACGGTAAATTTTTTAATTTACCAATTTCATGGTTGCAAATATCAAATTTGGCAAGGACTGAAAATATTTTGAATCATCCCCCCCCCCCCCTCCCTCGAGTGAATATGATGATTCACGATTTTTTCCATGACCGTTCAAAACAAAAATGACTGACAAAATTCGCTTTTTCTCCATAATTTTTATCAGAAATTGCATCTGTTAAGCATTTTTGATAAAAATCATTTTTGGTTCAATTAAGCGTTTCATTTAAGCGATTTTTGGTCAAAGGATCGATGATCTTTTGACCAAAAATCGCGTTTTTTGCAATTCTTTAATAAAAATTCGTGACTTTTTTGCAATCTTTTGACAAAAATTCCTGACTTTTTTTGCGATTCTTTGACAAAATTTGCATCTTTTACATGATCTTGACAAAAGTTGCATCTTTTTCTCGTTCCTTTGACAAAAAATCGCGTTTTCTCCACAATTCTGACAAAAAGTAACGTTTTTCTTTTCTGCTATCATTTGACGAAAATCGCGTCTTTTCCACGATCCTTTGACAAAAGTTTGCAACTTTTACTTGATCCTTCGACAAAATTTCGCGACTTTTTCATGATCCTTTGACAAAATTCGTGTCTTTTCCTTGATCTTTAGATTACTCACGTCTTTTCCTCGTTCCTTTGACAAAAAAAAAAAAAAAAAGTGTTTTCTCTGCAATTCTGACAAAAGATAACGTTTTTTCCCGCTATTATTTAACGGAAATCGCATCTTTTTCACGATTCTTTGACAAAAATTTGTGTCTTTTACATGATCCTTTGACAAAAATTCACAACTTTTTCGTGATCCTTTGACAAAATTCACGTCTTTTCCTCGCTCCTTTTACAAACAATCGTGTATTCTCCGCAATTCTGACAGACATAACTTTTTTCTGCTATTTGACGGAAATCGCGTCTTTTTCGGGATTCTTTGAAAGAGACTGCATCATTTTCGCGATCTTTCGATAGGAATCGCGTTTATTTTGCTCTTCATTGAAAAAAAAAAAAAAAAATTCCGATCTTTTGACAGAAATAATGCTTTTTTGCAATCCTTTGACAGAAATCATGTATTATCAGCAATCCTTTGAAAAAAAAAAAATCTTATCTTTTTTTCACAGTCTTCTGGCGAAAAACGCCTTTTCCTCGATTTTTTGACCAAAATCGCATTTTCTCCGCAATTCTGACAGAAATAGCGTTTTCCCACGATCATTTGAGGAAAATCGCGTCTTTTCTGCAATTCCTTGACAGAGACTGCCTAATTTTTGCCATTCTTTGACAGAAATAACGTTTTCTCGAGATCCGTCATACAGGAATCGTATTTATTCTGCAATTTTTTGACGAAGGCATTCTTTTGCGATATTTTGCATGAAACAGCACTTTTTTCTGCGTTTTTTCGGTCAGAAATAACGCCTAATTCTGCGATCATTTGTCAAAAATCATGTTTTAATAATCTTTTGACAAAAAATCGTGTCTTTTCCCGCAATCTTTTGGCGAAAAACGAGTCATTTTCGCGATCATTTTTCGTCGTCTGAGATTTTTCCGTCCCGCTTCTGTCCTCGGGAACTTTTAAAAAACGGATTTCCGTCCTGTAGACGGAAAACTGTCACCCATGCAATTTTTTAATTTCACAATGTATATTTTTAAAAATGTATTTTTGCTTTCCTATACCATTTTATTTATTTTTTATTTATCTTGGTTTATTTATATATTTACCATTTACTTATTACAAATCCTCCACCCTAACCCATTTTGTATATTTTTTTACAAATAACTTTAGAATAGGGGTGAACAACCTGTGGCCCGCGGGCCAAAAGAGGCCCGCGATGTGTTAGCGTGTGACCCGCGAACTTCGTCAATTTACAGCTAGAAAAAATTTCAATTTTTGTGGAAAAGTCGCAGGTAAAAATCGTAAATTTCATCAATTTCCCGCGAGAAATTATACAATTTTGTCAGTCACTTAAGAATCGCAAATTTCGTAGATAAGGCACGGAAAAATCGCGAATTTTAATGATCAAGTGCGGAAAAATCGCACTTTTCGTTCATCAGGTATGAAAAAATCGCGAATTTTTCCCATGAGGCTCGGAAAAAAATAGTAAATTTAACTGATCGGGTACGAAAAGTGAGTTTTATCGATCAGGCACGGGAAAATCGCGAATTTTGTCGGTCAGACATGGAAAAATCGCACATTTCATTGATCAGTCAAGAAAAAATCGTCAGATTTGTTTATGATGCACGAAAAAATTGCAAATTAAACTCATCGACTGAGAGAAAGTTCGTATGTTTTCTAGATTTGCCGCGTGAAAAAAATGCGAATTTCGTTGATCGGACACGAAGAAATCGCGAATTGTGTCGATCAAAGGCGAAAAAATTGCCAAGTTCGTTGATAAAGCACGGGAAAATCACGAATTTTGCGATAATGCGCGGAAAAATTGAAAATTTCGTTGATCGGCTACGAAACAATCGTGAGTTTTGCAAATTTCTCAAGAGAAAAAAATCGCGAATTTCATCGATAATTTTTGTAAAAATCGTGAAATTTGTGACCTGGTAAGGAAGAATCGCGAATTTCATCAATCATGCGATGAAAAATTGTAAATTTCGTCGATCAGCTTTGTAAAAATTGCGAATTTCGGCAATCGGCTTCGTAGAAAACGATAATTTCGTCCATCAGCCGCAGATAAGTCGTGAATTTCGCCGATCAACTTCGTAAAAACTCCAAATTTCGTCAATCGGCTTCGTAAAAATCGCGAATTTCGCCGATTGGCTTTGTAAAAATCTCAAATTTCGGCAATTGGCTTCGTAAAAATCGCAAATTTCGCCGATCGGCTTCGTTAAAATTGATAATTTTGTCAATCAGCCGTAGAAAATGTGCGAATTTTATCGATCATGTGGCAAAAATCGCGAATTTTATCGATCATTCGAAGAAAAATCACGAATTTCGCCGATCAGCTTTGTAAAAATCGATAATTTCGTCAATCAGCCGCAGGAAAGTCGCGAACAGCTTCGTAAAAATCACAAATTTTGTCAATCGGCTTCGTAAAAATAATGAATTTCATCGATGAACTTTGTAAAAAATCATGTTTTTCTCGATCCGCCTTGTAAAAATTCCAAAATTTCTCGATTGGTTTCGTAAAAATTGTGATTTTTCTTGATCGGTTTCGTAAGAATCGCAAATTTTGTTGATCAGGCACAGAAAGATCGAATTTTCTGTTTCATAAAAATTGCAAATTTTGTTGATCACTTTCATAAAAATCCCTAATTTGGTCGACATGTATGGAAATCTGTGAATTTTGTTGATCAAGCATTGAAAAATCAGGAATTTCAGTGATGAGACACAGAAAAATCTTATTGATCGGCTCCTTCCCTCTCCTTTGTTCATAAAAATCACATTTTTTTTCACCAGCCACTTATCTTTGTTTTTCAGCACTTTTAATAAAACAAAATTTACTCTCCTGAATAAAGACAAGGAATAATATTACATCTTGAGAATAATCCTGTTTATATCTGTTATGTGCACAAACGTAAAAACTGTTGATATAGCCTTACCAACTGAAGTGGATATTTTGACTGGTTAAGCAAAAGAGTATTTTCCCTTTTCCCTCTGAAAACATTTTTTATTCGATTATATTCCATAGATCCCCTTTGAAATCGAATTATCTCCAAGTTATTGATGTGGCTCTCGACCGCCCAGACATATTTGTAAGTGGCCCTTCTCTTGAAAAGATTGTGCACCCCTACTTTAGAAGGTCGATTTCTGTTAAAAAATTTATTTATTATTATTTTGTAATATTTAAACTTAATTAAAAAAATTAACCCCAATGCTTCTATAAATGACCATTTGACAAATACAATTCTTTTTTGCTGAATGAAAAAAAACAAAAAAAATCTTTTCAGCAAGTGGTCATTTATCACAATGTTATGTTTAAAAAATTTTGAAAATTCAGAGATCAAACATTAAAATATAATCCAAATAATGAAATTTTTAACAAAAATCAGTATTCCAAATAGTATTTGTTAAAAAAAAGAAAAAAAAAAAAAAAAGAGAGAGAGAGAGATTTGGGGGGGGGGGGAAAGAAGGTAATTTGTAATGAGCAAATTGTCAATACAAAAATTAAATAAATGGAGGTAAAATTTTTTGAAATGTCAAAGTAAAGCAGATATTCATTTTTAAACATATACACTGCAAAATTACAATCGTATGGGATAATTATCAGTCAGTATCTTTTTTTATGTAAATAATGTAGTAGGGTAGTTTAATAATTTTAAGACCGAATATTAAAGTAAGCAAGGGCTGATCCAGCCCTCCTTTTAGAAAAGGATCATGGCTTTTTATTTTTGTGGGGTGGGGGGGGTCATGTCTCTTAATAGGTAAGCAATTTTTATACTGAAGATTGTCGCCACATCCAAAATAGCTAAATTTCTGTTATTTTTGGGAAGTTAATTTCATTCATAACAAAAAAGTTCCATAAATATTCGTAAAAATATAAATATATATATTTTATTCAGATGCCAAGAAATTGAAAATTTTTCCTCTTTCATAAAAATCAAAGAATCATTCAAGAAATTAAGTAATTTATACACATTTTTAAGGCTTGACAGTTACAAAAAGAAGTTATGAGGGAGCAATTGACAGTCACGGCCTAAATTCAGTATAAAATTCTACAATTTATGGAGATTTCATGAAACTATCTTTGCCTTTATTAAAAAATGGAAAACGTTAATCACATTTGCTCTGAATAAATGTATCTTGCATCTAAAATTAAAATATACTTCATGGATAGGTCAGAAATTACCTACTTTGGGTTTAAGTTCAGCTTTAAAGGAGTCTAGATGATTCTGATTGTTAAGGGGGCTCAGGAGTTGATCGATATGGAAAAACATGTAAACAGAGCTCTCGCTTCGAGTCCATATAAAACAGAAGTATTCAATATAACTAATTTAAACTTTCTGATATTTTACAGGTATGTTTATAGTCTTACAAAATTATAAAATGAAGTACTTCAATGTAATATCATAAGAAATATAGCAAAATTTATGTAACACAATTTTCGAAAAAAAAAAAAAAAAGTGTTACATCACCAACACATCTTAACGTTGAATTGACTTAGAACCTAATTTTTGCTTTAAAAAGATCAGGAAACTTTACTCTATAGAATGAATTAAGGATATAACAATCTCTCGAAAAAAACCTTATAAAAAAACTCTCAAACTTAAAAATTTTAAAAACACCTAAAAAATACAATTTTTTTTTCATTAAATATACCCAAAATATTAAAGTATCTAAACTATATTAATTCATTCTCTAGATAATGATATTATACGCATGCAAAAAAAATTTAAGCCATTCCATCAAATAGTTTTTTAATCTTGGTGTTCATGGTCAAAAATCAAGTTTTGAGAAAATGCGACTTAAAGTTGAAATTATATGGGTGCGGACATGAAAGTGTTGATAGTTAAAAATGCAAATATTTTTTTGTGGTTTTTTGCGTTGAGAATTAATTGAATAATCAAACTAGATCATTAAAAAAAAATATTGATTTTTTGAAAAGTTTTCAACCCTGAGCAAAAAGTAGAGTTCCTTAAGTAGAGTTTCAAAAAAGAAAAAAAATATATACATTTTATTTTTAAATTTCCTTAAAAATTTTCTTTGTTCAGATGGAGTTTATGACCTCCCCCCCCCCCCCTGGATTCACCACTCAAAGTAAGTGCAATCAATCTTGTAAAAGTTTTGTTCATCTCATAATTCTGGAATAATAAAGCAAAGACTTAGTTTTGGGTATAAATACAAAGTTATTTGATGTGCAAAAGGGTTTTGTACATTTTACAAAACATTATTTAGCCAGAGAATCTTAAAGCATTTTTACAGCATTTATAAGCAGTACGTATTACTTCTTTATCCACTGTGAATGGATTAATTAATACCTAACAAATTTACTGGTCCATAAAATATAAAACATAAATTGTTTTTTTCCGACTTTATACGGCTTAGACCAATTGAAGTTTTCTGCTCCTTTTATGTGAAATTTTACACAAACCTCAATACAGATCTTTATTATAATACACAGTATACTAAGACTATTATAATGCACTGTGCATATTTTTATGCACAATTTTGGCATTTTGCAATCAGATATTATTTTTATTTAATTGTTCTTCCATAATGTGTCTTATTCTCAGAGCATTTACATTCAAGGATGCAAGTTATATTAACTATAATACATAGTATAAACATCTGGAAAAATTACATCATTAAGCAATGACCTCCTGATTATTTTTTAATAATCTCACAAAATTAGGCTTATTTGACTCATATATAAATGTTTGCTATATTAGAAGAAAGTTTCATAATCAAACATAAAACTACATTAATAAATAAAAATGAATAGTACTTACATTATCTTTAATTGATTCTTTTTTACGCAAATCAACGTGGTTCTCGCGCTGTTTACAAACTAAAAACATGGCCGACACAGATCTTCTTCGCTTCACTTCCCCTACAGTAAGTACCTGTTGCCAATGAAGTTCTCATAGGCAGAATTTTGCTGTTGTAAGACAATTAAGCTGGAGAAAGACAGCGATGCGTTTTTTAATAGTTTGATGCTGTTAATAAACACATATGTTGAAAAGCGGGCTGTTTCATTACAATTATTTTTTTACAGTGCAGGTTTTTGCTGTCATAAAACAGCAAAACTGGAGAGAAACAGTGATGCGTTTTTTAATAGTTTGATGCTGTTAATAAACACATATCGTTGAAAAGTGGGCTGTTTTATTACAATTATTTTTTACAGTGCGTGTATCTTTTCAGCGCTGTCTTGAGAAGGGGAATTATTTTAATAATCCGTCAAATGAAGAAAATAATGCATATATTTTATTCTTAATATAAATATCATCGAATAACGAGCGTTTTACTCCCCGATTTATTTTCCTCCTATTTCTGTACACTGCCTAACATAAAACATTTCAGAGTTTTTGGAAATTAGAATTCTGCTGAAAAATTTAGAAAATTCAACTCCTGATTAAAGTCGTAAATATGTTTGTTCTTAAATCCAAACTCCCTATATTTTTAATAATAAAATTAATTCTGTGCAATATTTCTCCCTGTAAATTCTTCTACAGATCTATGTTTCTTCCGCAGAGTATATTTTAAAATTTCTTGGAATCCTGCGATTTTTTTTTCTTTTATGGAATTTTCCTAAATTGATTCGTGATTTGGTTGCGGAAAAAATTGTCAATTTCTTCATTAGCGTGGTAAAAAATGCAAAACTCATCATAGTACTGCAGTAAAAAGGCGAATTTCGTAAAAAAGATATCGTAGTACAAAGTGCGGATTCCGACGAAGAATTGTGAAAGAAAAGCGTGCAAAAATGGTGAATGTCGTGAAATGATCGCGAAAAAAAAAAAAAAAAAAAAAAAAAAAGGGGGGGGGGGCAAATTTTCTCAAAATTTACTGTTCTGGGCTGAAAGATTTGAACTGCGCTCGTGTTACAAATATTAAGGCTACAAAACAAGAAGTTCTAATGTTGTATAAAATTTTTCAGAGGAAATTACTATATTGAGTTGAAAGGCTGAAACATTATTCCTTTTACGAATGTCAAAAAATGGCCGCGAAACACAAAAACTAACCAAACAACCTCCAGAATAATTTGAATATTGTGTGCTACGATTTCTCGTTTTCAAAGGTTGACAGGCGGGTCTGTTAAACAGAATTATCGGGTTCAGATTGGGTAAATCCAACTCATGGAGGACTCTACTATGAAATGTAAATGATTGATAATGTTTTAAGCAATAAAATCAAATTGATGTGATGTGCTTTTATCGTAAATTCTTGAGAGAAAAGGTGAAAGGGGGTGGGAAAGTAAAAGTCATATTTATTAGTCGAATTAATTATTTTCCAAATTTATACTTTGAAATGATTTTATATTTGTATATATCTATGGTTTAATTTTCTGCATGCACGTTGTACGTTTAAATACGATATACTTATTTTATTTTTTCTCTTTCAGCCTTCAGAGCTTCATCCCTAGTGCAGTGAAGAACTTAAAAAGAATCAGCCAATCGGTGAACAGGGCCAGGCTCAAATCAGCCAATCAGGAAGGACTCAGTACTTCACAGATATACGTTTCCAAACAGACATAAAAAAATCTCGCAGACCTCAAGAAACATGTTTCATCAAAATAAAAAAAGATAAACAAGTTAAAACATCTTTTCTTGCACTCTGCCCGCACAGGTCAAGATGTGGGGGAGGTCGAACCCCCATCATCGAAACGTGTACAGTTGTTTATTCCTGTATGCTAGTGTCGTTCTTCTCCAAACAACCGCGTAATACGTGTTCGCGGACGGTTTTAAGTGTATATTTCTTTCTCTCGAAGTATATAAATACGAGATCATTGTGATGACTCATCCACATACAGACGCATAATGAAAAAAAAATACTGTACATCAGAAATGAACCACTCTACATCTCTCTTTCCGTGTTGTTGTGTAAGATTATGTAGAAAGAACAGGATTGTGCACTTTTATAAATAAGTAAATATAAAGCGGACAAGTGGCTATTTAAAGAAGAAAAATACCATAATTATTGAATCTTAGTGAGAGATTGACTCACCTTTTCAGATGCATTTTTATTTCTCATTCGTTTTCATTCACTCTGATCGCTATATATAAATAAATGAAAAAAAACTGAAGAATGCAGGCGCACAGCGCCACCATGCGGAACGCCACCTGGCGGAAAAGGGAAGAAACTGTTGTTGCGTGATGCTTCGAGTTGTTTTTATATATTTCTTAAAAGGCCCAAAGATTGCTCTACTCACGTCCATTCATTGGTTTTTTGTTTGTTTTTCTCAGTCATTTGCCAGTGTAATTTTTAGTGTTTGACTAGGAAAAAAAAAGATTTATCCTTTTTTTATCACAATTATTACCTCTTTAAATTAATGAAACATGTATAAAAAAAAAAATCTGCGAAAGTAGTTTTTAAAAAATCACATTGTCATGTGAATACATTACTTGCTCTCAACTTGTGATAACGCTTCTGTTTTTTAGAAGTTTTTATTAGATTTGGTGATATTAGAGGAAACCACTAGCAACTGACATCGTAATGATTCTTTCTTGTTAAAATAAATATTACAAAGTTTTAAATCTATTTTATTCTTATCTTTGTTTTTAAAGATATAGTATAGATGCATTTAAAAAAAAAAAAAAAAAAAAAAAAACATTGTTGAGAAAATTTTAAGAAATTGTACTTTTTTTTCTTACAACATTATCTTTCATAAATGTGTTTTCTAACTACATTAACTGACATTATTCTTATTTTGAAAAAAAAAAAAAAAAAATGTATATAATAAGTGGCATATAACTTTCAAAAGATAATCGTTTCTAGGACAAGTAATTGTGTTTCTAGTATGTTGAATTCTTACCGAAATTTTCAAAAATTTTTGTTCCAAAATAATAAAAATTAATTTTTCAACTTTTTTTTTTTTTTCACCAAAGTAATAAAAGTAAAATTTAATAGTTTCTGGTGTAAATCTTCATTAAAATTAGAGGTATAATATATCAAGGGCGTATGGCATTATTTTCAGTATCCTACAAGAAAATGCTTATTTTGTTAGATATTTGCTGAAATGTCAGTTACTGGTTCGATGTCATTAATTGGAGGTTTCACCCTAAATAATAATTAAATCTATACTAAATTGGCCAGTTTCCGAATTTAGATTTTTTTGTTTTATTGCAAGGGGGTGATATTATGTTATTTGGAAATAGCTGTTAAAAATCATTTGATAATTCAAAATATATAGCAGTGGAATTCTAAGACAATATACAGGGTGTCTGAAATTTCTTGGATCGATTTTAAAATTTAATATAAAATTGAGTAATTGCCGTACAGGAATGTGGATCGAGCTAAAATGGTTCTCAGACTGAAAAGTTTTCTTCCACTGATTGAAAATAGTTAGTTCCAAATTTTGATAATAGATGGCGATACTTGTATGTATGTTTTGTTTTCAAACATGCATTTCTCTTGATTTTTTTCGATTAATTTTTATCATTTCTGTGTTTCAGCGCCAAAATTGATGTAGGAGAGAGAATGAGAGAAACCTTGTTTAAAAAGGCCAACATTCGAACAAGTGACGCCATCTATGATCGAAATCTGAAAGTAATTATTTTCATTTGTTTAAAAAAAATTTCATCTTGAGAAGCATTTTAGTCTAGAGCGCTCTTCTGTATGACAGTTACTTCATTTTATATTGAATTTTAAAATATGTCCTGGAATATTTAGACACCTTGTACTTTTTCGCTATCCATTTTACCTAATTTCATTTTCCACAATTCTGTTTTCAGAAGTAACTCAATTAAAACAATTGTTTTCTGTATATATATTCTTTTCTTTTAAGCTTCTGAAAACGTCCTCCCGAGCATTTTGTTTAAAATTTACCAAATCTACTAAAAACTTTTAAATAGTAAGTTTTAGAAAATAAAACCTATTTGAAATTTAAAAGGATGTTTTAGTTTTAAATATATTTGTTTTCTATTGAAAATCTGTCAGTATCTTTGCAAATTTTTAATAGACTTAAAACAATATAAGAATGTTTTTAATTTTGTTCATCATTATTATTTTTAATTCAATACATATGTTTTTAAATGGTTATTTTTAAATTTGAAACTTTTTTAGCAATGTGATAGTTTAACTGTACTTAAAAAAAAAATTTTGGAAACGTCTTAAAATTGTAAATTTCTTGTTTTTTGTACAGGGATTTATCATTAGCTTGTCTGTGTTGTGTACAGAAATATAATTGTAAAATACATTGAGAATGAGACTAAAGTATGATATCTGTTACCTGACATCATGAACTGAATGCCAAATTTTATTATCATTATTTCAATTTAATTTACTTTTTTTGTCATCTTTATTTGGTTTATCATTATTTATTTTTTAAGAGTATTAAAATTAGTAAAGATGACAATCTGTAAAGAAAAGCTTTGGACAAAATTTAGCAGGCAAAATTTCACATAACTTGTTAGCATACATTACATGCTATGTTAGTGTGTAAATTTAGTGTAGGTCACTTTTATTTTGTATTTTTATTAAATAACTGTAATCGCATTGGCTGTTGAGTTAAATAGTTTTATCAATATTTATAAATTTTATGCTTGTTATTTTTTTAAACATTCATTGTTTGTGGGCATATGATTTTAAAAAGCAAACTCATTTGAAATATGTCTGTCCAAAGGTCATTTATGTATATGATAGATAATATAGTAACTTTAAAACAGTTCTATATTGCTTTTAATTTGTTATTTTTTATTATTCATTTTTTAAAAGTCAGCAATAATCTATAAAATTCTTCATTTAAACTTTATTGAATTGTTTATCAATAATGTACATATTGTGATTTTTTTTCCCTTTTAATATAATATTAATTCCACTCTGTATACAAAAAAAGGAATGTTGATTCAGCAAAAGTTTTTTGGACGATATTTATGTAAAGAAATTTGAACAAAATGATTTTTTGTTAATTAATGATAGAACAAAAATATTGTTCATCCAATGTATATATATATGTTATTAGTTCCTGATACCTTTTTTTAAAACAAGAAATAGCTTTTTCTTTTTTTAATGAACAATATCTTTTTAATGATTTATAAATTGTTCCAATAAAAGTTCCTTTAGGACAATATTTAAACAGACAAATTTGTTGAGCAAAATAAGTTTTTGTTAAATAAACAATTATCGAACAAAAATATTGTTCATTCAATTTATATTTTCTTTTTTATTAGCTCCTCAAAATTTTCTGTTTAAATATAGTCCAAGTAGAGTATATATATCTTTTTTATCAACAATATATTTTTTCTTTTTGATTTGATGATTTATATACTTATCATTTTGAAAGATTTAAATTTACATTAAAACATTTGTGTTGTACTTAATCTGGTTAATAAGCTCTATTTTAAAAAACTAATTTGGCATTCAGCACAAGTGTTATGATGTACTGATGTCATGCTGTAGTTGAACTCTGTTTTGAAACTATGCAAAAACCTGAACTTTGTTGTAATTTAAAGAAGAAAAATAAAAAAAAATACAATGAAGAAAAGACCTGTTCACTCTTAATTTCCAATGTGTCCAAACAACTCATGTCTGTGTTCCAAAAATTTACTGTAATCCGCGCTGTACAAGTTTTACTTCTGCAATGATCTCTTAGTGTACAATCAATGAAGGAAAAGAAAAAAACAAACAGTTTTTTTGTTTTTAAGACTTTGCAACTGCACATATTGTATTTGAATAAACGAAATATAAATTATGTTATTCGTTAACAATTAGCCTCATCATTTTGCCTCATTCTTTTATCATGCACATTTCTACAGATTAAATTACCATTCATGACAGGGCCGTAGCTAAGGGTGTGCTATGTGTAACTCAGCCCCTCCCACCCTGGATCCTTTTGAGCCTCCCCTGTGAAAGATTTCAAGGTCACTAAATGAATTTATGTTCCGAAAATTGAAATGAAATTCTGTTCAAAAACCTAATTTAGTTTTGAGGCCCTTTCACTGTTTTACAGAAATACTAAATTGTAACTAAAATAATTGTTTCAACACTCGCTTACCCTATTTGCATATATGAAGCTAACATGTTTAATTTTGCATCAGTTATACACTCGAATTTTTCATCATCATATTTTTCTTATATAAAATGAAGTTATTACAGCATTTTAATGAGAAACATAGCAACTACAGTGCGAATATGCACTAATTTATCTTTCTGCGTCACACAGAAGGAAAATATGAGTCCCCCCTACAGTTTATTTAGTTCCCCCACCTATTATTCACTTCTATCTACGGCCCTGACTCATGACCACAGTAAGACTGTTCTATACCTGAAAATGAAATCGTTGATTTACAGTACAATTTCCGTATTTTTACCGATTTATATGCTTATATTCCGATATGAATCTATTAATAAATAATTCCATAAGGGATTCTTTGAATGAGTCAAAAGTTATTGACACAATGTATTTACAACATGTATTTGAGAACATATTTCCCAAATAATGTTGAACTTTTGTTTTCTCTAAATCTATAGATTTATTGCATTTTACCTTTTTATAATTACCTTGGAAAGAAAAATACGGAAAGTGTACTGACAAAACAAGGAAATTCAGTAAAAATAAATAAATAAATAGCACAAAAACTTAACAAAAGTGGTAAACTGGTAGGTTTACTGGTCTAAATAAATGTACAAATTTTACACTGTGAAATACACTAGAATCGCTAGAAACCGAAACAAATTTCAGTTTGAGAGATCGTAACGTATGTATTTCTTTCATACGGACTAAGAATTTTTTATGTTTAAGGCTATTGTTAATTCAAAAAGGGAAAACTTTATGGCTTGAGTTTTAATTTTTTTTTGTTCGGAAATGCATGAAACTAGCCGGTGTTGTTCAGAAACTATCGAATCGCAAGCATTTTTCTGACTTTTTGCAAATGCGGTAGATTTTTTATAAATTGAACTGATTTTGAGGGAGAAAGCAGAAAAACTGTCAAATTGCGGTTAAAAACGTGTATATCACGTGATTGAAAAACCTTTTAACTCAATAGCTAATTTATTGATCAAAAAATGGAAAATTCAATTCGATTCCAAATCACTTCCATATAGCTGTACTAAAAGAAATTTAATTTAATTCCTTTGCATAAAAAATCAGGCTTTTTAGCGCACTGCGAGATGGGTCTTTAGATACTGAAACATTTGGACATTTCGCATATATACCCAGGATTAAGCTTTGAAAGGGGCTAGCATATTTTACAGGTCTATATTTTCCCAATTTGGTCCGCAATGTTGGAAGAGTTCGATCCGATTTATTATTATTATTATTATTTTACATTTCATTTAAAGTGGACGAGATGTGTTGAGCCCGGACATATATTTTTTCTGTTGTCTTTATAGTGAGCGAAGACTGGGCGGTGTGACAAAGGCTCTGAATTTTTTTGGTGTGGCTAATTCTGAAGTTTTAAATCTTTTTGAAATAATAAAAAGAAAATATTGCTTTAAGTGGTGAATATTAAAAAGCTAATATTTCAAATTTCATAAGAAAATTTATAAATAAGAAACAGATTACGTAAAAATTAATATTTTTGAAAATTTCTGTTTCGCTGGACCTATTTATAAAAATAAATGTTCATAATTTTTAGGAATCATTTAAAATATTTAGTTTAGTCTCGCTGTCTGAGAGGGGCTTCAGCCCTCTTAGCTACCCCCCCTCCCCCCGTGTGTGTCAGTGTATATCAGGACAATTGGAAGCAGCAAGGAAAGACACGACTGGGACGCCACGTCCACAACATTTTACACTCATTTTATTCAAGTGTTTACATATACAAGTGTTTACACTCATGTGTGTTGTTAAGAGCCCACACAACTGACTGAAAAAGTCCCGGATGATAATGTTAAGTCTATGGCGGCGTTCTTTTCAATTGGTGTATTGGTGGTGTATTTTGTCGGCCGATTATCTACGCTATGGGATATAGGCCCTATGGGGGGTTGCCCTCCGTGGGGGTCTTTCTAAGGGAACCTAACCCGTATTTACGCAAGGTTCGAAGAAAACCACGGAAAACTCCGAACGGTTAGGCCGACGGTCGCGACTGGGTTCGAACCCAGCACCTACCGTCTACCAGTTTGGAGGTCAGAACCTCGCGGCCACTGGTGGGGCAGCGTTCTTTTCAAATATCTCGCTCAAATTTTAACATTCTTACATAGGATAGCTGAGGACGATTTACAACCGGGCTAGTTTTTACTTTATCCATTTTGATTTTAGATTTTAAAAAAAAAGTAGTTTTACTTTCGAAACCGGCTAGAACCAGTTCTGAAATTGAAACTACCATATTATAAAAAATAGATAACCAAAATCGAAAAAGTAAAAACTAGCCCGGTTGTAAATCGTCCTCAGCTTGTTCTATGCAAAAAAAAAAAAAAAAAAAAAAAAAAAAAGTAAAAAATACTAAAATTTGAGTGATATAATTGAAAAGAACGCCTCCATAGAAATTGGATAATTTTTCTTCCCCACACAAACCACCCCTCGGCTGTGGTCATGAATGGACAAATAGTGTAACAAAGTGATTTTCCGTTTACCTACACTTACGAAACTTTTGTGTAGCAAGACACACCTATGACAGACCTATCCGAAGAATAAATGCAAAATAAATTTTTGCTAGATGTGTCAATTTTCTTGCAGGCAGTTTTAAAAAATTAAATATGTTTCATATTTTTTTTTATTTGAATAATAATGCAAAATTTCTAAAAAATTGCCATTGTGCTAAAAAAAGAAAAAAAAAACTCTATTGAGTTTTGAACATATTTAGTGAATATCAATTCCAAATTTTATCAAAATCAATTGGGTAGTTTCTGAGAAATCAGATCTCTAAGCTCACATATTTCCCATAGGATTGTATCCAGTTTTGTCTTCCCTTGCAATTTATCGCATTACAGTACCACACTTTTAGCATTTCCCGTGATACAGTGGCGTCATACATGGAAAATTATCACCCTTGCCCTTTTTTACATTTTCCAAAAAATCCTGTATAAAATATTGTAAAAAAAAAAAAAAAAAAAAAAAAAAAACACTAAGGAGCATCAAGGATATTTCGATTTGCCCATGGCGGTCAAAACTCTTCCTTTTCCTTAGCTTTATCATTACATTTCATATAAGACAAGATTGGTATATTGAAAACTTCGGTAATATTTTATCTTCCTTTTTGTAAAAGTTATGAATAAAAATCAAAGTTTGGCTTAGGGTGAAGCATGCTTTTATATTTTATTATTTTGGTGGTGCTATTTATGACGGCAGATTATCTGCCGAGGGATATAGGCCCTCGGGAAAGTGCTTTCTGTTGAGGTCTTTCTAACGATACCTAACCCGTATTTACGCATTAGTTGAACATTAGAAATGCAGTGAGCTCACCATTTTAACCATATTTTTAAGGGTGTATTCGAAAAAACGCTCTTCCATCTTCAACAGCTCGAAATTTTCCGATACAATTTCAGACACATTTTTAAAAGTAGAAACATGAAACTTGCTGAGGGGATTGTTGAAGGGACGTATGAGGTGCCGTGTGATGTCTTTTTACGCTCAATTCATTAGATTTTTAGTTATAAACAATTACCTTATCAGTATGACCTATTTTTCGTTCCCAGAACTCCCGCTAGGGAAAAATTGGTTCGAAATGCCGTTTTTGATAGCTTTTTTTTGCAATATTTTCTGCATTTATCAAAGAATCGACAATCACGGCACCTTGTGTACTTTCCAAATAAGAGATTTTGAAAGTTTGGTGTATTTGAGAGCAAAAATGAATTCAAAAATAAATCGGAAAATAAGCAGTTTGAATCGAAATACACCCTTAACCTCTTCAGACCTGGTGTATCCTATAGGATACACATCTTTATAATTTTGTTTTCACATATATAAATACTATTAAAAAAAGAGAAATTAGTGTGAATGGAGCCTAAGAGATAGCAGAAATAAAGAAAATAGCAATTAGTCTCTCGTAGTGCTTTTTCAGTGAGTTACATGATATACAGAAATGCACGAAATGTACAAAAAAAAGAAAACGTAAAAATTTTTACTGTGTGTTAAGATACCATTTGTAGACTCCATTAGTAATACAAATTATTAAATATATATTTGTTTGATCTTTTTCTGTGTTTTTACAATGCAGAAAAGTAAAATTTAATTTAAAATAACCTAAGAAATTGTTAAAATGCGTGTTTTACAAGTCCCCATATATCAAAAAAAAATTATGTACAAAAAATAAATTTTAATTATTTCGTTGTTCAATCTTTCTTAGTTATCAATTAATTAATGTAAATCCATAGCTAAAATTAATAAAAGTAGTAGATCAATAAACCCTCGGGTCTGAAGAGGTTAAAGCTAAAAAAAATTGTTGCAAAAATATACTGTGCCCTTAAATAAGGGGTTACAAGCTTATTGATTTCCAGTTTGGGTTTTAATTATTTGAAATTATAAAATGATTTTTGAAAATTACATTTACAAACAAGTTAAATAATTTCACCCGAAACAAAGTAGTGCGATTGAACCCCCCGCCCCCTCCCCCCCCCCACACACACTGCTTAGCTTACCTTACAAATATTTTTAGACGAAAATAGGTAAATAAGTGATAAAAGTAAAATATGCTGCTTCACATGTTTCTGTCAAGGGTGGATCCTGCCCTCCATTTAGAGGGGTGGGGGGTAATTGCTCCTTTTTTTTGAGGAGGCGGGGGTTGGTCACATCCCTTAACAAGCAATTTTTATATTAAAGACTGTTCCCATATCCAAAATGGCTACTTTTCTTATACTTTTGGAAAGTAGTTTTCATTCGTAAATGCAAAAAATTGCATTAATATTCGTAAAAATATATAACTTATATTTTATTAAGATATCTAGAAATTGACGAATTAATGTTTCCATATCAAAACAAAGAATCATTCTGAAATTAAGCATTTTAAGCCAATTTTTAGGACCTTAACAGTTACGAGAATGCCGTCATGAAAAAGGAATTGGTTGTCGCGACATGAAATTCAGTTTTTAACCCCACATTTTGCGTAAATTTCCCGAAAGGTCCTTTGCCTTTATCGAGAAATGGAAAACGCTAATTATTTGCACTTTTTTTCTAAGTGAGTGCTTTTTCAAATATCTTTCATGTGAGATTGAAAATGACTTCCTAGATGCATCAGAAATTACCTGCTTTGGATTTAAGTAGAGATTTTTACAGTCAGAAAGGTATTCATTGTTGAGCAAGAGATAAATTTGCAAAACATTAATATATATTTCATTTTTAAAATGTACTTTGGAAATTTTCTTCCCGGGAGGAGGGAAGGGGGTTCATGACCTTCCGTAATCTCTCCTTGGATCCGCCATTTACTTATGTTGCCCGATTGAAAGTTTACGTTGAAAATCTTCAGGTATCCCCAAAATTTATTGTTCAACAGTAAATTTGAAATTTTAAAGATCCTGATTAATTAAAACAATACATTAAGCATACTATTTAATTAAAACAATATACATTTAAATTGAGGAATTTTTCCTCATAGGAGAGTCTTATATTTTTTCTGCAAATCTATATTATAAACAAAATCATATTCGAGAGTAATACTGACGTCATATCGGTGGTTTCAAAGGCCCGAGCAGTAGCGCACCCAGGATTAAGGTTTGGAGGGGGCTAGCATATTTTACAGATCGATATTTTCCTGATCTAGCCAGAATGTCAGACAAGTTCGGTCCGATTTTTTTTTTTTTTTTTTTTTTTTTTTTTTTTTTAAACATTTTATTAAAAATAGACGAGATATGTCGTTCCTGGACATACCATTTTTTCTATTGACTTGATACAGAACAAAGACCAGGTGGTAGAAGGGGGAGCAATCAGCGCAAGAGCGGATCCAAAGTTCCTTTTAGAGGAGGAGGGTCATGGCTCTTTTTTTGAGGGGGGGGGGGTAACGTCTCTTAATAAATTATTTTTAATTTGAAGATTGTCCTCGCATCCAAAATAGCTAAATTTTGGGAAGTTATTTTCATTCGTAACAAAAAAGTTAAATATTCATAAATATTCTTAAAAACATAACTATATATATTTTATTCAAAAGCCAAGAAATTGAAGATTTTTTTTTTTTTTTTTTTTTTCATGTAAAATCGAACAGTCATTCAAGAAATTGAGCATTTTATGCAAATATTTAGTACTTGACAGTTACAAAAACCTTCATGAGGGAACAATTGACTGTCACAGCCTGAGATTCAATTTAAAATCCTACAGTTTACGGAGATTTCGCGAAAGATTCTTTGCCTTTATTGAAAAATGTAAAACGTTAATCACATTTGTTCTGAATAGATGCATCTTGCATCTAAGATTTAAAAATACTTCATGGATATGTCAGAAATTACCTACTTTTGGTTTAAGTATAGCTTTAAAAGAGTCAGAAAAATTAGGATTGTTAATCAAGGGATAAAATCGAAAAAATTCAATATATATTTCCTTTTTTAAATTTCCTTTAAAAATTTTCTTCTTTCAGAGGTGTATCGTGTATCATGTCCCCCGTGACCTCCCCCTTATATACGCCACTGAATCCGCGAAACCTGGGGGAAGGGCTCTG
Source organism: Maratus speculifer (assembly GCA_964019185.1). Taxonomy (NCBI): domain Eukaryota; kingdom Metazoa; phylum Arthropoda; class Arachnida; order Araneae; family Salticidae; genus Maratus; species Maratus speculifer. The sequence goes on along the minus strand of OZ025300.1, from coordinate 88,450,510 downwards.
AAAATTTTTGATTGGGCTAATTCTGAAGCCTTAAACCTCTTTGATAAATAAAAAGCAAATATTGTGTTAAGAAGTGAATATTAAAAATGCTGATATTTCAAGTTTCGTCAGAAAATTTATAAATACGAAAAAAATTGTGAAAAGATTACCTTTTTTCAAAATTTCTATTTTGTAGAATCTATTAAAAATAATAAAAGTAAACTTTCACAGTTTTAGAAGACTTTAAATCATTAGCTTATCTTGCGGTTTGGGAGGGACTTCAGACCCCCCCCCCCCCCCCCCCCACCGTGTGTGCTCAATGGACCCGTGCAAAAAGGTTGCTTTTATGGGACATTTAATAACTCCCAAACATCACATAATTTTAATTTTTTCACCGAAGTGTTCTTTTAAATGTAATTTATTTGAAATCTGCATCTCAATTTTCTGATTTAAAAAAAAAATATTTTTAAGCATATTTTTATTAGATATGCAGTGTTTTTAGTGTGGAGTCTAAAAACGTATATATTAAATGTAAACAATCTATTGGATTTTTTAAATTTAATTTCATTTTTCAATTAAGAATGATCGATCTTCATGTACTTTCTCTACAAAGGCCAGTAAGTATTTTCTCTAATTCACAAAAACCAAAAACATCTCGGATTTATTTATTTATTTATTTATTTATTTTGTCAGTATTGTAGAATAATACTATAGCTGTTCAATATTGGTACAAATTATGCAATACTGAACTTGACTAATAATGTAGTTTAAATTAAACTTTTGTTTTTATTATTTTTTAATAAAATTATTTATGTAAAAATTATGCGATTTGCGATCGAAAATCTCTGTTCTTAGATTTTTATAGTGATGTGATTACATGAAATAAATGATATCTATGACGCCATAGCTGATTTTAATAACTATTCCGATTTTCCACTATACTAAGCGTAAAAGTTAAACACGAAACTTTGTTCGACAATAAGAAAATAAAAATAAAGCGATGAAAACTTTTAACTTCATTTATATCCATCTCCTCAAGGCTAAGAATTTAAAATGTCAGAGAGGCAGCGCCATCTATTGAAAACAAGTAGAACTATTGAAATCGATACTTCATCTTTTGTTTACAAATCTTTGTTTTTATTGATCTTTTTTTGTTAAAAATTATTTTATTACCGGTTTCTGATAGTATTATTTAAGATTGATATTTGAAATTGTTTTATAAATTAATACATTATAAGGATTCATTCGGTTTAAAGTTTGTTAGAGGAATTTAAAAATATATAGTATTATTACGTATGATACAAGCTTTGTCTACTGCAAATATCAGAAAAATATATCACTAAACACAGATTATCGTTATAAACAAATTGTTATCATTACAGAATCGTTTCCTGATTCAAAATAAAAATGTTTATTTGTCGATACTCATTTAACGTTAGAATTTTTTTTATTAATAATGGAAATAAATTTATTTGTAATATTTAATCATATCATACCGTAATTTCGGGTGTATAAGCCGCAGATCAAACAATTATTTTTCGACCCAGAATTTTTTAAGAAACAAATGTAACTACTTAGATCGCCGTAAATACTTGTCTTCAATCACTATATAAAATTTCTGGGTCCAAAAAGAATTGTTTGATCCGCGGCTTATACACCCGAAATTACGGTAATTTATATTTTAAGGCTATTCTAAACTGCTCGGTTCGACAAGCTCAAAATGCGTTTGATGCATTTACAAATTCATTTTTTAACGGAAAAAATTAAAATTAGAAGGCCTGACCAGGAAAATAAGTTTTCCTTTTTTTAGATTAATAAATTACATATTGACAGGGCCCTAACTAAGGAGGCGCTATGGACGGCTCAGCCCCCCCCCCCCCTAGAAAACATTCCAAGGTCACTAAATGAATTTTGTTACGAAAATTCAAATGAAATTCTGTTCAAAAATGTAATTTAGTTTTGGGACCTTTTTATAGTTTTGCAGAATTACTAAATTGCATTTAGAATTAGTGCTATTGTAATTTCCCTCATCCTATTTGTACATATGAAGCTAACATGATGTTTAATTTCATATCAGTTATATACTCAAAATTTTCATTATCATATACTTTTCTAAGCATAAAATGAAGTTATTATAACAGTTTAATAAGAAACAGAGTGCCTACGATATGAATATGCACGCATTAATCTTTTTGTGTCAGAGAGAGAGAAAAAAAAATTATGAGCCCCCCCCCCCCCTACATTCTCTTGAGCCTTCCCCCCCCCCCCAATGTTCACTTCTAGCTACGGCCCGGAGATCAAAGTCAGTTCAAAATGCTCACTCTGACCAGTGCCTGATTTACGGCAGGGCATTCGGGGCACAAGCCAAGGGCCCCTTAATTTTCAGGGGCCTCTAAATGCCGCTGAAGGTTTTTCAAGCATTGTCCAAACTCTGACGGGTGTATTCGAAAAAACGCTTTTCCACCTTCAACAGCTCGAAATTTTCCGATACAATTTCAGGCATATTTTTAAAAGTAGAAACATGCAACTTGCTGAGGGGATTCTTGAAGGGACGTATGAGGTGCCGTGTGATGTCTTTTTATGCTCAAATCATTAGAATTTGAGTTATAAACAATTACCTTATCAGTATGGCCCTTTTTTTCGTTCACAGATCTCCCGTTAGGGAAAAATTGGTTCGAAATGCCGTTTTTTGATTGCTTTTTTTTGCAAAATTTTCTGCATTTATCAAAGAATCGACAATCACGGCACCTTGTGTACTTTCCAAATAAGAAATTTTGAAAGTTTGGTGTATTTGAGTGCAAAAATGAATTAAAAAATAAATCATAAAATAAGCAGTTTGAATAGAAATACACCCTTAAAGTCTAATGGAATTTTATATTTCTTTCTACACTGTATGGTGTTCGTATTGTATTTTAATAGCATCATAGATTTTGGTTGAAACGTACATATTTGATTACTTTATAATAGTGAATATTTTCTTTTATCTCTTTCGCTTAAAAAAATTATATTTTATTTTTAAATCTTACTTAATCCTCTTCCTGTTCCTTTCAGATTATTTGAGGTTGGTCAGTGCAGCTCTTTAGTGGCAGTGCTACCTAATATTTCAAATATAATTATAACTTGGTATTGCAAAAAATTTATTTGTTGCAAATACATATAAAATATATGACGGAATAAAATTTCGCCTTGCTTTTAACATAAAATGAATAATGCTTACTTAAAAAGCGATTAACTAAACAATTATAGATGTTAAAATTGGTTGCCTGTAAAGTCGGTATACGGGCGAAAGTTTTACGTGACAACGACTTTGAGTTGTAAAATAATTTTAATGTGAATGAATGTGAATTCGCTGCAAGGAAGGGGCGGTGATATTAACAAAATTTTATTTTTACCTTTACACATACATACGTATTTATATACAAATATACATACAATAACTTGCAATACATTGTGTTTGTTAAACACATTTTACTTCATGTTTATTGATGTCAAATGTTGAATTTTGTAAACAGCATATTAAAGAATTTTTCAATGAGCAGAATATAACTAAAGTAAAATGGCTTTCACTAATCACATATCATTAGTTTTCCATAATATACCACCGAATTACGAAATAAACTACACTTATTTTCTTTGTACTTTATACTAATAACTAATACATAACGTATTTCGTCTTAGTTTGATACTATCTAAAATTCCTATTAAGCACCGCCCCTTCCTTGCAGCGAATTCACATTCACGTTCAGAAAATGGTCCCACAAGTGACCGGAAAAAGTTAAGAGAAAAGTGAGCGCGTATCGTGAGCGGAGCGTAACGTAACGTACAAAGTTTCTTGAAGTGTCTCCCGGCAAACCAATTTACAAGACGTTGTCACGTCAAAAAAAAAAAAAAAAAAAAAAAAAAAAAAAAAAAAAAAAAACTGTTACAAAAATTTTGATTGTAAATAATGGATTGATTTCCATTATATGAGAATCAATAGAAATCTTATGCAAGAGCAATAAAGTGTGCAATGATACCCTATCTTATAATATACCCAATTTATGGTTTAGCATCCTAAAAATAAAATCCTAACAAATTGTGAAAATTACGTATTAAAAAAAACATGGTACAACAATCAAATTTGTATTTATTAATGAAAAATATTCTCTGAGGAAAAACCTGTTTGGAAAAGGTTCGAAAGTACTAAGATTTTTAAATAAAATAAAATTTTAACATCTATAATTGGTTAGTTAATCGCTTTTTAAGTAAGCATTATTCATTTTATTAGTTGTTGCATACTTTATCATTCCAGTTATATAAACTTGCATAGGAAAAGATAATCAGCAGTGCACAATTTATTAGAAAATGTCTATTTTAAACTTCATAAGTGTGAAGTAAATATTTAAAAGATAAATTAATGATTTATCATACTTAATTTTTTTATTTGTATGTAAAAGTAATTATTAAAGTCAATAGTGGTTATTTTAGTAAGTAACACTTTATTATTATTTTTTTTTTACTCAACTCTCCTTTAAGGGTGTTCTTAAATAAAAAAAGGTTACTTTGTGACACATGCATTAATTTTTTTTTTGTTCGGAAATGCATGAAACTAGCAGGTGTTGTTATTCAGAAACTGTCTAATTGCACTCAATTTTCTGGTTTTTAAAAAACACAATAGATCTTTCAAAACAAGCCTTCAAAGTTGACACTTTTGTGCACATTTCCCGACGAAAGCAGAAAAACCGGTCGAAAAGGAGGTGAAAAATGGGTGATCTCGTGATCGAAACAGCTCAGACCTGGATAAGTAATTTAATTATCATAAAATGGAAAAATAAGTTCGATTCGAAATCGCTTCCATAGTCGGGTCTTCCAATTTTGTATCTTTCTGTTAAAAAATGAATTTGTAAATGTGTCAAAACGTTTTGCCCTTGTTGAACGGAGCAGTTAAGAACACCCTTAAGGAGCCTTTGAGAGGGCCCCCTGCAAACATCTGTGCCCAGGGCCCCCAAATTTGTAAATCGGTCCCTGACTCTGACACTATTTTATTAAAAATCTATTGCGTTAAAACCGAAGAATTGAGTGCGATTTGACAGTTTCTAAACAACACCCGCTAGTTTCATGCATTTCCGAACAAAAATAAATTAAAACTTATGTCATAAAGTTGCTTTTTTTTTATTTAGGAACAGCGAACAGAAGAACAGAACAGCCTAAAATAGTACATACAGATTACAGAATATATTTTATGTGAACAATGCAGTAATTAAAATTTGCATCTTTTCTAATATATAACGCATATTCCAGTGTATAACGCATAGCTCCAATAAACATTTTTAGAGTCTTTAAGGATGTTCTTAAATCAAAAAGGGGAACTTTGTGACATATGCTTTAATTTATTTTTGTTCGAAAATGCCTGAAGCTAGCAAGTGTTATTATTCAGAAACTGTCTAATTGCTCTCAATTTTCTGTTTTTTTTTTTTTTTTTTTTTTTCAGAAACACAATAGATTTTTCGTAACAAGCCTTCAAAGCTTACGTTTTTGAGCACATTTCCCGACGAAAGCAGAAAAACCGGTCGAAAAGCAGGAGAAAAATGGGTGATCACGTGATCAAAATAGATTAGAACTGGAAAGGTAATTTAATTATCATAAAATGGAAAATTATGTTCGATTTGAAATCGCTTCCATAGTCAGGCATTCCAATTTCACATCTTTCTGTTAAAAAATGAATTTGTAAATTGACAAAACGTTTTGCGCTTGTTGAGCGGAGTAGTTTAGAACACCTTAAATTTATGTTATAAACTAACGAAATGCAACCTAACGAATACATTTTATTGAATAAAATTTCTGGTTGTTAATGTTTGTGTTTGAATCACACGTTATATTGCAGAGTTTGCGACACTATATTTTACCACATTTCTATTAAAGTATGAATATTAAATAAAATTAAAATAATTAATTTCACTTGTGAATGCAAAATATTTACTCCCATTTTCTTTTTCTAAAACATAAACTAAATAAAAACGGCTTTTCAGAATAAGTCATAATTATAGTTACAGAAAATGTTTGTTATAGACAAGTTTTATAGTAAATATTTAACCCTATAATAAGGAATTAGAGGTTTAATAAACCCCTGGCTACCACTAAAGAAAATGTTATTTCTTTCAGCTGCTTATATATTATATTCTATAATCTAGGCTTAAATATAAATATATTTAATTTTTACACACAGAGACAGAGGACCAAATATTTTCTTATACTTAAAATAATAATTAAAAAAATAATAATTATTTATTAACTTGCACATTATTTATACATTATTACTTACCCATCATACGTAGTATAGGGTAAATCTTGCAATCGTTTTGAAAATCGAAAAATTTTTTTTTGACGGATTTACACGTTTCGGACACTGGAGATTCCGAAAAACATATTTTTAGAAAAAAAATTTTGCCGTCCGTCCGTCTGTGTGTCTGTCTGTCTGTCTGTAACCGCTCTATCTCCTGAACAAATTGAAATAGAGACTTGAAATTTTGTATGTGCTTAGTATGTAAGAATGGGACGAAGCCTATTTATTATCAGTAACCTCGATTATCCGGAACTATTTTTTTCGGACTCTCGAAAAATTCGTTTTGATGAAAGGTACATAAAAATTTTCGAATTTTTTTATTTTAAGGAGTGGACGTAAAAGGCAATAAAATAACACAAACTTTGCATATAAAACGAAGTCAATCGGATTATTAGTTGTCGAGATATTTCTAATCCTTTTTTCCAAATTCTTTGATTTTTCATGACCCTGTATTTCATTCAAATTTCAATTCAAGGATATTTTTTAATTGGAAATGAGACACTTAATTCAATGCAAAAAACCGTTAGTGAATATTATTATTATTTTTGGAGTTATAAGGATGTTTCTTTTATGCAATTCAGTGCTACTTGAATAGTTCGGCGATTCATACAATTTATCAAAATTGGTTCACCAGAATTTCATTAATAGAGCATGATTATGTGCTAAAAATACTTAAATATACGTTTATATTTTGTTTTGGAATTGTAATGCATTTTATAAATTGTTTACATATGTTATGTTTTCATATATTATGTTATGCTTATCCATGATGGGTAAGTATTACGGTGGCCTCCAACGACTAGTTTATTTATTTATTTATTTATTAAATAAGTGTTGAGTATTTTTAAATGTAATTTTTTAGGGAAAATTTTAAACATTTTACAAATATTTCAATATTAAAATTCAGTATAATATCTTTAATTGATTTATATGTACTTTTATTTTATATATACGCTATTATTTTTATTATTTTACTAGCTGACCTGCCCGGTGTTCCACGGGACCCGTTATAATAACCTTAAACAACACTCCACTTTGTATGATGTTATACCTTTTGAAAATCTTTTAAGGGTGTATTCCGATCCAGATTTATTTTTAGATTCATTTTTGCTCTCAAATGTAAAAAACTTTCAAATTCTCTTATTTAGAAACTATACAAGGTGCCGTGATTGTCAATTCCTTGATAAATGCAGAATATGTTGCAAAAAAAGCTGCCGAAAACGGCGTTTTGGACCAAATTTTCCGAAGCAGAAGATCTGCGAACGAAAAAAAGGGTCATGCTGAGAAAATAATTGCTTATAAATAAAATTTTAATTAATTCAGCAAAAAATTACTTCACACGGCATCTTCTACATCACTTCGAAAATCACCCCAGCAAGTTTCATGTTTCTACTTTTAAAAATGAGCCTGAAAATGTATCTGAAAATTTCGAGCTGTTAAAGGTGGAAAATCATGTTTTTGAATACACCCTTAAATGAACACCTAGTTTCGGGAACCTTATTGATTTTAAGCTATAATGAGGGACTCAAAGGGAAACAATTGATAGTTAAAAACAGGGTCCTTACATGAAAAAAAATTAAATTTTTTTAGTCTAAATACTTTAGATCTACAATTAGTCAAAATTAAGAATAGGATATAAATTTTAAAAATGGATTAAATGGAAGCAATTTATTAACAATTAATTACAGTAGACTCCCTCAAATCCGCACAGCTTGGGACCAGAGGTTGTGCGGATTTTAGAATTTTGTGGATTTCTGGTCATTGCTTTGTTTACATTTTTAAACAGCAATTTGAGTGCAATTAATAGTGCATTCAGAACTATAAGGAATGCTTACAGTTTAATAAAATATTAAAATAAATAATAAACTAAAATAATAAAAATTTAGATATTTTTTAAATGATTAAAGTTCTAATAGCAAAGGTCAAGTTAATAATCAATAGTATATGATTAAATATTCATTATAAAGATTACATGTATTTTTCAAAAATTATTCAACAAAACTTGCCTCATAAAAGTACATTACTAATTCACATAAAAATCATAAAATAAGGATTTTTTCTTTTCAAGTTTAGCCAGGCTTAATAACCAAAAAAATCTTGATTAATGCTTAAATATATTTGGTAAGAAGATTGTGATTACCAGTGATATCAGCAATATCTTGAATTAAAAAAAAAAAAAAAAAAAAAAAAAAAAAAAAAAAAAAATTCTTTTTTTATGAAAAAACATGAATAGAGTATTATTAAGAAAATTAGAAATAAAAAAATATATATGGAATTGAACTAAAAAAATCAAATTTTGTCCAAATATACAAACTGAAAGTTTCATTGTTTACATTCGTAAAATATGTGCGGATTTTAGAGAGTTGCAGATTTCTGGTTTGCGGATTTGAGGGAGTCTACTGTATTACAAAAGCTTTAAAGCGCTTTGTACGGGCGCTAAGGGGCTAGGAATTTATTTCGCATGTAATTGGATATAAACATATCTTTTGTGGTTATTAAAATAATGGGAGAACGCTAAAACTATGTTAAATAAAACTGAAAGTAATTTGGATAAGTTTTAAAGAAGCTACACCAAGGGCCCCAAGAAAGAGATTAATGTTCAAAATTAGTGGTAGCAGTAGTCTCAGAAAATTTTTGTCGTTCATGTAGTAGCTGGAGGACCCAAAAAGTTGATAGGAAAAAAAAAGCTAGTGAATCGGACCATTTTTAAGGGAGCTATAATAGGGGGCCCCAGAGTGTGGGGGGGGGGGGGCAACTGACAGTTAAAACCAGGACCCTAACATAAAAACGAGTTAATTTTATTTTAGTACATAGTGCTTTAATTAGTCAAAATTAAGCATAGAGTATGAATTATTCGTTGGAATATTTTTTAAAGTGCACCAATTGATTGAGCAAAGTTTTGGAAAAAGAGCCTTAGGGCTCGATATATAAAAATATCAAGGTTTTGGCCCTGGAAAAAGAGTGAAAGATTCAACTTTTAAATTTTGCACAGAGAAGGCCAAGAATTTAAGAGGCGAAAAGAGTTTGGAGCACAAAAAGTTCAAGGGGTCCAGGACCGGGCCCTATGATTCCCTAGGGAGTCTATAATTCCCTAGAGTCTAACATGGAATGTGAAACTTGAAAATATCTAAATAGAACAGGAATCGCAAAAATGGAGATCGGATTAAATGGTACCAATTTATTATCAGCAATTAAATGAAAGCAATTTATTATTCAAGGGGCCCTGAAAGGGGCCCCAAAGATCCACGGTCAAAACTAAAAAGTAAAATTTATATTTTCTTGCCAACAATTGTGTACGACATGTAAGCAAAACCACATCATTAGATATTTGATTGTAATCAAAACTGTAAAATAATATTTTTACCCCTAGAGATGCTTTTCATAAGATCCCCTCCAAGAAAAAAAAAAAAAAAAAAAAAAAACTTAAGTATTGCATTAATGCCGTCAATAAGCTTGATTGCAAAATTTGGGCAAAGTCTGCTTCTTATATAATGGGATTTGAATAAAAACTGTAAAATACTGTGCTTACCATATCAAAGCGAGGCTCTGTATTCAGATAGAACTGCGCAGGATTCATAAATCGGCTAAATTTGCTTAGGAGTGAAAAAAACCTTCCAGAAAAACTCTATATTTTTACCGTTATTGCATTTGGATCTGATAACTGTCGTATTTGCCTGAATACACAGCTATAATTTTACTGTTAGTAATTATTAACTGTAAACATGATAAAGTCGGCTCTCGTTAATCCGAACACGTCAGGGCCTCACCAGTGGCCGCGAGGTTCTGACCTTCAAACTGGTACATGGTAGGTGCTGGGTTCGAACCCATTCGCGACCGTCAGTCTAATCGTTCGGAGTTTTCCGTGGTTTTCTTCGAACTTTGGACTTCTTTGCGTAAATACGGTTAGGTTCCCTTAGAAAGACCACGGAGGGCATCCCACCTCTTAGGGCCTATATCCCACAGTGTAAACCGACATAAATACAAAAAAAAAAAAAAAAAAAAAAAAAAAAAACGAACTCGTCAGGATCACAAGAAATGTTCGAATTATCTAAAGTTCGAATTCTGGAAAGTATGAGAAGAAAACATGCTTAAATGGGTACTATTATAAATGAATTAATCTTATAGTATTTTTTTTTATTTATTTCGTCTGTTATGGTTAGAATATGACTTAATATTAAATTAAAAGATATAAATGCATAAGGAACAAGCACAATGGAAGAAAGAGACGAGGTGTGACTGATAGATAAACGATGCACTAAGAAAATGGATATCAAATGCATGTGATTATATTTAGACTCGTTCGGAACAATTCTCACAAAAATGAAAGAAAGAAAGTTATTTCAAGGAGCTGAATTCCGTGAGAAAGTAAGGAAAAAGGGAAAATCGGAATTCTCGTTACTTTAAATTAAACGAAAATGAGTTCGAATAAATGAAAAAAAAATTAATGTTATTCTGCCATTGAATTTTTTAGGACTTTATATTTAGTTCGAATTAAGCGAAGATTCGATTTATCCGATTTCGAATTAACAAAAACCTACTGTATGTTTTTTTCTTTTTTTAATTTTTTTTAATCATTTGAATGTTATTATTGCGCTGATGATGAATTGTGTTTTAATTTTTAAATTTTAAATATCAAACGATAAACAATGTTTAGTTATTTTAATACTGATTATATTTTTAAATCTAATATCTTCATGAAACTAGTAATTTTCTTCATAAGAAAAGGTTTGCTGCTATATAAATCCAAGAACTATCTGATATTTCAGATAATTAACGAACATGGAAATGAAATGTTAATGAACAAAATGTAATATAATGATTGGAAGTTATTGAAACAACACACCCAGAGACAAATGAAGAGTTGATTTATTTATTTTGAATAGATGTGATTGGAATAGACCGTGATAGACCGTAAATCTTTTTTTTTTTTTTTTTTTTTTTTTTTTTTTTTTTTTTTTTTTTTAAGATTTTTGATTTATTTTATTTCATTTCTTTTCTTTAAAGTACCTCAGACACAACAGAAGAAGATGATTTATTTATTTCGAATAGATATGATTGGAATGGGTCCTGATGTATTTATATTTTTAATTTATTTTTATTAAACTACTATAGATACAAGAGAAGGAGAAGCTAATTTATTTGAGTAGATATGATTGGAATGAGACGTGATTTATTTATTTCAGATTTTCGATTTATTTATTTTTGTTTATATATTTAATATGTTTCCGTAAAAAACACAAGAGACGCAAGAGAAGAAGCTGATTTATTTATTTCGAATAGATATGATTGGAATGGGCCGTGTTTAATTTATTTAAGATTTTATTTATTTATTTATTTATTTTCATTAAACTACCACAGACAAAAGAGAAGGAGAACTGTTTTTAGTTGAGTAGATATGATTGGAATCATACGTGATTTATTTATTTCCGATTTTCAATTTATTTTTATTTATTTATTTAATTAATATGTTTCTTTAAAACACAACAGACACAAGAGAAGAAGCTTATTTATACATCTATTTTGAATAGATAGATTTGGGTTGGACAGTGATTTTTTTAAAATTTAAGATTTTTTATTTATTTTGGTTTATTTATTTATTTTCGTTAAAACACAACAGACACAAGAGAAGAAGCTGATTTATTTATTTTGAATAGATGTGGCTAGAATGAGTCGAGATTTCTTTTAATTTCTTTCTTTGTTACTATTATGATTTGTTTATAATATGCTTTCGCTAAAACAACATACAGAAATATTTTGAATATATATATATATATTAATTTATTTATTTAATTTATTTTTTTTTTTCGTTAAAACATCACAAACACAAGAAAAGAAGCTCATTTATATATTTTCAATATATAGGATTGGAATAGACAGTGATTTTTTTTCATTTATTTATTTAAAATTTTGACTTATTTGATTACCAAAGACACAAGAGAAGAAACTGATTTATATATTTTGGATAGCTATGATTGGAATGTGATGCGATTTCTTTTTTATTAAAAACAAAGAAAGAAAAAGTAAAATAAAAAATTTAAAAATGATAAAGACGTCATAGGAATTTACTAAAATATAGAATAAAGTTCAAGTCACATATTGTTATTGTATAATCCTACACTTGGATGAAGACCTGAATCTCTTAAATATCATATTAATATGTAGAATTTAATCACTTAAAAGTGCAATCTAAGTGCATCTAAATCCCCTAAGTCAATCTTAGTCGCCTAGAACTAATCCTTGGCCACAAATTAACAACAAAGGAAAATATCGCTCTACCAGCCTCCTTTAAAATTTGCAACAAGCAATTCCGATTAAAGTTATCCAGTGTCCAGTTATCAAACCCTTTTCTATCGAATGATTCCAAGCACAGAACGCGTTCTTCCGGAAACGTTTCGAATTCGAAGTCATACATCTCACACAAAAGGCATTATTTGAAATAAGAATTCCGAAGATAAGTGCGAATATATCCCTGGCATTAATAGGTCGAATTGTAAGCTACGGCTTTTGGATCATAAGCCCCCTTTCTGACGTTGTAGAATAATAAATAGGGCCAGACATTTGCATATTTTATGGCGGATTAATTCCGAGGGCATTCTATGCAATCGCCTATCTGTCCAGCGCATTGCTTTGATGAAGTGGCCGGCCAGCTAATGAACAACCGAGGGGGCGAGGGAGGGAGGGATTTAAGTGTGGTTCTCTTTAAATTAATAAAAGGGAATTAGTGAAACTTTTTGCATGTATCTAATTTGGAGTGATTAGATATGAGAAAGCCAAGTTTACTGCCATACATTATTTATTAGAATTAGTTCATTTAGACTTGTATAGACATATTACTATACCAGAGTTCGTTTCATAAGAACTTATAATTCTTTAATTGTAAAATTCTAAACATTTTCCCATTATGAGTTTCTAAAGGAAAATATTCAAAGGAACTATACCCCAACTTCGGTGTAGTTCTTAATCAAAATTTGTAAGATTTATGTACATAGTAACACTACTTTTTAACTAACCTAAATAATTTCATGTAAACTCAATTTTCATAAGTTTAAAAGTATTCTCTTAAAATTAACGGAAGCTCTTAAAATACAGTTGCAATAATTCGTTTATGATTCAATAGTACTTCCTTTGACCATCAATTTATATAATACGATAATGTGACGACTACGGGTTTCACTCATTTTATGAAAGCAACTTATGACTACTTATATTAAGAACTCATCTTCAGAAAAGCAACTTATGACTGCCATCTTAGGCATAAGTATTCAGATGCCATAACTATGCCGATGGTTCAATATATGGAAATATTAACATGTAATACAGTGCGTGTCAAAAGTTTAAGCACAACAACAATTTTAAAATAAATCTTTAAATATTACCTTTGATTTCAATATCTGTCTTGTATATGTTAATAATATCTATTTTTACACCATATTCATTTAAATTAGCTTTTAAATTTTATTTCAAACCATGAAGTTTAAGAATAGAAGAAAAATGACCGTGTCAAAAGTTTAAGCACAAAATCGTTTTTATGTAAATTTTACAATCTGACGTAAACGGTTGCGCACGCAAACAATTCCTGGGTGTATAAGAAGCAGTCCGCTGTTGTTTTTGAGTTAGTGCAAAATGCCCAAGTCGAAAGAATTTTCAGAGGAGGAGATGATAAAATTTGGAGTATGAGAGCGAAATGTAATTCTGTTTCTGAAATTGCAAGTACATTAAAAAGGTCAAAACAAGGTATTCATCAAATTTTGGCTCGTGATAATGATTTTAAACGAAAATTTCGTTCAGGAAGGCCGCGAGTGACTAGTTTGAGCAAAGATAGCCGTATCAGAAATTTGGCTTCAACTGGTAATTACTCCCTTCAGGAAATAAGATATGCAGTTGGAGAACAAATATCGAAAAAACTGTTTATAGAAGAGTTTTGGAATTCAAATACATCAAATACCGTAAAATGGCTCGATTACCATGTCTCAAACGACACCATAAAGAAGCTAGATTACAATGGGCCAAAGAGCATATGTCATTTGGTGAAAAGTGGCTGAATGTCATATTCAATGATAAAAAAAAAAAAAAAAAAAAATGGAACCTCGATGGCCCTGATGGGCTTAAGTACTATTGGCATGATCTCCGCAAAGAACCTAGGAGTGTATTTAGCCGATAACATAATGGTAGTTCTGTAATGGTATAGGGGGCTATTTCTTTCAATGGTCAGACATCTCTAGCATTCATCAGTGATCGTGAAAACTTTGAAAACTACCAAGAGACACTTGCCAATCATTTGCTTCCTGTTGCCGAGGTTTTTAGGGGGAGAAGAATGGTTATTTCAACATGATAATGCTTCCATCCATACCTCAAACTCAACTTCATCTTGGCTTAAGTCGAAAACAGTGTCTGTTTTGAAATGGCCGGTAATTAGTCCTGATTTAAACTTTATAAAAAATATGTGGGATATTCTCACTCATGCAGTTTATCCAAATGGAAAACAGTATTCTACAGTTAAAGATTTGAAAGATGCCATTGAGAATGCTTGGTTTAAAAATGAACCAGAAATAATACAGAACCTCATTTTAACGATGGAAGACCGTATATTTAAAGTAATTCAGCAGAAAGGAGCAATAATCAAGAATTAATTTTTTTTATTCTTATTCTGCTAAAGACTAAAAAACTACTGTGCTTAAATTTTTGACACACTCATTTTTGTTGTTTTGATAAATTTTATTATTTAAGATAAATTTTATAGCATGAATCTGTTAACTATCTTTTTAAAATTATAATTTGTAGGCTATATGAAAAGCGAAGTAACTTTCACCCATTAATAAAATTTTATTTTGAAATTTTCTGTTGTGCTTAAACTTTTGACACGCACTGTATGCTCTGTATCGCATCTAATCTCCTTTTTCTCTAAAATATTTAAAAACTATCCAATTATATTGTTTTATATTCTAAATAAAAAATAACAAATAACAAGCTATTATAAACAACGGATAACCAGATATAAAATTAACCAACACTATTTTGGCGACAACAATCGATATAAATAAAAAAGAGAAAAAAACTTAAGAAAAATGCAAGATGTAATGATATTATTCGATATCTACTTTTAAAACTTCAGTTATATAATTTTAGAATTTGTTCAATATAAAAAAAATGAATCTTACTATTTAAATTTAGTTTTATTAATTTTTAAGTGTCTAACATTTATCCGCTTATTTTTTTAAAAAAAAATTGTTTGCACTTTAAGCAAAAATAGTTTTTTTTTTGTTTTTTTCTCTCTTTTTTCTCTTTTTTTCTTTCTTTCTTTTCTTCTTTCTTTTTCAGATGTAATTTAATTATGAGAGTGCATTTGTACGACTAGAAATTATTTTTTCACATCCTCTTATTAAATTAAAATTTTATTTCCATTCCAAAGTTATGTTCGAAAGTTACTACGGTAAAGATTGAAATTTTATCTGCATTGATATATTTAATATATGTAATACATGATATTACTTTCATTTTAACTACATTTTTAAAAAAATATTTAAAATTTATTCATAATGCAATCAAATTTCTAGTTGACGTAAGCTAATCGCTTTGTTGAACTATATCATACATTGAAGAATGATAGTAGTAGGAAAACAACAGTTCTGTCGCAGGTGCAGGTGGTTGTGCGGTTGCCACCACCGCTTCCAGTCCCACCTGCTCCAAATCCGCTTCTGGTTCCCCCGCCTCCGCCTACCCCGTCCACCAGCACAATCGAAAAAATAATTTTCCACTATAACATGAGAAGTGAACGACCTTCTATTCAAATATTACCAATCACCTCTCAACACGATTAATACCTATCTTTAACAGACATTTCCTCCCCAAAACGGACATTCCCTCCCTTAAACGGACATTACCCCTCTAAACGACCATTTCTAAAACTATATAAATTTATGTTTTTCGAAATTATTTATTAAAAGGATATTAAACATCGAATGGATTAGTGCTTTATGTAAATTTATATTCGAATTTTAACAACTATAACATTAATGAATATTATTAATTAAGCAAAACAATGAAAAATCTCAGTTTTTAGCCGCTTTATTTAGATTTTTTATCAACTACAAGACCAGAATATCAACTTAAAAGTAGAAAGTTAAACATTTATTTCAGTTTTTTGAACAATCATTGCCCTAATGAATATTATTAATTAATCAAAACACTGGAAAATATCAATTTTAACCGATTTCTTAAGATTTTTATTAACAATAAGTTTAGAATAACAACTGAAAAAAGGAAACTTAAGCATACATTCCAGATTTTGAACAGACATTACCCTAATGAATAAATTAGTTAAGCAAAAAATGGAAAACATTAATTTTCAGTCGATTTTCTTACATTTTTTCAACTATATGTCCTGATTATCGATTTAAAAGAGGAAAGTTAAACACATATTTAAATTTTGATTGATCAACATCTTAATGAGTATTATTAACTAAGTAAATTAATGAAAAATATAAAATTTTATAGGAAAAAACTGATTTCTTTAGATTTTTTTCAATTGAAACTTCAAAATATCAACGTAAAAGTGGAAAGTTAAACATACATTTCACTTTTTGAGCGGCTATCACCTTAATACGTATTATTAATTAAGAAAAGCGATGAAAAATATAGATTTTCAAGAAAAGATACTGATTTTTTGATTCATTTCATCTATAATATCAGAATAGCAACTAAAATGGAAATTTAAACACATTTTAAATTTTTAAACAGCCCTTACCTTAATGATTTTTAATAATTAAACGAATATCAACGAAAAAGATCAAATTTTTAAAGAAAAAGTACAAATTTTACTAACTTTTACACTAGTTTGAGATTTTAACTATTTTTAAACACTAGTTACATAAGTTTTGAAATTTCAGAAGAAACTACATCTCAAGATACATATTCATTATTAAGCAAAACAAAACCATTTTTAATTTATCAATAGCGAAAAATTTCACATTTTATAAAATATTATCACGAAAACACATATAAAATATGATTTTTTAAACTATTTACACTAGTATGAGATTTTAACATACCTTTAAACACTAGTTACATAAGTTTTAAAATTTTAGATGAATACATCTCAAGATAAAATTATATTCATAATTATATTCATAATTAAACAAAATAAAACCATTTTTAATCTTATAAGATTATTCATATAAGAATAACCGAAAATTTCACATTTTATAAAATATTTTCACGAAAATAAAAATAAAATACGATTTCTTAAACTAATTTTTGTAAATTCAACAAGATTTTATCGATGCTGTTATTATGACGTAACATTATTCACCCCCATTCACCCCACACCCCAAGTCTCACCACATACCTACAGGAGGGAACATATAAAAGAATTTTGACGTCACAAGCCACAAAAGTATATCTGTAAAAGTTTTCATTCAAGAAAACTTTTACTTGACGTTTGTTTTTAATATTTTAATCATTTAAAAAAAATATCTAAATGTTTATTGTTTTACTTTATAACTTTATTTGATATTTTAATATTTTACTATATTGTAAGCACTCATTATACTGTCAAATGCTTTATTAATTAAATTGAAATTACTCTTTTAAAAAAGTAAAGCAATGACCATATTCAGCAAAATGATAAAATCCGCACAACCTCTGGTCCCAAGCTATGCCTATTAGAGGGAAGTGTACTGTATTTGTATATGCTTATATGTCAAGTGTAAAAAATTGCAAATAAAGTTGTAAGTTATTTAATAAATAAATAAATGTATGTGGAGGAAATAAGTTATAAACTATATATATGGCAGTTCTACTCGGCTTAATCCTGACTCTAAGTCTCTCTCGTTATTATTATATTTTTAATCACAAAAATTTCCAAAATTTCAAACAATGTAACATAATTTTTTTTTCCTTTTTTCAAATAGAATTATGATTGAAGAACAATGCGATTGTTCAACGTTTAAAATTTGGCGCGTTGTTTTGGAATACACGATGTACAGCATAAAAGGGAGAAACCATCAAAGGCCGACAGCCGAATTCTTGAGTGAAGCTCATCAATAATTTGCCCCTAAATTCATTCCTTTCACTCAAATGCAACGACTTCAAACGATTATCGTCTCCGGTTGCCATTCCAGAAAGACATATTCCAGTGAATATGGACCTCAAAAATCATCTGACTGAGTCATAAACAGTCTCACAACGAATTACGCTTTTGAAAAGATAAGAAGCCCTTCCTCACTCCCCTTTTCCTCAGTGGCATAGGGGCAGCTTTGAATAACGAATGCGCCGTGAATTTGCATATTTTATGGGCGAATCATTCCGGGGATACCGGGTCCCACAATCTCGTATCTTCGCCATACATGCATATTTTCGATTGGAGAGCCATTCGATTCATCTCGGAAGTCGATTCAACTGTTGAGAGGGAGTAAAGATTATAGGAATGAGTACGAATATCGATAAATGGAATTGTGTTCAAACACTTTCAATAAAAAACTGCAGTAATATTGAATACTGCTATTTCAAATAGAGAAGGAACATGGATGGAATATTTTTCAGTCTTATATGGTTCAGTAGAATAATATGCATTATGTATACTAAAAAAATGCACTTATGATTAAATTTTTCCTCATTATCGCTACACTGAAAAAAAATAGTTTCTCAAAATTAAGTAAAAAGTACTCAATTTTAAGTACTTCACATACTCAAAATAGCTCCGATCCAAATGCACTCAAAACTGAGAAACACATGTACCCATTTTTGATTCCATGGTTGTGTTTAAATGTAAATAGCTATGAAATATCCCCTTAACTTATAAATTAAAGTAAAAATATGCTAACATTTATTTCTTGCTCAAAATTATAAAAAATAAAAGCTTAATTGATAAAAATAGCAAAAAGTATTAGCAAAATATGCAAATCGAATATTTTTATGGCAAGAGCACTATTTGCAAGCACTTTAAAATTATTTGAAAATACTGTGTGTACGTTAATATTTACATTAATAAGCATCTTTTATTCCACAATGAATAAAATAAACCGCTACAGGGTACAAAATAATCGTTAATTTGGATTTGATAACATGTGATGTTTCAAAATTGAGAAAGCAATGTGATCATTTTTGATCCAAACATACTCAATTCAGTATGAGTAAGTACATCGATGTGCTCATTTTTGAGTATTTCATTTTTTTTCAGTATATACCGGGCATATTGACATCAAGAAAGAAATATCATGGATGGATTATGAAAGTCTTCCCAACACATTCAGAATAATGTAACAAAACCGCACCGTTTATTAAATTAAAATATCATGTCTAATTCAATTACAAGGAATGCCCAAGTGAAAATGAGACTACAATTGTATGTGAATAAGTTTTAATAACAATATCTCAAATACAGTGCCTACCATGGTCATTGTTCACTGATCCTAGCGCGTAGGAAGGGAGTGGATGGCTTCAGTGTAGAAACGCGTAAGTTGCTGAAGAATCCAGTTTTACACGATGTCTTGCATGTCCCTGTCACAGGTGAATCTCTGACGTTATAGAAATATTTTTAAGAGGGAGAACATAAGCGAGTCACAAAGTGACAGATCAGGGCTATAAGGAGGATGTAGCAAAACCTCCCATTAAGCAACTACTCTTTGGGTTGATTTGGAGGAATTCATCATGCAATCAACTGCGGAAACTATCCTGAAATGAAGATATTGCTGCGAAGCCGTCAAGTGCGTGTGTGTAACAGGGAATACCACAACGCCATCTAACCGCAAATACATTAACGCATTGCGATTTGATACTTGTACTATATACTACAGCTAAAGTTTCCTTTTCATTTGGGCATACCTTATATATGGAAACTCTTAATACATTTGAAAACCCAATTTCAGTTGTTCCTATCTACAATCTTGAAATTATCATATTTCTTTAAGCAGCCCTGTATATGATATATAGATTTGTATCAATTAACTACATGCATACCAAAATTAAGTTCACTTAGGAAATATATACACCTCAATTGCAAATTCCCCTTGAGCATTTCCACTAATAGGAAAGTGGTACATGAATTCTTTTGTGCAACCTTGTATATGAGGCATGAAATTTTATACAACGAGTAACATTAAAAAAAGTAGTTAAATTTAAAAGCGCATGCTGAATTTTAAAAGCAAATATTACTTCCAGCAAATATTACTCAAAGACAGTACTGTAACCGCTTTCTATTGTATGTCTCTGTAAATGAACAACTAGTCTATAAATACCCTATTCTATCTTAATTATAATGAAAATCACTAATTTATACCAGTTTCAATATATTAGAAATAGTACTTTGCAAAAGATTTTTCCCAATGTACCATAATGTAATGGAATTCTTTCGAGTGCCCCTGTAAATGAACTATTAATCCCACATACTTCATATACGATACCAAATATGCCTTGGTGACCCTAAATAACTTTTGACGGATGGACAAAGTGAATGCATAAACACACTTTTAAATATTGTTGGAAAGTGCTAAAAATTGAGAGCGATTAATACAACTACAACTTTTAATACAACAATTATTGACTAATGGAGATTGTTTCCTTACTTGAACTAGTTGCATTTTGCATATTAAATAAAGCTGTTTTAAGAACTCAAAAGAAATTGCAATACATTTTTAGCACTTTCCAAGTTGAAAAGTGCTTATGCATTCGATTTGTCTGTCCGTCTGTCCGCGCTCTAACTCCCATAAATATACCCAGATTTTCATGCAATTGATTGCTTACGAGTATGTTTTAAAAATCGGTATGTGATTTTAAATTTAATTAGTTTTTTTTTTCCATACAGTTCTTTATGTATAAATTCTATATCTCTTATACAGGGCTGCACAAAAGTATTCGCATATTATTTTCCTTATAAGAGAAAATTGTTGAAGGGGAATTTTTAACTGAAATATGTGTATCTGTTAAATGAACTAAATTTTGGAATGCATGTTGTTAATAGATACAAATCTCTATATCATATATAGGGCTGATAAAAAATTCGGATAATTTTCTGATTGTAGGTGAGAACAGCTGAAATTCGGTTTTGACAAGCTTTATACATTTTCATATGCGGTGAAATGAAACGCAATGTTTTAATTTTTTAAGCGGTGTAGTTTTGATACCTTATTCTGAATCTGTCGTAGAGTGTTTCATAATCTATGCTTGACGCATGAATTTTTCTTTCTTGTTTTGCTTAGAAATGGTTTTTGTTTACTGCAGTATGTGGTTTTATGCACTACTGAATAATACATATGAGCCAGTTGATTATTATTTGGACCAGGGAGATTTTATTTTTTAATTTATAAATAATTACACGGATTTGGAACGAATAATCTTTTCTCTAATTTTAGAGAATTTAAAAATTCCAATAAAATCTTGCACGGCTCTATTTTTTTTCACAAATGTGACTTTTATGATGCCTCAGCGATATTACAATCTGCTTATTTTATGGGTAATATCTAGTTTAATTTAAATGAAAGCACCTTTTTTAAGACAAAGAACTTTGTTATTCCTCAAAACAAAATCTATACAGTGTTACACTTTGAAACCTGTACAGGCTGTTTCAAAATTTTATGTCAGAAATGTAAAGGTAGGTAAAGGGGACTTAAATAAATAGATTTCGATAGGAATGGGATGAGTGCAAAAATGCAGCGTTGAGGGAGTATAGAGGATGCTGTTGAAATCAGCGGATGAAAGCACTTTGCTGACTTATACCGTCATTCTCCGTACAGATTTCGAGCAACATTCAATATTAATAGCTTGTCGATATGCACTTTATGTATGGGATGACTGCACAAATAAATGCCAATGTACGTCCAACGATTCTCGAGCTTGTCGAAGTATTATCACTTACTGTGCATAATGCTACTTTTTTCTTTGGAAAAATTCTTCGATATCTTACAGGATACCTATACATATAACGCCTTGAAGCTTAAGACAATCCTCTCACGAACAACATCCGTTAAAGACAGTCAATTGTTCGACGATATAGCAGATTCCTACACAGGATTCGTTCCAAGTACATTGTTTGAGCAGACGTCCAATTTGCTCATGCAGCCTCCTACATGAAATGTATGACGGCAATCTCCACATTGGTGTAAACACGCAAATTGTTCGAAATCCGTGCGGAGATTGACAATTCAAGTTAGCGAAGTTCTTTTATCCACCAAATTCAACAGCACCCTCTACTACCTGAATGCACCATTTCCGCACCTGCACTCCTATATGAAATCCGCTTACTTAGGTTCTTTCTGTCTGCCTTTACATTTTCTGACGTTAACTAAACTTCGAAACACTTTGTATAAGATATGAAAAAAATCGCTATATTGGGTTTAATAAGGTTGTCCAAAAGAAAAAATTTCAGCATTGGAATTTAAAATGCCATAGGCATAGAGCGGGTCAAATTACCACACAGATGTTTATCTTTTTTCCCTCGTGCGATTTTAGTGATTAATTTGTAAGTTCAACATAAAGTTTGTTTCATAGTGTTTAATAATGTTGCTTAGAGGTAAAACCATGCATTGAGATTTAGTATGCCTTCGGCATAGAGTCATCCAGAATATCATTCTGGCTTTCTGACATGAGATTTTCTCTTTATTATTTTTTCGTGTGATTTTAGTGGTTGTAAAACTAAAAACAGGATAGCCTTAAATCTTTAAATTAGATAGTTTTAGGACTTATTCTACACGGTCCTCAAACCTCTAGCCCTGTTTCACAAGATATATTTGAAGATTCTCCTGATTCTGATTCAGATATTGCTTTTGATGATAGTTTTCGTTACGTAAATAATATATAGTATGAACACTTGTGCTTCTTAACAATTTATTTAGTCGAAAATTATGATTGTAAATGGAAAGCTGTTGTTGTTTAAAGACTCTGCCGAAATTTTAGGCTCGAGATCGAAAAAAGTAAGCTTGATAGCTTCTAAAATATCTACTATCCATACTAATATTATATGTCTGTTTGTTTGTCTGTCTTTCACGGCAAAACGGAGCGACAAATTGACGTGACTTTTAAGTGGAGATATTTGAAGGGATGGAAAGTGACATAGACTACTTTTTGTCTCTTTTTAACCCCCACTTCCATAAAATGGGGGGTGGAAGTTTGCATGGAGCATTCCACAACTTTAATGTAGAAAGATAAAGTGTTACTCATGGATTCCGATAGATGGCGCTGATAGGTTTCTCAACTCACGCTGAGAGTATTTCGTGCAATAAATAGGAGAGAGTGGAATAGAATGGGACAGTTGGTTTTTCTCTTTATGTTTCATTCTAATTTATTCTGTGCTCATTGGATATATATTTTTCTTTATCAAGATCTTAATTTACCCCACTTGCATGTTTTCTGAGTATTTTTAAGAAGACAAATAATTACTGTTTTATTAGCTAATATAGTTTATTCTACAGTTTATTATATAGCTATCTGTAAATATTGATTAACACAAAACAATTTCAATTGATAACTGTGATACATAATGCAATATGTGAAAATTACTGATGTGAAGAACATTATTACTAGATCAATATCTTAATGCTCATAATGTAGAATTGTTCCTTATATGATGTAAGTATATCTAATGCATGTCAATGTCAGCGATTTATGGTGCAAAGTATTAAAATTATGGAAGTCAAGAAAAATATTGTTTGCATCCAACATTTGATTGTATATTAATTATTTAATGTTCTCATTTAAGCATTGTATGTAAATTAGTTTTAATATTGTCCTAAATACCTTTCAATGTAAAAATGTTAATTTGGTTGCAAAAAGGCCTCATAAATTACTAACTGGAATATCATATTGTAAATAAAAACAATGTATGTTCGGTGGTATTGTTAATGTATGTCAAAATGGGGATGGGTTTCAATTACCGGGATTGAAATACCCGGGATTCCCCTAAAAGTTTTAAGCGAAAGCTGAGGCTGTATTGAGTGTATTGTATTAATATGAATATTAATATGAATATTAATACATATTCATTCTATACATATGAATGAATATGTATTGAATGATGATGATTTGTCTTAACGTCAGTCACTGTCTTTCGCCGTACACCTTCCCCTGGATACTATGTCTGAGCGCTAACACATCCGTAACTGCCAAAGTCGGATTATTATAATTTTTTTATTATTATTATTATTTTTTTTTTTTTTTTTTTTACGAAAGTACGGTGTTTTAAATTTCGACACAAGTATTTTGTATATTTCTTTGACTAGTTTAATCTAAAAAAAAATGAAAAAAAAAAAAAACCCTTTAAAAAACATTTGTATTAAAATTTAATGGAGCTCCATTGGACCATACACACGTTGAAAAACATCCGTCTTCAAAACCACCATATTTGTGTCGACGCTCAGACCTAGTATTCAGGGAAAGGTGTACTGCGAAATACAATGCTTTGACATTCAGCCAAATCTTCGTCATTCAGTACAGAAATGCAAACATGTCATGCAGTTAATAAAATTATTTTAAAATGAACAAAATTAGGCAAATTGGATTTTTTTTTAAAATTCCTATTCTTTTGGCCAGGGATGTAGCTTCTTTGAATTTGAGAACAGCTTTTCCTCACATGACTTACAAAAAATACCATTTTTGCTAACAGAAATTTCCTAATCGACACTTTCTCTATGTATTTCAGAAACCTACAGTGTGAGAAATTGAATTTCTATCATTTATATTCGTAGTGTCGAAATAATGTCAAACATTACTAGATGATAGTTGGAGAAATACTATGGAGCTGTGAGAATACTGTAAAAGTTCCTTTTAAATTGTTCTTATCGAGCTATTACAACACGCACTCTTGAACTTTCATTGATAGCCTTTAGCATTATTGCCTTAAAATGATCTGTTTTTACGAACCTTACGAATTTCTAGTGACGTTTGGTTCTAAACTCAATAAGAGTCTTCAAAATGAAAGAAAACGTGCAGAGAATTAATTCTAAAGTGTTTCACTTGTTCAAACACCCTTTTTCGTTCTTTTTGTATCCTTTTTTTTTATTATTGGAATCCATCGTAGTAATTACCAGACCGATTCTCGGGTACTCTTTTCTTTGTAGTTTTACATTCTACTTTTAAAGGTGTGAATATTTTCATTTTGATTTTTTGCATTTCTTTTCGATAGCTGCTTCAGAATTCGTTTTGTTTGAATTGGAATTTAACTATGCACCGTTAAAAAAGTTACATCTCTTCTAATATAAGGCATAAGAACCTGTACAGAGTTATCGACTATTTTGAAGAGTATTCTTTGTTTTTAGAAATTTCAGAAACCAATATGCTTTCGATATTTTGAATACTTTTACAGAAAAAAGTTTGTTTTGCCGCCACTGAATTTAGGAAAAGTTTCCGAGTAATTTTTACAATGCTTTATTTCGTTTTGTGAACCTAGAAAATAGTTTATTATGATGGTATCAATCTTCAATTAAACATTTTCATGTTAAATATCCATGTTTTTACAGATAGACATGATAAAATAACAGCAGTTACATAATCATAAAAATTACTGTTATTTTGTTAATCTTGTATGTACAATTACGCGACTGAAAATATTTATCTTAGTATCATCAAACCGATATTTCTCTTTGAGAAAACGGATTAGCACGCTATAAAGAGTACCTCGAAACGTTTTCGAAAATCAGCGGCAATGAAATAATTTTTCATTTGGCAAATTCTTCTTTAAATATCTAAAATATATTGGTTTTAATGGTTTTAAAATATAAAGAAAGCTTTTCGGAATCACCGATAACTCGGAAAAGGTTATTAAATATTTTCACCCATTGTTACATTATATTTTACATTTCAAGGGGCTGGTCACTTAAATTCCGAAATCCCTTCCATACTGTTAAGGATGTATTAGAAAAAAACGCTTTTCAACCTTCAACAGTTCGAAATTTTCCGATACAATTTCAGACACATTTTTAAATGTAGGAACATGAAACTTGCTGAGGGGATTTTTGAAGAGATGTACAAGGTGAAGGTGCCGTGTGATGTCTTTTTACGCTCAGTTCAATCGAATTTGAATTATAAACGCAATTACCTTCTCAGTATGACCCTTTTTTCATTCCCAGATCTCCCGCTTCGGAAAAATCTGTTCAAAATGTCGTTTTTGATTGCTTTTTTTTGCAATATTTTGTGCACTTATCAAAAAATCGACCTTCACGGCACCTTGTACATTTTCTAAATAAGAGAATCTGCAAGTTTGATGTGTTTGAGAGCAAAAGTGAATTCAAAAATAAATCGGAAAACAAACAGTTTGAATCGAAATACACCCTTAAGTCTGGGCATTTTATGCATTCTTTTACTCAAAATATATCCTCGGGAAATTAATATTTTTAACTTCTTTTTTCAGTGTTCTCTTCTTAAAGGATGTCCCTTCTTTTCTTAGTTCTCAAAATTTTTTTAATTTTTTTTCTTTATTAAACTTTTATGTTTTAAAAACTGACAAACCGGGAATGAAATTTTATCACGTCATACAAAATTAAGCATAGCTTTTAGTGGTACCTTGAAAACTAAGAAAAAAAAAAAAGATACATCCTTAAAGTAGAATACACAGAAAAAAGAAGCTAAAAATATTAATTTTTTAAGAAGATATTTTGAGTACAAGAATGCATCAAACGCCCATAGACATAACATTATGGAGGGGAATTCGGAAGCTGAATAAACCAGCATCCTTAAGAGTGTATTTCGATTCAAACTGCCTTTTTTCTGATTTATTTTTGAACTCATTTTTGCTCTCAAATACACCAAACTTTCAAAATCTCTTATTTGGAAAGTACACAAGGTGCCGTAATTGTTGATTCTTTGATAAATGCAGAAAATGTTGCAAAAAAAGCAATCAAAAACGGCATTTCGGACCGTTTTTTCCGAGGCGGGAGATTTTTTTAACGAAAAAAAAGGGTCATACTGATAAGGTATTTGTTTATAACTCAAATTCTAATGAATTGAGGTTAAAAAGACATTACACGGCACCTTATACGTCCCTTCAAGAATCCCCTCAGCAAGTTTCATGTTTCTACTTTTAAAAATGTGCCAGAAATTGTATCGGAAAATTTTGAGCTGTTGAAGGTGGAAAAGCGTTTTATCGAATACACCCTTAAGAAACATTTGTCTTTTTAACAGTGAAATTCAGATGTCTGTTGAATTCCCATCATTTATAATACTTTTCGGAATTTCGAAATAATGTCAAACATTATTGAAATATAATTCGATAAACATTACTTAAACTGTGAGAATGTTGTGAAACGTTCCTTTTAAATTGCTGTTATCGAGTTATTACAAGAAGCACTTTCGAACTTACACCAGTAGCCTTTAGCGTTATTGCCATCAAATGATCTCTTTTTACGTACCTTGAAATCATTTCCAGTGGCGTTCGGTTCGAAACTCAATAAGAGTCTTCAAAATGAAGGAGAACGTGCAGGGAATTCTAAAGTATTTCACTTGTTCAAACACCCTTCGTTTTTTCCCCCTCTCTTTTATTTGAAGCCATCATAGTAATTACCAGGTCTATTCTCGGGATCTCCTTTCTTTGCTGTTTTATATCCTGTATTTTCATTCTAAAGGTGTGAATATTTTCAATGTATAATGATTCTGATTTTGATTTTTATATACATTTCGTTTCAATAAATGCTTCAGATTTAGTTCTTTTTGAACAGAAAGTTAATTATTCAATGTAAAAAAAGATATATCTTTTTTTTTTTTCTAAGAAAATATATAAGAACCTTTATAGAGTTTTCCACCGTGTAGAATAGTATTCTTCATTTTAAGAAACCAATATTCTTTCAATATTTAGAAAAGAATTTATAAAAACAAAGTTTTTCAAAAAAGTAGAAAACGTTTCCAAGCAATTTTTATAGTACGTTATTTAGGTTTGTGAACCTAGATTATAGATTATTATGATGATACCAACATTCAAATATACATTTTCATGTTAAATATCCATGACATGATAAAATAACAGCATTAAAATAAACATAAAATTGCTGTTATTTTATTACCCTTGCATGTACACTATATTGCCATTGATTATGGGACACTTGCGATTTTAGACATTTTACTAAATATCCAGAAAAATACATGAGGAATCATCTCGAAACTCTTAGTGTATAAATATAATAGTATACTTCATACATCTCCGTGAAGATTTTTTACCGAAACTCCATAGGGGACCGTCAACAAATTAAAAAAGAATGAATATCTTTTGAATAACCCTGTCAAAACTAATGTAGCAAAAGCGCTCAAACTCTAGATTATGATTGAACGCCTTATTGCAATACACTGTGTTCATTTTTATGCAAATAGAATGCATAATCGCAGAGTAATTAAGGTTTTTATAAAAATGGTACCAAATTTTTTCAAGTTTTTCCCTTATAATTTTCAGAGTTCTTAATATAAAATAATATTTTTTTTTTCAGAAAATATGACAAACAACATTACACACAGTACCCTGTAATCAGAATTAAAAAATAATAAAAATTGTATAAAAAATGAGTAGGTTTACTAAATAATTTTTTACTGCGCATGCGTCAAAGATATCGAAATTTCATTTGCATATTATGTTAGCTAAATGTACAGAGCAACTTTTGTAAAAGTCTCAAAATCATAGCTTGAAAATTCTGAAAGTAATCGTCTATAGAAAAAGGACAAAATCCGTTGTTTCCAAAATGAAGCAAAAAAAATGAGGGATTTTATCCAAATGTAGTAGTACATCCCGTATTGTGTATTCTATATTGACACTAATCAATGAATATATGGATACAACCCCTCTTGTTTTTCCTTCATTTTGAGAATAACGGATTTTCAACTTATTCAATTGACGATTATTTTCAGAATTTTCAAGTTATGATTTTGTGACTTTCACAAAAGTTGCTCTATACATTTAGCTAACATAATATGCAAATGAAATTTTGATATCGTTGACGCATGCGCAGTAAAAAATTATTTAATAAACCAACTCATTTTGTGTAGAATTTTCATTATTTTTTAATTCTAATTACAGGGTACTGTGTGCCATGTTGTTTGTCATATTTTCTGAAAAAAATATTATTTTATATTAAGAACTCTGAAAATTATAAGGAAAAAAACTTGGAAAAATTTGGGACCATTTTTATAAAAACCTTAATTACTCTGCGAGTATGCATGCTATTTGCATAAAAATGAACAAGGTGTATTACAATAAGGCATTCAATCATAATCTAGAGTTTGAGTGCTTTTGCTACATT
The DNA here is from genome assembly GCA_964019185.1 of Maratus speculifer. Classification (NCBI taxonomy): domain Eukaryota; kingdom Metazoa; phylum Arthropoda; class Arachnida; order Araneae; family Salticidae; genus Maratus; species Maratus speculifer. The sequence continues at coordinate 88,421,005 of OZ025300.1, read as the reverse complement.
AGTTTTGACAGGGTTATTCAAAAGATATTCATTCTTTTTTAATTTGTTGACGGTCCCCTATGGAGTTTCGGGAAAATATCTTCACGGAGATGTATGACGTATACTATTATATTTATACACTAAGAGTTTCGAGATGATTCCTCATGTATTTTTCTAGATATTTAACAAAATATCTAAATTCGCAAGTGTCCAATAATCAATGGCAATATAGTGTATAAACTAAATTACGCAGCCGAATATTTTTAACTGAGCATCGTATGGTTTGAGAAAACGGGTTATTACACTATATAAAAACTACCAGGAAATGTTTTTGAAAATCCATGGCGGTGAAAGAAACTTTCATTTTCCAAATGCTTCTTTAAATACCTAAAATATATTGTTTTTGACAATGTCAAAATATAAAGAAAGATTTTCGGAAGTCACAGGTAACTTAGAAAATGTATTGCATATTTACGTTCGTGGTTACATTATATTTTAGCAGATTAATAAACATTTGTCTTTTTTACAGAATAGAGTAAACACTTGCTGATTTTCCATCATTTATAATACTTTTCAGAATGTCGAAATCTTGTCAAACATTATTGAAATATAATTGGATAAATACCATAGAGCTGTGAGAAATGTTGTGAAATGTTCCTTTTAAATTGTTGTTATCGAGTTATTACAACAAGCACTTTCGAACTTCCAGTGTTAGCCTTTAGCATTATTGCCATAAAATGATCTCTTTTTACGTACCCTGAAATCATTTCTAGTGTCGTTCGGTTCGAAACTGAATAAAAGTCTTCAAAATGAAGGAGATCGTGCAGGGAATTCTAAAGTGTTTCACTTGTTCAAACACCCTTCTTCGTTCTTTTTCTCTCTTTTATTTGAAGCCACCATAGTAATTACCAGGTCTATTCTCGGGATTTCTTTCTTTTCTTTTCTTTTCTTTTCTTTTTTTTTTTTTGCTGTTTTATATCCTGTCTTTTCATTCTAAAGGTGTGAATATTTTCAATGTATAATGATTCCGATTTTGATGTTTGTAATAAATTGGTTTCAATGTTTTAGTTTCGTATTGTAATCTGAACAGAAAGTTTCTTATGTACTGTAAAAAAGATAAGTGTTTCTTAATACGACAATATGTATCGCTTACCTGAAAGAAAAGTTATACAGCTTGCCAGTGGGGCAGCCAGAATTTGGTTCTAGGGAAGGTTTTGAGTTCCTGATAAATATGTTTGCCGGTTATTTGAATCACCAGTTATTAGAATCAGTATTAATTAGAATATTCACTGTATAATACTGAAGCTGAAAGAGCATTTGTGTGGCAGGAAATCATCATTCTTTTAGCATAATACGTCTCAGAAATGTGATTTAGTTCAAATAATCAATTTTTACTTAACTAATCCATGTAATATATACTTTCAGTTTTAAGTAAAATTTTTGCTATTTAATCTAACCACTTTATTAAATGGAATCTTATTGAATAAAGTAGCGGAATCCGAAATACGCCAAAACGTTCAAACATTAAATTTTGTTTTGATTCATATAATCGGCAATTATAGCGATTTTTCTTAGCTCTGGGAGGGTTTTAACCCCAAACCGGCCCCCTTGGCTGCGCCACTGCAGCTCGCAAAAATTCATTTTGCATTTTATTCCAGTTATATGTCTGTCATAGGTGTGCCATGCTACAGAAAAAATTTCGTAAATGTAGTTACACAGAAAAGCACTTTATTACGCCATTTGTCCATTCGTGACTAGATAAGAGGGATAGATATCTAAAATATATTGTTTTTGACGGTGTAAAAATATAAAGAAAGATTTTCGATCATCATCGGTAACTCAGAAAAAGTTATTGTATATTTTTGCTCGTAATCACATTATATTTCAACATATTAAAAAACATTCTTTTTAAAAAAAATACAGCGTAGCGCAAATACCTGCTGAATTCCCATCATTTATAATACTTTTCAGAATGCTGAAACATTGTGAACCATTATTGAAATATAATTGGATGAACATTACTTAAATTGTGAGAATGTTGTGAAACGTTCCTTTTAAATTGTTGTTATCGAGTTATTAGAACAAGCACTTCCGAACTTCCACGGATAGCCTTTAGCATTATTGCCATCAAATGATCTCTTTTTAGTACGTACCTTGAAATCATTTCCAGTGGCGTTCGGTTCGAAACTCAATAAGAGTCTTCAAAATGAAGGAGAACGTGCAGGGAATTCTAAAGTGTTTCACTTGTTCAAACACCCTTCTTCGCTCTTTTTTTTTTTCTCTCTTTCTCTCTTTTATTCGAAACCATCATAGCAATTACCAGGTCTATTCTCGGGTTTTCTTTTCTTTGTTGTTTTATATCCTGTCTTTTCATTCTAAAGGTGTGAATATTTTCAATGTATAATGATTCTGATTTTGATGTTTTTATAGCTTTGTTTTGATATTAGTCTTTCAGTTTCGTTTAATTTTTTTTCAATCAGAAAGTTTATTATACACAGTAAAGAAAGATAAACGTTTCTTAAAACGATAATATATATTAGGTTGATAAGAAAGTCTTGAAACATACACCACATGTAAAAAAAAAAATTGTTTTAACAAACATTTATTTTAACAATAAAGGATTATACAGAGTAATATAGGTTCTCTCTTACACTATTGGAGCCTGGTGTATGTAAAATCCGTTGTGGGAGCAAAGTCTTCCAAGTTCCCTGATAATTAACTTCCTGTGAAATAAAATTTATTAAAAAAGTGGGAAAATTTAAAATCATTATAACTCAAAATTTTATTTGTAGAATTTCAATATTTTTAAATTGAAAAAAAAAAAAAGAAAAAAACAGAACTAAATTTTAATTTTGATTCATCATTTAAAAAAATATTAATTCTTTAAAAAATTAAAAATATTTAAAGTAAAACTTTGAAGAAAAAATGATGTAACTTTTGTTTAAAATAATCATATTTTCAACTGTTATTCAGTAACTTTTATTCAAAAATTCATATTTTCAAAAATAAATATTTGTTTCAAATTTGCTGAATAAAAATAAATAAATAAATAAATAAGAACAATAAAAAAAAAGACATGGTCCAAGTTTGAAGCGTTTACCTTTAACGTTTCTTGAGTTATAAAAAATTAAATCCGGGATATTGTGAAAAAAACCCATCAGGAAGGAAAACGTATTTTCAAAAGAAGTCATATTCATGACCATCATTGCTTGAAAGCTGCATTTTAAAAACAAGAAAAAGCAAAAAAAAAAAAAATAAAAAAAAAATAAAAAAAAAATAAAATAAAATAAAATAAAATAAAATAAAAAATAAAATAAAAAATAATTTTTCCTTTTCTAATTAAAATAGAAACATGATTTAAATTAAACGCTATTTTAAATAATTTAGAAAATTTAAAGATTTTTGTGTCTTGCCCCCCCTTAACCAAGAACTAGTGTAAATTAAAAGATTCTCCTTTTTTTTTTTTTTTTTTTTTTTTGCTTTTTTGCTTTTGCAGAAATTTTTAGCATTGTGCGTTTACTTTGAAAATTTCTTCTATAAATTATCTGCAAGACGAAACAAATAAAACTCTACTATTTTTATGATGTCTATTATTTCGGCGTAAAATCAGTCGCAAATTACTACGCTAGCCTATACTGATGATAAAATATGTAGTCAATTCACATATGAAGGAGAAATTATGCAACATAAAAAAGGATATAATGGAAAAAGTAAAGCCGATAATCTTATTATTTCAACATAAAAACATCAGAACCCCGAATTCATTTAGAACATTCATAATTTATCTCTGAACATATAATGAGCATTTAGTAAGCCTACAAGAAAAAAAAAAAAAAAAAAAAAAAAAAAAGACATTAAATGATTCACATTGTAGTTCTGCATTGGGTCGGGTAACCCTATTTTACCCGTACCCAACCTGACTCGCTGTTCGGATCGGATAGGTAATTTTCTTTTGATTAGGTGTGTTCGTAATTATGAAATACAACTACTGATTAGCAACTATAGTAGTCGTTCAGTCCGACCGTCCGTATGTTTGTCCGCATATAATAGACCAAAAACTACCCTACCGAAACCTTTGAAATTTTAAATATATAATTATTGCATAATTTTGTTGAGTCATTTCAAATCTTATGAAATTCGGACGCATAGTTTAATTACAGGGTCAATCAAAAGTGTTCCGTTAGATAACGGCCAATAATAATAATAATAATAAATTCAATTTTAATGGTGTTACATTCTTTCGAACATAACAAAATTGATATGCATCTATGAAGTATACACTAAAATATACATTCTGTACAACTTATTCTGCAAGGAGAATTTGTTATTAATTTACAGGGCTGCCCAAAAGTATTCCATTGCATAATGGTAGAGACATTGAACATTGTTTGGGGTTGATTGGGAAACATTGTTTGGGGTACCTTTTAATAATATAAAACTATTTCATATTTTATGAAATTGTTGTATGTTACTGAGGTTTACTACAAGTTACTTCCTGTATAATAGAAAGCACATATTATTAACAGGAATACAAAAAAGATTTCATATACTCTACTGTATCCGAAGTATTGTATGCTTTTAGACCAAGAATTGAATATTTTTAAATCTTCTTTATAGTTCTAACGCATCTCATTCCAATGCTTGGCGATTAATTTACAAATTGTTTTCTTATTATTTTTTATTTATTTATTTATTTATTTTTTTACAAAAAAAATTTCACAATGTACGTTTACTTTATGTTTTCCTCAAAAAAATTAAATAGTATTATTTTTATCATGATTATTTATGTTATTTCGGTGTAAAATCAGATGCAAATTACTACGCTAGCCTATACTGATGATAAAATATGTAGTCAATTCACATATGGAGAAGAAATTATGCAACATAAAAAAGGATATAATGGAAAAAGTAAAGCCGATAATCTTATTATTTCAACATAAAAACTTCAGAACCACGAACTCATTTGGAGCATCCATAATTTATCTCTGAACATATAATGGGTATTTAGTAAGCCTGCAAAAAATCATTAAGTGATTTATATTGTAGTCCTGCATTGGGTCGGGTAACCCGATTTTACCTGTAAACCTCCCGACTCGCTGTTTGGGTAAAATAAGTAATTTTCACTTGCTTACGTGTGTTCGTAATTATGTAAATATGCAACAGTCGTTCAGTCTGACCGTCCATCCGTCTGCCCGCTTATAAGAGCAAAAACTAACCAACCAAATCATATGAAATTTAAAATATGTAATTATTGCATTATTTTGTTGCATCATTTCAAATTTTATGAAAATCAGATGCATACGTTAATTACAGGGTCAATCATGTCAACGTATGTCGTTACATTACGGCCAATGGGAAATAGTAGTTTCAAGTGCATTTTAATGGTGTAGCATTTTTTGGAACATAATAAAATTGATATGAATCTATGAAGTACATACTAAAATATACATTCTGTACAATTTATGGCGCAAAGAATATTGTTATTAATTTATAGGGCTGCACAAAAGTATTCCATTACATAAAGGTACTGGGGGAAATATTGTTTGGAGTTCCTTTTAATAATATTAAACTATTTCGCATTTTATGAAATTGATATACGTTACTGAGGTTTACTACAAGTTAGCTCTTGTTTAATAGAAAGCAGATAGTATTTACAGGGATATACAAAAGATTTCGGATACTCTATTGTATCCGAAGTACAGTATACTATTAAACCAAGAATTGAACATTTTAAAAACTTCTTTAAAATACGAACTCTCCTCATTTGCAACGCTTATACAACTTACAGCTTGTTTTATTTGTTTTTGCAAAAAAAAAAAAAAAAAAAAAAAAAAAAAAAAAAAAAAAAAAAAAAAATAATAATAATAATAATAATAATAATAAATTCTATAATTTTTATTATGACTATGTTATTTCGGCATAAAATCAGTTTGCAAATTACTAAGCTAGCATATACTGATGATAAAATATGCAGCCATTTCACATATGGAGAAGAAATTATGCAAAATAAAAAAGGATATAATGGAAAAAGTAAAGCCGATAATCTTATTATTTCAACATAAAAATATCAGAACACCGAATTCATTTGGAGCATTCATAGTTTATCTCTGAACATATAATGAGCATTTAGTAAGCCTGCAAAAAATCATTAAATGATTCATATTGTAGCCCATATTGTAATCGCTGAAAAATTGATAACTCAATTTTTTTTAGGTAACATATTTAAATTTAGGTATTTAACTGTTAATGACATTTTTCATCGTTTACATTCATTCCAACACATAGTGCATATAACAGAGAATTGCATATTATACATCACCGGATCTCAAGAGTTGACTATATCTGCCAGACAAAACAAATAAAGTGCAATTATTTTTATCATATCTATTATTTCAGCGTAAAATCAGTTGCAAATTACTAAGCTAGCCTATACAGATGATAAAATATGTAGCCAATTCGCATGTCGAGAAGAAATTATGCAATATAAAAAAGGATATAATGGAACAAGTAAAGCCGACAATCTTATTATTTCAACATAAAAACTCCAGAATCCCGAATTCATTTGGAGCATCCATAATTTATCTCTGAACATATAATATGCATTTAGTAAGCCTGCCAAAAGCATTAAGTGATTCATATTGTATTCCTGCATTGGGTTGGGTAACCCAATTTTACCTGTACCCAGCTTGACTCGGTGTTTGGATCGGATAGGTAATTTTCTTTTTATTAAGTGCGTTTGTCATTATGCGAATACGTAGAACCTATAGTCATTGTTCAGTCCGACCGTCCGTCCGTCTGCCAGCATACAACAGAGCAAAAATTACTCAACCGAATCACAAATTGTATAATTTTGTTGCGTAATTTCAAATTTTATGAAAATCGGATCTATAGTTTAATTACAGGGACAATCAAAAGTATTAAGTTACATTTAGGCCAATGGGGAAAAAATCTGGTGTGGAAAAAATCTTTTCAAGTGTATTTTAATGGTGTTACATTTTTTCGAAAATTATAAAATTGATAAGTATCTGAGAAGTGTACTAAAACATACATTCTGTGCAATTTATGGTGCAAAGAATATTTGTTATTAACTTACTGGGCTACTCAAAAATATTCCTTTACATAATGGTACAGGGGTAAACATTGTTTGGTGTACCTTTTAAAAAATATTAAACTATTTCACATTTTATGAAATTGATATATGTTGCTGAGATATACTAAAAGTTACTTCATGTACAATAGAAAGCAGGTAGTATTTACAGGTATACACAAAAGATTTCGGATACTGCACTGTATTCGAAATACTGTTTACTATTACACTAAGATTCGAATATTTTTAAAAATTCTTATTAGTAAAAACGCACCTCATTTACTACACTTGACATGCAATTTCCAGCTTGTTTTCTTCACAATGTACATTTATTTTTAAGATTTACTCAAAAAAAAAAAAAAAAAAAAAAAAAAATTAAACTCTTTTATTTTTATCACGACTATGTTATTTCGTTGTGTAGTTAGTTACAAATTTCTGAGCTAAACTATATTGCTGATAAAATATGTAGTCAATTCAGATATGGAAGAGAAATTATGCAACATAAAAAAGGATATAATGGAACAAGTAAAGCCGATAACCTTATTATTCCAATATAAAAATTTCAGAACCCCGAATTCATTTGGAGCATCCATAATTTATCTCTGAACATATAATGTGCATTTAGTAAGCCTGCAAAAATACATTAAATGATTCATATTTTAGTCCATATTGTAATCGCTGAAAAATTGATCTAAAATTTTTTTAAGGTATCAAATTTAAATTTAGGTATTTAACTGTTAATGACAATTTTCATTGTTTACATACCAACACATAGTGCGGATTATACATAGTCGGATTTCACAGAGTTGACTATATCTGCCAGACGAAACAAATAAAACGCTATTATTTTTGTCTAATCTATTATTTCAGCGTAAAATCAGTTGCAAATTACTACGGTAGCCTATGATGATAAAATATGTAGCCAATTCACTTTTGGAGAAGAAATTATGCACCATAAAAAAGGATATAATGGAAAAAGTAAAGCCGATAATCTTATTATTTCAACATAAAAAATTCAGAGCCCCGAATTTATTTGGAGCTTCCATAATTTATCTCTAAACATATAATGAGCATTTAGTAAGCCTGCAAAAAAGCATTAAATGATTCATATTCTAGTCCATATTGTAATCGCTGAAAAATTGATCTCAAATTTTTTTAGGTAACAAATTAAAATTTAGATATTTAACTGTTAATGACAATTTTCATTATTTACATACCAACACATATTGCATATAACAGAGAATTACGGATTATACATCGTCGGATTTCAAAGAGTTTACTATATCTGCCAGACGAAACAAATAAAATGCTATTACTTTTAACAACTCTATTATTTCGGCGTAAAATCAGTTGCAAATTACTATGCTAGCCTATACTGATGATAAAATATATAGTCAATTTACATATGGAGAAGAAATTATGCAACATAAAAAAGGATATAATGGAAAAAGTAAAGCCGATAAACTTATTATTTCAGCATAAAAACATCAGAACACCGAATTCATTTGGAGCATCCATAATTTATCTCTGAACATATAATGTGCATTTAGTAAGCCTGCGTAAAAAAACGTTAAATGATTCATATTGCAGTCTTGCATTGGATCGGGTAATCCTATTTTACCTGTTACCCAACCCGACTCGCTGTTCGGATCGGATAGGTGGTTTTCTTTTTATTTACAGGTCGGGTTGACTTTAAATGTTTTATGTTCTGAATGAATTTTGATTCTTTCGTGTTAACCCGGTTGTTCAAAAAAAAAAAAGGTCTTACACTGCAAATGCTCAAACAGAAAATAAACACCTTTTGAAATACTTTTTGTCCCCAAATTCTCAATAAAGTATTGTAAAGCGTTTTTTTTTTGTGTGTGTGTGGTGTGTGATGTGTGTGTATGTTTGTTGTGATTGCATTCTTAATGTGTTGCAAAAGTGTTGCTCAATAGAAATGTGTTGTTCTTAATATGTTGCAAAAGTATTGTTATCTAGAAATATGTGCTATAAAATATATTTATTTTCTTATGTATTTTTGCACAATTAATACTTGTGTTCTTCATGAACTTGAAAAAAAAAATGTATATGGTGTATGTGTATGAGTATGGTGTATGGACAAACAAAAAATCACGTCAAGTATTTTTTTTATTTTTTTTTTAACACTTTGGACATAATAAAGCTGTTTTAAACTCGACTTTATCAAACTTTAACAACAGTATTTATTGATATCTTGTACCGCCATTGATAGTCTGTCATTGTGTCGCTATAAAATCATCTCTTTTTTATGTAGAATTTTGTGTCATATTTGTGTTATGATTTCTTTCCCCCAAATATGCATATTTTTATATTTTAACACATATTTATTGCATGTACGATCTTCATTCTATAAATATAACGCATATAAAAACATAACATATTACGCCCTGTTGAGATAGAATACATTAAAATTTTCCACACATTACCTTACAAATAAGATAAAGTCAATAAGATAAAGTCAAAATAAGATAAAGTCACAATAAGATAAAGTCATTTTCAAATATTTTCGTATAGAAATATTCAACAAAATTATGCAACAATTATATAATTTAAATGTCAAATGATTCGATTGGAAAGCTTTGTCTCTATATGCGGAGAAACTGGCGAATAGACTGAACGACGACTATAGGTGCTACCTATTTACATAATTAACAAGTTGGAAATTGCACGTAAAGCGTAGCAAATGAGATGCGCTCGTACGATAAATTTTAAAAATATCCAGATCTTGCTGTTATAATAGACAGTTACTTCGGATACTGTATAGTGGTCAAAATCTTTTTTGTGTTCCTGTAAATATACAGGAATAGTAACTTTTATTACACCTCAGCAACGAATATCATATTCATAAAATGTGAAATAGTTTAATAATAATTAAACGTGCACCAAAAAACGTTCTCCCTGTACCATTATGTAATGGAATACTTTTGTAAGGCTTTGTAAATCAATAACAAATGTTCTTTGCACCACAGATTGTGTAAAATGTATTTTATAATATATACTTCATAGATACTTTATCATTTTTTTTTATGTTCGAATGAATGTAACACCATTTAAATGCATTTGAAAAAATTTTCCCCATTGACCGTAATGTAACGGACTTTTGATTGTCTCTGTAATTGGTCTATGCATCCGAATTTGAAATGACTCCACAAAATTATGTAATAATTACATATTTTAAATTTTAAATGATTCGGTTGGTTAGTTTTGTGCGTTGTTATATGCGGACAGATAGACGGACGGACTGAACGACAAATATAGATGCTACGTATTTACATAATTACGAACGCACCTAAAAACGCATCTAAAAAGAACATAAAACATATACAAAAACTGCAAGAATTTCTAATTAAACAACATAATATCACGGGCAGTCCTTGGCATTATTTGTAAAGTTCAGTTTCAATAGTGCTCAAATAAAATAACGATGAAACAAAATAACCGTCGACAAACAAGCAGTCAAGAAATGAACATTAGAAGATGTATTAAAAGCCCTCACACCCCTTTTCGAGAATGAAAAGACAGGATATAAAAGTGTAAAATAGAAGGAATACCCGAGAATAGATCTGGTAATTGCCGCGGTGTTTTCGAATGAAGCAGTAATAAAAAGAAATTTCGAAGGGTGTTGGAAGAAAGTCGAAATTTTACTTTGGAATTCACGGCACGTTCTTTCTACTCTTATCAAGTTTCAAACCGAACTCCACTTGAAATGATTTCAAGGTACATAAAAAGAGATCATTTTATGGCAACGGAATGACAGACTATCAATGGCGGTTCCTGAATACTGCTGTAAGCAGTTTGATAACGTCGAGTTTAAAGCAGCTTTTTTACATCCAAAGTGCAAGAAAAAAAAAAAATACTTGAAGTGATTTCTTACTTGTAATCGTAAATTTGTTTTCCTATGTAAACCAAAATTTATTTTTATTTAATAATATATATGTTTTTAAGGAATAGGTGTTTATGTGTATTTATTGTGTAAAAAACACTTTTTTATGAAATAAAACATTAATTGCATGCATAAAACAAAATTATAGAAGAAAAAAAAACATTACACTGTATGAAAGTTAAAATATTGTAATGTTATCATACGAATTGAATATTTTCCAACTCAGCGAAAAAATGCCCAGGCCGGGAATCGAACCCAGATACTTGGCTTACAAGGCCAATGCTTTACCGTTTAAGTTAACTGGACACAACAGCCTGCGCGCATTTCCGCTCAGATAACCTTATTGGTCACAACATCTGGTCTGTCATTTAGACAGCTCAATAGAATAAACCGCATGTAAAGGAACTCCACATAATATTCTGTTGAGCTGCCTAAATGACAAAACAGATGTTGTGACCAATAAGGTTATCTGAGCGAAAAATGCTCGCTGGCTATCGTTCTCAGTTAAGTTCCAAACACATAGCACTAACTTCTTGCGCTATCTTTGATCTTTCGTGTCGGCGCTTTGATGTATAAATTGCACTTCTAGTGCACTGAATCTGAACTTCAAGAGAGGAATCTAGCGTGAAATCAGTTGACAGCTTTACGACTGAAGATAAGGTAGATAAAAGTTCCCCTTCCTTTGTCAATTTGGTAGGGTCAGTCCCTCAAAAATCATTTAAAGAGATTTCACCCTTGTTCCGTTCGAAAACAAAGATTGATTGATTGCTATTTTAGTGTAATAAAAACTAGTGCTGTTCGCTCGCAGCCTTAGTTTAAACGGTAAAGCATTGGCCTTGTGAGCCAAGTATCTGGGTTCGATTCCCAGCCTGGGCAATATTTCGCTCATTTGGAAAATATTCAATTCGCATGATAACTTTTCCAATGAGTTTGATTGTGTTAAAATAATAGTGTATTGTAATGTGCAGTAAATTTTGAGGTACTTCGTGTATAATAGAAAACAGACAATATTTACAGGGACATGCAAAATATTTCGGCTACTATGCTGCATCCGAAGTACCGGTCTATTACACCAAGTTGTGAATAATATTTTAAAAACTTCGTTATGGCATGAAGGCACCTCATTTACTGTGCTTGACGTGCAATTTCTGACTTGTTTTCTTTGCTGCTTCTGACTGCATCTTGAATATTTAAATATTTGAACACTCGACTATTGGAAGGCGATTTTATCTTATTTTCAATTGTGCAGAAATGTGCACCAAATTTTACATTCCAGTTTAATCATTAAAAAAGTATAATTGATATAATGTATTGATATAATTATAAATTTTAAGATGTTCTAATTACATGCAACATACATTCTCTAATTATATTTTTGACAGCTTATTTGTCAATGGTTATTTTGTTTCATAGCTCTATTGACATTAAACTTTATAAATAAGGCTAGAACAACACGTGATATTAAGGGGCTGATCACTCAGCTTTGAAATTCTCCTTCATAATGCTAAGTCTATGGTCATTTGAGGCATTGGTATACTTAAAATATCTCTTGGGGAAATTAATATTTTTAACTTCCTTTTTCTGTTTTCCTTCTTAAAGGATGTGTATTTTTTTAAGTTCTCATTATATTTCTAAAATCTATGCTGGATTTAATATTTTACATGTTGAGAGCTGACGAACTGTGACTAAAATTTTAACACTTCATATAAAATTAAGCATATACTTTAGAAAAAAATAAATAAAAACTATGATAAACAGAGACATCTTCGCTCCACCAGTGGCCGAGAGGTTCTGACCTCAAACTGGTAGACGGTAGGTGCTGGGTTCGAACCCAATCGCGACCGTCGGCCTAACCGTTCGGAGTTTTCCGTGGTTTTCTTCGAATCTTGCGTAAATACGGGTTAGGTTCCCTTAGAAAGACCCCCACAGAGGGCATCCCACCCCTTAGGGCCTATATCCCATAGTGTAGATAATTGGCCGACATACATACAACAACAACAACAACAGAGACATCTTCTAAGGGAAGTGCATACAAAAAATAGAAGTTAAAAATAGCAATTCCAAAAGATATTTTAAGCACACGAACGCATCAAACGCCCATAGATTAAACAGTAATGAGGGAAATTCGGAAGCTGTGAGACCAGCCCCTTTAGTATTTTAAATAGAATTTTTTTTTTCAGTTTTTGCGTAAGCTTTTTAAATAGGCTACTTATAATTGCGACGCACTTGAATACCTATATGTGACTTTGCCCTATTTTCTACTGTGTAGGATTGCGCCAATCACAGAATGCTGTGTAGAATTGCACATTTGAGTTTAACGATTAAAAATATATTGATTGATTTAATTTTAAATTTTAATACCGTAATTTCGGGTGTTAAGCCGCGGATCAAACAATTCTTTTTGGACCCAGAAATCTTATTTAGTGATTGAAGACAAATATTTATGGCGATCTAAGTAGTTATACTTATTTCTTAAAAAATTCTGGGTCGAAAAAGAATTGTTTGACCCGCGGCTTATACACCCGAAATTACGGTACTTTAACCTCTTGCGGCGCGGTGGTTTCATAGGTATACCACTTAATTTTAATTCCCAAACGCCACATTGGCACCGGAATTTTGTTTAAAAAAATTACGATTTATTGAATGCGTAAAATCTAGCGTTTTCTTATTTACAAATAAAGTGGTTTTCAAATTCCGGTGTCAGTCATTAATTCCAACACTTAAGCAATGAATTTGCCATGCGCCGCAAAGGGTTAAAGTACAATCATGAAAAAAAAAAAAAATTGAATTAATCATCAAAAGTACAATGGTGGCTACTTGTTATCAGATGGTTATTTTATTTCATCGTTATTTTATTTGAACTCTATTGAAACTAAAATTTAGAAATAACCACAAGAATTTCTCGTAAATTTATGTTTTTTAATTAGAAAGTCTTGCTCTATTTCATAGCTCTATTAAAACCAAAATTTACAAACATTGGCAAGAACTGCACTTGATGTTATTGCCTTTAAATGGAAATTCTTTCAGTTTTCAAACAAGCTTTATTTTCTTTCGTTTTTAGCTGATTATAACCGCCTGACCGATTGATGATTATAACCGTTTGAATACTTGAATAATTGAAGGTGACTTTATTTTTTGTTTCTTTTGCGTAGAAATGCACCAAATTTTGCATTTGAGTTTAAGTATGAAAAATGTATAGATTGATCTAATTTTAATTTTTAATATTTTTAATACCTGCTCCACTAACATTTTTGACTGTTTGTTTGTCGATGGTTATTTTATTTCATATCTCTATTAAAACTAAACTTTACAAACTATGACAAGAACTGCACGTGATATTATGGCCTTTAATAAGAAATATTTTCAATTTTTGTACAATTTTTATCTTCTTTTTAGGTGCGTTCGTAATTATGTAAATACGTAGCACCTATAGTTGTCGTTCAGTCCGTCTGTCTGTCTTACCGCATATAACAACGCAAAAACTACCCAACCGAATCTTTTGGAATTTAAAATACATAATTATTACACAATTTTGTCGAGCCATTTCAAATTTTATGAGAATCGGATGGATAGATCAATTACAGGGATGATCAAAAGTATTCCGTTACATTACGGTCAATGGGGAAAAATGTTGCAATTCCATTTTAATCGTTTGAAATTTAAATTACATACTTATTACATAATTTTGTCTAGTCATTTTAATTTTTTTGAAAATAGGATGCATAGATCAAATACAGGGACAATCAAAAGTACTCCGTTACATTACAGTCAATGGAAAAAAAAAGTTTCAAATGCATTTTAATAATATTAGACTCATTCGAACATAATATTGATGTGCATCATAAAGTACATGTTATAATATAGATTTTGCATAATCGGTTGTGCAAAGAACTTTTGTTATTGATTTACAAGGCCACACAAAAGTATTCCATTACATAATGAGTATAGAGAGAACATTGTTTGGTGCGCATTTTAATTTTAATTAGCTATTTACAATTTTATGAGATTGATATATGAGAGTGATATTTTAAAAACTTCATTATCGTACGAACGCACCATTTGCTACGCTTCACGTGCAATTTCCAACTTGTTTTATTAGCTGACTATAATCACCTGTTGAATATTTGAATACTTGAATAATTGAAGGTGACATTATTTTGTTTCTACTATGGAGAAAAAAAGTTATACTATGAGATATTCATATTATGGGTTATACTGTCTATTAATACTATGGGATTCACACTAGTTTGCATTGAATGGATCTCACAATACACTTCTCATGTTTTTATGAGTTAATTAACAATAGAATGGCCATGAACCGTTATTTTGACTAATACTATAAGAATATATTTCCGTCTAAACCAGAATTTTTATTATATAAAAAGTATAAAAGATACAAAGAAGAAAATGATTAAATAAAAAATTTAAACTATTTTAAATAAAATTTATGGTGTGAAATATTTGTATAAAAGTTGGTAAAAATTTTCGGTCTTTTAGGTAGATTTCGTATGAAATACTACCTATTGCATTCTCTCCCATGTTGGAATTTCTGAAAAATTTTTGCGGATCTACACGAATCTTGACTCCTAGACCCCAAAACCACCATCAGTAAAAAAGTTTATATATCTATCTATCTATCTATCTATCTATCGGTGTATATCACTTTCTTCTAGACACGATAACTTCCATAATTATGCTCAGATCTTCTTCAAACTTTTACATAAAATCAAGGAGCTTAAAATCTCGGTCGAGTTCGTTAATGGGCAAAATCGGACCAAGGGGGTGGAAATAGGGAGGGTTTTTGTGAAAACAGAAAAAACGCAATAACTTCTTAATTAAAATAGATATCGAATCAGTTTAAAGTTTATATTACTTCTAAAAAATGGGGTAAAAGTTTCTGTATGATAGATTTTTCATAAAGTTAAAAGTGGGCTCAAGGGGCGAAAAAAACATGGTTTTTGGGAGAAAAAAATTCATAACTTCGTCAATTCTCAAGATATCAAATCCAACTAAATTTTATATAAATGTACTCATTATTATCTAAAACTTTTGTATTTACAAGTTTTTGATAGGACCAATTTTTACCGATGAAAAAAAAATTAAAAACGAAAAGAAAAAGGGGGGAGGGAAAAGAAAAAAACCCATAACTTACTCAATTCTGAAGCAATCAAATCTAATTAAATTTATTTTACATCTTCACAATAAGATCTACAACTTTTATATTGACAAGTTTTCCATAGAACCAATTCTTATAGCAAAAATAAATTAAACAAAAATAGGAGTTGGAGAAAAAACCTAAAATCCAAACTGCTTATATTCTGACTCATTTTAAAATTCATTTTTGATTTTAAACGCATCCAAATGACAGATCCTCTTATTTAGGAACTATATAATGCGACGTATTGGCTAATTTTTTGATAAAGGCAGAATATATTTTTTAAAAGGCTGCCAAAAAAGGTATTTTGAACAGATTTCCCGAAATTATTGTCATTAAAAATTGATTAAGTATAACAAATTGCGTTTTTTCTGAGTCATTTTTAAATTCATTTTTGTTCTCAAACCCATCCAATTTACAGGTCCTATTATTTAGGAACTATATAATGCGACGTATTGGCCAGTTTTTTGATAAAGGCAGAATATATTTTTAAAAAGGCTGCCAAAAAGGGTATTTTGAACAAAATTTCACGAAGTTATCATGATTGAAATTTGAGGAAATTTAAAAAATTGCGTTTTTACCGAGTCATTTTTAAATCTTTTTTCGTTCTCAAACTCATCCAATTTACTGGTTCTCTTATTTAGGAACTATATTATGTGACGGAGTGGCCAGTTTTTTGATAAAGGCAGAATATATTTCAAAAAAAGGCTGCCAAAATGGGCACTTCGCTCAAAATTTCCCAAAGCGATCATGATTAATGAACTGTGGGTATTCAAATAACAAATCGGTTATTTTATGACTCATTTTTAAATCCAATTTTGCTCTGAAACGCATTCAAATGACAGTTTTTTGTTACTTAAGAACTATGTAATGTGCGTATTCTTCGATTTTTTGATAAAGGGTGAATATATATTTTTTTAAAAGCTGTCAAAGTAAGCATTTCTCAAAAAAATTTCCCAAAGCGATCATGATAAAAGAATTGAGGTTGTATTCAAATAACAAATTGTTTATTTTATGACTCATTTTTAAATTCAATTTTGCTCTCAAACGCATTCAATTGACAGTTTTTTGTTATTTAGGAACTGTGTAATGTGCCGTATTGGTCAGATTTTTGATAAAGGCTAAATATATATTTAAAAAAATCTGTCAAAGTGGGCACTTCGTACAAAATTTCTCAAAGCAATCTTGATTAAAGAATTGTGGATGCATTAAAATAATAAATTGGTTATTTTATGACTCATTTTTAAATTCAATTTTGCTGTCAAACGAATTTAATTAACAGTTTTTTGTTATTTAGGAACTATATAATGAGCATATTGGTCAATTTTTTTAATAAAGTAAGAATATAATTCAAAATATGTTGCCAAAATGGGCATTTGAGTAGAATTTCGTTTAAGAGGATTTTGATAAAACCAGTTCTTACAGAAAAATGAAATTAAAAAAATTTTAAAAGCGGTTGAATAAAGCAGTTAAACTGGGTTTATCTCTAATCATTTTTTTATTTTTATTTATTTATTTATTTATTTATTTATTTATTTATTTATTTTATTTATTTATTTATTTATTTTTTTTTTTTTGAGATGAAAACTTTTCGAAATCTACCTCCGCCTATAGGCCATGCCGAAAGGGATTTTTAGTGTTAAAATTATCAGTAAAAACATTGCACGGAACATGGCGGCATTGAAACTTTGCGACATTTTTTTGAAGCGCACTTAGCACAATGCCAAATTTAAACTTTGAACAACGCTTTTGTTTCAGCCACATTGTAAAAAGAAACATATTTACTATGCTGAAGTCTGTTTCATGAAATGCCAAATGAACTGTAAATATGCTCTATTTTTATTGTAAATATTGAATTACTTTCATAAAAAAATACATTAGGATACGATTAAAAAAAGAGTTATACAGAATAGCAATATTTGATATTATTTAGTTTTCATATCTCTTTGAACTTTTACTGTATACCTATAAATGTTTTTCTAATATATACAGCTATACACAAAGCTACGCTGTATAGATTTTTACAAAATCCTATTTCTCTTTTAGCAATAATTTACTTTAGCAATAATACAGTTAATAATTCGTATATTAATTACAAGGAATCTCCGAGTGCGAGTAATGCTCGCACTTGACAGTTTATATTTTTTAAATTACACTCTTAGTTTTATATTTATAATTTATTCTTTACTTTTAAGTCTTTAAAATTTTTCATTGTTGCAATGTTCCAACGTTGGCATATTTTGAAGAGGATTTCTTTCGTGCAATTATTAAATTAAATGTTTATCCCCCCTCCCCCCTCCCAACTCCCATTCAATTCTACAATTAACAAAAATATTTGGCGCTCTATCACATGTGGCGGATTAATTGAAAAAGGTGACATATAATTAATGTTTTAATTTATAATTAAGTTGTAAAAATAACATTATGTTGTATTGTGATAGGAAACAAACATTTATACATTATTTTTGTAATTCTACCCTATCAGGAAATGGATTAAAAATCTATTTCGAATTCCATCCTTTACAAACAAAAACCTGATTGAGTTAAACAAGTTAGAAATTGCACGTCAAACGTATGAAATGAGGTGCGCTCGTAGTATAACGAGTTTTAAAAATATTCAGATGTTGGTGTAATAGTATACAATACTTCGGACACAGTATAGTATCCGAAATATTTTGTCTGTCCCTGTAAATACTAACTGCTTTCTGTTATACATTAAGTAACTTGTAGTAAACTTCAGAAACGTATATCAATTTCATAAAATGTGAAATAGTTGAATATAATTAAAACATGTCCGAAATAATTTTTTCCACTATACCATTATTCAATGAAATACTTTTGTGTGGCCGTGTAAATTAATAACAAAGATTCTTTGCACCACAGATTGCACATAATATGTATTTACTAAAATATGCTTCACAGATGCATATCAATTTCATTATGTTCGAAAGTGTGTAACGTGATTAAAATTCATTTAAAACTATTTTTCCCATTGGCTGTAATGTAACGGAATACTTTTGTTTGTCCCTGTAATTAAACTATGCATCCGGTTTTCTTAAAATTTCAAGTGACTCGGTAAAATTATGCAAAAACTATGTATCTTAAATTTCAAACAACTCGGTTGGGTAGCCTTTGCTCTATTATAAACGGACGGACTGAACGACGACTCTAGGTGCTACATATTTACATAATTACGAACGCACCTAAATAAAGAGTGTAAAAAGTCAATATCAATAATTAAACAAATTAGAAACTGTTTGTTAAAATGAGTTACGAAGAAAAAAAAAGATAAAGAATGTAGTTTAGTAAATTTATGGAAATTCATTTAAGTTTTAAAGCAAGTACACTGTAAATCTTAAAACACTTTTCAGAACACTTTTTAGAACACTTATTTTGTCTCCTTTTTTAGTACACTTTTTATCGCACTTTTTGGAACAGTTTTTAGAATACTTTTCAGAAAATCTTTTTTGGAACACTTTTTAGCACCCTTTTTGGAACACTGTTTAGAACGCATATGGAACACTTATCTTTTTACAATATACATTCTGGTGTACTTTTGGAACACTTTTTAGAATGCTTGTGGAACACTGATCTTTCTCTAGTACATATTTTAGAACACTTTTTAGAACATATTTAAAAAAAATTTCTTTTATATAATTTTGAATTTCTGCAAGTGCACGTATATTTTCAATGAAATTTTTTATGACCAAACATATTTACACATTAAACGTTTCAGACAACTTGTTTATTGAGGTGGGAACCACTTTTAAACGGACAAAATGTTGTATGCTTTCATGCTTATTCTCCAATAAAATAAAATATTTTAAATGTTCAGACTATTAATTTGAGATTAAACAGGAAAAGCCTGATGTCAGTATGCAGTAAAAAAGAATAAATATATATTATATTGTCTTTGTCAAATCGGCCAACATTGAAAGTGAAGGATTGGTGGATTTTAGATCATAGTTTTGTTTACAATTTTTTTTTGCTTCAATTTGATTATTATTATAAAAACTTAAGTTCTAACCACAATGTGAAAACAAATTAATAATTTACAGCAAAATTATACATAATATAATTATCAATAAAAGTTTAAAATGCCACAGGAAAATATAGCATACAAATAAAGCATTAAAATTAACAATATCTATTGTTGAAATTACTAGTTTATAGAGAATTAATAATGCAAAAATAAAACAAGACAACTAAAGTGAACTCAAATAGTTGTACATCATATTCATACAATGCAATTTAGTATTAGATTTTTTTATATATAGATTAATTTTTTTCCAATTTTGGATGTTTTATTTATCTTACTATTAACCGAATATTTTATTGATAAAAAAACATTTATGATTTCGATTTGTCTGCAAAGGTCTCAAAGGATTTTTAATGATTTGATGAAGAATTTTTTTCTTTTTTTTTTAATGTCATGAAGATAGAATTGTTATGTTATCAAATGATTGGTAGTTAAAAACTGGTGACAATTATCATACTGTTGTTATCACTACTTTACTATCTATACTTGCTATTACTACTAATAATAAACAATTTATTTAACTTCTAGATATATTATTATCTGTAATTACATTAATGTATTGCAGCATTATAATTTGTTATGCATACCAAAACTTGAATTCTAATAGATTCAAGAAAACTATCACTGTATTTTTGTTTGATGTTGAACAAATAATCTGCATAATTAATAATAGGCTGTCATAGTTTTTGCTTACATCCACTAAGTAATCTCCATCTAAAAACATTAAACAATTATTAAAACATTTTATTAAAAAATAATTTTTAATTGCACACTTGTTTCTCTATTTAAAACCATCACACTCCTGTATAATTGTATACTAATTTACCAAAGCCATCATTTTTAGCTTTCAAAATAATAAAAGTAAAGTTTGACAAGCACCATATGAATCTCATTAAAATTCATAAGCCATCGAAAACTGGTATTAATTTAAACATGTAACCGATGCTTGTAGGACAGCAGAGCTTTGTCATGGTGTTGCACGTTTTGCCATAACTTGTAGTTTATTTATAATTTGATTAAATTAACCTAGTTGCATGAGTTCTTGATGTTGTCAAAAAAAGACAGCGAAATGGTCGATACGTACGTATTACGGAACTGTAGAAACTGACTCCTAATGTCATAGGGCTTATTTATTATGAAGATGATATTAGACGAAATTCATTAAAAATTGAAGGTTTGTACGGGACGGGTGAT